>ML661908.1:14564552-14879646 GCA_007570785.1 Antilocapra americana
CATTGGCTATTATTTTCTCCCATTCTGAAGGCTGTCTTTTCACCTTGGGGTAGTTTCCTTTGTTGTGCAAAAGCTTTTAATTTTAATTAGGTCCCATTTGTTTATTCGTGTTTTTATTTCCAGTATTCTGGGAGGTAGGTCATGGAGTATCCTGCTTTGGGTTATGGCAGAGAGTGTTTTGCCTATGTTATCCTCTAGGAGTTTTATAGTTTCTGGTCTTATGCTTAGATCTTTGATCCATTTTGAGTTTATCTTTGTGTATGGTGTTAGAAAGTGTTCTAGTTTCATTCTTTTACAAGTGGCTGTCCAGACAGGTACATTTTCACAGCACTTCCTCAAGCAGAAAACCTAGCTCCTCCAGTGTTATCTCTCTGATCCCTTCTGATGCATCCAGGATTATTCTGCCCCAATAGAACCTGCTAATTCTCATCCCAGCAGACATGACTGAGGTCACTGCAACAAGGAAAAAAATTAGTAATTCTCAACCATGACTGGGTCAGCACTATCCATTATGCATATTCTTCATAAGAGTTCAAGGACTACCTGACAGGATAGACTTTCAAAGATATGTTCATGATAAGATGGAATGTGCTCAACTCAATATGCATTTATGATGTCTTGTTGAATGTGAACTTCCAATGGGATTCCACAGGCAGTTTCACCTTTTCAGTCAGCATTCTTTCTGCTACTTACACCTCTTCTTTGCATTACTTACACCTCTTCTTCGCATCAGCATGGGAAATTTTTACATGGGTCATATTTATCTAAAAATGATCAGATATAAGTAGACATAAAGACTGGACCAACTCTTCCATTCTGTCCCCTTGTCAATATACAGTATATTGTATATACTGTATATACTATACAATATTGTAGTACAATATATACAATATATAATATACAGCAATATATAATATATACAATATATATAATATATCAGCATTGGCTTAAAAGGACCCAGAAATGCAAAATCAAGCAGATAGGCAATAATGCATTTGGGTCCAAGACTTAGAAATAAAAATTAATTCTTAAAAGCCATGGACATCTGTCTCAGAAAAAAAGTAGAGAGGAAGCTAAGCTTAACGCTTTCAAGATTCTGGACCCTAGAAGCCATACATGGGCCCTTGACTACTGAATATGAATTCTCCATTTCTTATGGCCAATAAGGAATTGGCAACTCTGAGTTCATGTAAAGACAATTTTCAAACTCCTGTTTTTGACTTGAAACAGTTTCTAACAGCACATACTCTGCTCTTTAGTATGTCCTGGTCAAGGAGGACAACACAGCATTTGGCTTGAGGTCTGGTCCATTTGCTGGGGAAAACCCTCCTGCTTCAAACAGTTGTTTTCAAAGATTGTAAAACCAGGACAATAGGCAGAAAAATCTGTTTTTGTTTTTTTTTATTTTTAGGAGGATGTCCTTTAAATAGAAGAGTATGGCTGTCACCTGATTTACAATTTATAGCTGTTTGTGACAACAAACAGGATGTTAGGTTCTGTCCCTCTCGAAGGGTGCATCAATCAAGGGAAGTGTCATTACCACTAAAGAGCAACCAAGAGAGACCAGCTTCCATCACCATTTATTGAACAGGACAAGATAGTTGTTACCCTTGAAGTTTAAAACAGGCAGGATAATGCTCCGAAGGGCGGAGAGGATTCACGTTCTTTATCCAATGACCAAACATCAGGCTGACAATTTGCTGCCTCTCTGACAATTTGCAAGCCTTCACCCTTTCATTCAATCTCTTCTCACTTCTCCGTACATCTGTTGGCTAGCTCTTTCTGCAGTATAATTGAACTGAAGCCATTTCCAACTCAATAGACATGAATTTGAGCAAACTCCAGGAGATACTGAAGGACAGGTAAGTCTGGGGTGCTGCAGTCCGTGGGAATGCAAAGAATCAGACACCACTTAGCAGCTGAACAGTTCCTGTACTTTGAGTTCAAATTATTTGGTTCCTCTTAAGGAATTCCTTGATATATGTTCTCTTCTTTCTCATATTAGTTGAAGTTCTTGTAGCTCTATACTCTGATATGGACTCTCTGGAGTCCACTTTTACGATCACTTTAAAGTGCTGAAGTGTAGACTCTTGGAGACAAGATGACAGACACAAATGGCCAATGTTTATGAAGAAATCCTGGATGCTACAGCATCACTGCTCTTGCCCCGATTTGCAAAAGCATACTAAAGAGGCAAAAAGCTTTTTGCATATCAAGGACACCATCTGATAATAACTTTTTAAAAATGATCAAATGAGTAATTAGCATTCAATGTTTTGGGCTCCACATCCCAAGGGAATAGTCCCAGAAAAGGGCAAGCACTATAAGCTTTATACTTGCTGATAAACCCAATCTTATGTCTCTTAGAAGAAAATTATTTCTTTAAAAAATCATGTTAGATCAATTAAACCTTAGTTGTTATCTAGCCAGAGGCAATACATTTGAAATTTAAAGTCTCTGTCTCCTAATCACTAAGCAGCCAGTCGTTTGTTTTGTGACCTTAGGCAATCACTTAACCTCTCAGTGGTTCATATTTCCTCATCTGCAAATTGTGCACATTAGTGTCAGCAATCATGAAAATTATCACGAAACGCTTGCAAAATACCAACGTAAAATAATGGCCTTCTTCTATAAGATGTGGTTTCCCGTCTGAACTCTGGCATATAGTTTATTGTCTATAATAATGAAAGCATGGATGCTCCAAATGTATTTAGCCATAGTTTTCATGTGGGCCACCTTCCAGCTCCTTACAGCCAATACATTAATAGCTATTCCTCCAATATGGCACCATCACCCCAGCTGGGTGGCCTTTGGACTAATCTCCCCTCCCTACTCCTCTCTTCCATTTTTCCTTCCTCTCTCATTCCCATGTCCTTATTCAGGGCACTTCTGCCTTTTCTCCTCTTTTACCCCCCACCCCCTGGAGCCATTTGACTTGCAGGATCTTAGTTTCCTGATCAGGGATAGAACCTGGGCCCCCAGCAGTAAAGTGCAGAGTCCTACCCACTGGACCGCCAGGGAATTTCTGCCTCTTCAATCTGCTGTTCCCCAAACAAATCCCTCTCTCACCCCACTGCTAACCCAAACTAGCTCAGAGCGTGTCTACAAGGACAATACAATCAAAAGGGACAATCATTTATCCAAAGAGCCCAGGAAAAGCATACTGGTGACAAGACATGGCATTCCAGTGGGCTGTGTGTGCATGCTAAGTTGTGTCCAACTCTGTCACCCCATGGACTGCAGCCCACCAGCCTCCTCTGTCTATGGGGTTTCCCAAGCAAGAATACTGAAGTGGGTAGTCATTTCCTCCTCCTGGGGATCTTCCTGACCTAGGGATCAAACCCATCTCTCCCATGTCTCCTGCATTGCAGACATTTTCTTTACCTGTTGAGCCATCCAGGAAGCCTGTTATTATTGAAAGACAGTCTTTCAATACCAACGACAGACTCAGTGAAGAGAGCACATTTCTCAAGCATGCATGACTTCTAGGGATGCGTCTGGAATAGGTGATCATGTGGATAATATAAAAGAAAAAAGTTCTGGCTCCAGGAGACCCATAATTTGTCGTTTCATAAGGCTTAACGACTATCCCTGGAGTCTGGCACTTACAGAGCCAGTTAGCCTCCGGCTGTGGCGGTGTGAGGATACGTCCTCAGAGTCTATTTAGACTCTGGAAGCTTTCTTCAAACTTCCAGTTTCCAAATCAAAACAATAGGATTATTGTCATCTTAAAACAATGGAAACATTTCCTCTCTTTTTGTGGCTAGCTGGTTAATTCTTCACTGAAAGTTCAAATGGCCATTGAGCCTCTTGGATACATTTATAGCATCTACGTCCCATTTCAGCTTCAATTTCAAGCTTGCCCACACTCGGAAGAAAGGATAAAAATAGCAGAACAGCATAAGCCAAACAGAGTTGGCTTTGTTGGCATAATAATGGGATGAAGTTTTTAAACATAGGCCTGACCATTTCACTCTTTGGCTCCAACACAAAGTATAGGCTGAAACGGCTCTTAGTAAGTGACAGGCAGGTGGTTACAAGAGCGCCAGTGAAGCAAGGGAGATGATGGAATTGGGGCTGCAGGGCTGGAAGGAAGCAAAGCTCTATATAATGAAACCGAGGGCTCGAGAAGTCACACCAAAACCCAATGCTTTGGCAGTGAGCGAGGGAGCTTCCAGACCAGGAGAGTAATGTTTTGGTGTTTGGGATTCAGGTCAGAGGGACATGGTTTGGAGGGTCATTTAACTGTCATCACTATTAACCAGATTAGATTATTTCTGTTAGTTCAAAAAGAGCACAAGCATTTCAGCACTGAGAATATTTTAAAAGGCCTCTTTCTTGCTAGTCCAGTCTTAAATTCCTTTGCATTTTTTCAAGACTTATCTTCAGGAATCTACTCCCTTGCTTATTGATCTTAAAGAAAAATGCCCTGGAACCCACGAAAGAGGGCGAGAGAGGGGAGAAAAGGCAAACCTAAGTCTACACTGCCTTGGCTCTAAACGGACACACTTTATTAAATTTATTCAGTGTTCTGTGTCAAGCACATCTCAATATAATTGTGTGGCTTAGTTTTATAACAGTAACAGGATGATTTACATGGAATATCAAAAAGATTTAATAGTCTATTCATAGAAAATAAAGGGGCACACCTGATTCTCATCCTCATTCCTTTGCAAAGACAAGTCACATGTCCTTATCTAGGAAATGTAGTGCCTAATGGACAGACACTGCCCAGAGACAACTCTACAACATGGAGCTGGAAGCAGTAGAAAGTTTTTTTGTTTGTTTAAATTTTTATTTATTTATTTTCTGGCCACGCCCACATGTAGACTCTTAATTTCCCAAGCAGGGACCACACCTGCACCTTCTGCCTTGAAAGTGCAGTCTTAACCACTGGCCCACCAGGGAAGTCCCTGGAAGAACTGATTTTTTAAGAACATCTAGCCATTTCTGTGGGCCTTCCCTCATGGTTCAGAGGGTAAAGAGTCTGCCAGCAGTGCAGGAGACCTGGGTTCAGTGCCCGGGTCAGGAAGATTCCCTGCAGGAGGAGATGGCAACCCACTCACGTATTCTTGTCTGGAGAATCCCATGGAGGGAGGAGCCTGACAGGCTACAGTCCATGGGGTTGCAAAGAGTCAAACACGACTGAGCGGCTAACACTAACTAACCAAGGCATCTCTGTCACATTCCTTTTCACCTCTCCTCTCCCTATGTCATCGCCCAGACCCTTTCATAGCTTGTATCACTATCTCAAGATAGGAGTCACGAACACTAGGTCCTGTATTTCCCAGCTTTAGAATTTGTAAACAAAAATAAATAGAAGGATGCAGTCTTTTAAAGAATTCATACCAACTGATAATAGTGATTATATCTGTGGAGGATAGTGAGATTTGGTTAAATAATGACTTTTTCTAATTCTATATTACTTGAAATCATTTTTTCAAGTTAGATGTATCTATGTATTAATTTTACATTTAATACATTTTAAAATAAAGATTTTACATATAAAAAAAAAAAAAAGATAGGAATAATGTAAGAGTGAACCAAGTCCTGGGCTTCCCTGGTAAAGAATTAGCCTGCCAATGCAGGAGACACAGGAGACTCAGATTCAATCCCTGGGTTGGGAAGATTCCCTGGAGAAGGAAATGCCAACCCACTCCAGTATTCTTGCCTGAGAAGTCCCATGGACAGAAGAGCCTGGCTGGCTATAGTCCATGGGGTCACAAAAGAGTCAGACATGACTTAGCAACCAAACAACAAAACAGTTCCAAGCACTCATGGGTCCCAGGTTTGAAAAACTCCATCAAGATTCTGTCTCTCTCTTCCCATTCCTTGCCTTTGCTTTCATATGAGTTGGCTTCCTTTTCAGACAGGTGGTCACCACACGCTAGCTACGATGGCCATGAGAAGCTTAGATTGCATTGTCCCTAGAGCCAGCCATCACGGAAGAAAAAGAAAATAATAAAAATCACCTCTTTCTCATGCAATTCATAGCAATCCCTGGAAATCAATCTGACAGATCTAACTTGAAATGCATGCTTATCGCTGAACAAATTTCATACTTAGGAATAAGAAGTACTCTTGTCAGCCCCTCCCAAGGCAGAAGAGATAGGGTCATGGAATTTATTGCTCACCAGGAATTTGTGAAGGAGCTGTTTCTGAAAGGAAAAGCAGTTGGACATTCAAGGAAGTACCACCGGTTATGACGTCGAGCTCAAAGAATGGGATGTAAACAGACATGGAACTTGTGAATTTCCTTACTATTATTCCTTCCTGTCATTGTTAGTTTTCTTTTAGTCTTTAGTAATATATATCTTCTCATATATTTCTGATTTTTTGCATATTAAGAAGAAACCCGGAATTCTCCTTTTCTCCAGTTACACTATGGAATTTTCTAGGTTAAGAATGAGGTCACTCCTTCAAACACAGTTTTAAATAACTAACGTGGCATAACACAAAAATTACATTTCAACAAATATGTTGATAAAAGGATCCCTTAAAATATTTGTAAAATCAAGTCAGAGTGTATTTATTTTCATTTTGGAAGAAGTGGTGTTACTTGGGGGAGTAACTTGGTTCTAAAGTATCTTGCCAGATGTGAGCATTTTGTCTACGAGGGAGACAATCCTTAAGATACTTGGAAGGTCAGATGGAGCGTTCACAGGTACCAGACCTCTGATTTTTTCCAAATCTGTATGTACTGCTTGGATAGCACCTAGATTGAAACATGGACTGAGTCATTCATGTATTTATTCAAGAAAAGGTTGTGTTTTTTTTAAAAGTTTTTTTATGTGGATCCTTTTTAAAGTCTTTATTGAACTTGTTACAATTTTGCTTCTGTTTGATGTTTTAATTTTTTGGCCACTAGACTTGTGTGATCTTAGCTCCTCACCCAGGGATCAAACCCACACCTCTGCACTGGAAAGTGAAATCTTATCCACTGGATCACCAGGGAATTTCCCAAGAAACGTTATTGTTGTTAACATGGTTAATGTTGAATATTAGCACCTATGATGTATCGCAGACACTGGGCTAGATGTTGGGTATACAGCCATGAACTTTAACTTAGTTACATCTACAAAGACCTTTATTCCAAAGAAGATTATAGTGACAGGTTCCAGGGAGGAAAGCATGAACATGTCTGTTTGAGGGCCACCATCCAGCCTATTACAGTGATCCAGACTTCCTGAAACTAGTCGACGTTAAAATCGAGGTTTAAAGCATGAGTCAGTGTCTGGGGAGTAGAATTGAGGGGTGTTTTAGACTGGGAACGGCATGTCCAAAGCCTAGAGGCAAGAGCATGGTGCAATCAAGGAACTGAAAGAAGTTCCTGTTTGGCCCAAGCTCAGAGCACTGGGAGAAAAATTGGAGAGACAGGGCTGGAGCCAATTGAGTGTAGGCCACATGAAGGAGTTCTACATTTACCTCTAGGCAGTGGGAAGCTGTGGAATGTTGTAAGAATAGGAGAGATACAATCAAATATGCACTGTTGGAGGATCTCTGGCTAATACAGGGGGGGGAATGGATTATGAGAGAGTAGAGTAGAAGCGAATCAGTGAAGAAATTACTATCATGGTCCAAGAGAAAGAATGTTGGGGTAAGGATGGAAAGAAATAGCTGGGCCCCAAGTGAATTCAAGGTGCAGGTTGAACATGCTGGATTCATCCATGGATTGGATGCACAGAAGAAAGAGAATGAGATGCCAGGAACAACATCTGGTTCCTAAGTGTCATAGGTTGAATTGTGAAAAGTGAAAGTGTTAGTCACTCAGTTTGCACTCGACTCTTTGCGACCCCATGGACCGTTGCCAGGCTTCTCTGTTCATGGACTTCTACAGACAAGAATACTGGAGTGGTCAGCCATTCCTTTCTCTGGGGCATCTTCCCGACCAGGGGATCAAACCCAAGAATCCTGCACTGCACGTAGACTTTTTATCATCTGAGCCACCAAGGAAACCCTATACATATGTGTGTGTGTGTGTATATATATATATATAGCATATATATATATAGATATATACAGCATATATATATATAGATATATACAATTGAATTACTTTGCTGTGTATCTGAAATTAACACAACATAGTAAATCAACTATATTTCAATAAAAATAAAAAATAATGAAACAAATTGCCTTTTTTCATTCAAAATTGAAATAATATATAACTTAAAGCAAAATTCGTTTCAAAATGATCAAGGGGCTGATCATTTTAACTGCATAAAACTAAAGTCAATTTGTCTTACATGAATATAAATTAGAGGCAGAGTTTTAAAGAGAAAAAAACATACTCTTCTCATGACCTTCCACCCCTAAGTAATAACATAGTTCTGGTCCCAGTTTTGGAGCCAGAAGAAGAAGAAGAAAAAGCAGGTTTGAACAAGCAGGTCTATCAAATATGCTGATATTCTGCTCTTCAAATGGGATAACAATAATTCTGAATCACTTGAATTTGGTTTTGGGCTTCCCTGGTGGTAAAGAATCTGCCTGCAATGCAGGAGACCCAGATTCAGTCCCTGGGTTGGGAAGATCCCCTGGAGAAGGGAATGACTACCTACTCCAGTAATCATGTCCAGAGGATTCCATGGATAGATGAGCCTGAATTTGTTTTAATCCATCTCACGATTCTAATACATGAGATGTGTGGTTCCACAGAATATGTATTAATACAAAGCAGCATTATTAAATCTGTTTATATCAAATAGGAGGAAATCAGTGCCTAGCTTGGTGCCCAGCATAGAACAGAAGCATAATATCTGTTTATTGAATGAATAAGTGAATTATATAGTCCTCAAATATGAACATAAGAAATTTGCATTATAGATTATCTACACTTGCAACTTCCAACAAACTTTTACTTGCAGAACATTTTGTTCAGAGACACCTTGCCTGGAACTCAGGGTATAAAACTGATGAACCAGCACCAAGCTGGTTGAATATCACCAGAATTCATCGCCTTGCCACCTTCCCCCTCTCTCCAGCCAGCAGGACTGAAGTAGAGTCCTGGGTTTCCAAGAGGGAGCATTTTGAAAAGTATTGATTGGAGTTCCAGTTGAGCATGGCAGATTGTCTCTTAATTTGAATTCTCTTCTGAACCCACTAACAGGATAGTGAAAAAATTTTTTAAGTTTTACTTCACAAGGTCAAAGAAAACTGTAGAGCACATGAAAGATCTTAGTAAATTTTTGGAACATAGAGAACCATGAAGGAGTGGTACCTGACCTAGCAGAAGGGAGGAAGCTTCCAAACTTTGAGCTTTGAGCTAAATACTTACGATGTATCAAATTTGCAGGCAAAGCTTAGAAAGGCTCAGGATCACCAGTGAAGGTAGAGATGAACTACAGATCCAGAAACAGGGATTATTGAAGTCAATAGACAGCCACTGAGACTCAGGTGGGCTGTCCCACCCACAGCCAGGACCTCTACAGGAGACCAGAGGGTTCCTCCTGGAAAATATTAATAAGATCAGGATTCCAGGACTGCAGGTATGGTTAGAGAGAAAACAAAAGAGAAAATGAAAAGTCTGCAGTTTGAATGGTGATACACCTAATCTCTATCCCTCTCTGGGCTCAGACAGAAAATCAATAGCCAGTCTGAATAGTTCAGTCTATGAGTAAAAAATGAAGATTCACCTCTTGAGACACTGAATGATCCAGAGCAAAGACTTAAGCTACATGCTGACATTTTGGGAGTTCCTCAGCTAAAAGCTTTAATTTCTGCCCAGTCACTTTATGGTAAATTTCATTAAAAATTATGCAAGAAAAATTTCTCAAACTGAAGGATTCAGGACTCTAGTTTTGAAAGGGCTCTTCAAATGTGTTGCCAAAAGAGATTTGTTTTGAAATGACACCTACATAAAGGCTCATTAATTAGGAATTCCAGCCCACTAAAGATGAAAAAAATGATCTAAACGCTTCTAGAGATTCAAAAGAAAGAAAAGGACTTCCAGGGCCATCCAGTGGGTAAGTCTCTGCACTTTACCATAGGGAACATAGCTTTGATCCCTGGCTGGAGAACTAAAATTCTGCATGCCCCAAGGAATGGCCAAAAAAATAAAAAAAAGAGAGAGAGAGAGAGAAAAGAAAAGAAAGAAAAGGAAAACAGATCAAATACAGGGATAGAAAACAAAAAATGACATCAAAATCAGGAGAAAAAAATTTGTTAACTTCTAATGACCAGTCAAACAATAAATCAAGTGTAAAGGTAGAAGAGACATCTCAAATGACTCAACTTCTTTTTAAAATTTATAATAAGATTAGCCTAGAAAACAATAGTGCAGTCATTTCATGTTTCCCTCTGGCCCTGCTTTCCTCCGCATCAGGGGCCCAGCCAGTCACATTCTTCCTAATTCCCCTTCCATAGACAAGGCCAAATGGCTGCAAGAAACCAGGTTGCCCCAGAGGATCTCTGCTGGGGGCCAAGAGCCAGCAAAATAGTGTAAGTTGGCAAGAAGAAAAGAAGAGAGATCTTGAAAAGATATTTTTAATTAGGTGATTCAAAACAGCTAGAGATCATTTATTAACTCAGTTCCAGAGTTGTGGTTTCCAGTTATGACCTTCAGAACAGTACAGTTTTACTGTATTTGATTAAGAAATTGAAAATAATGTAATATCAAACTTCATGAGATGTGATGGTGAGAGGGATGGTGATAATGAGGATGGTGTTAATAAGGATGATGCTGATGAGGTGGCGGTGATGATGCTGATGCTAGTGATGGTGATGATAGTGGCGATGATTTATAGATTTCTTTTTTAAAAAGTAAAACTAAAGCAATTTACATTAAGATAGTGAAGCCAGGTCTTCTACAGCAGTGGATGAAAATACCAAACATCTTGTGATTAGACTGTGATTTATACTCATTTTGTTTTCTACATAGCACATAGTTTTCAGTGAAACCTTGGAAAAGAGGACACAACTCTCTGTTCACAATAAATGCATAAATTAGGAATTCTATGTAATGATCCAAGAGATTGAGTCTCTTCTTCTTCAAACCAAAGTTACCCATGATAGACTACATAAGCCACACACGTTAAAAAAAATGTGGCTAAAATTGTGTGATTAAAATTGCGTTCCTACAGCACAAAATGCTGGTGAAGATGTGGGCAACTGGGAGTCTCATACATCACTGGTGGGAATGCAAAATGGTACAGCCATTTTGGAGGCCACATTGGTGGTTTCCTAGAAAACTATATATACTCTTACCATATGATCCAGCAGTTGGGCTCCTTGGTATTTGCCCAAGAAGCGGAAAACTGATGTCCACACAAGCTGCACGTGGATGTTTGCAGCAGTTTTATTCATAGCTCCCAAAACTTAGAAGCAATCAAGATGCCCTTCAGTAGAATAAATGAGTAAATAAACTGTGGTACATCCATACAATGAAATATTATTCAGCACTAAAAAGAAATGAGCTATCAAGCCATGAAAAGATATGGAAAAACCTTAAATGCATTTTACTAAGTAAAGAAGCCAATCCAAAAAGGCTACACAGTATATGGTTCCAATTATTTGACATACTGGAAAAGGCAAAACTTACAGATACATGAAAAAGATCAGTAATTGCTGGAGGTTGTGGAGAGTGAGGAGTGGCCAGATAGAGCACATAGTATTTTTAGGACAGTGAAACTCTTCCATATTATACTATAGTGATGGATGCATGTCATTATACATTTGTCCAAACCCTCAGAACTTACAACACCAAGAGTGAACCCTAGTGTAATCTGTGAGCTTTAGGTGATAATGAAATATCAGTGAAGGTTCATTAACTGCAACAAATGTATCATTCTGGTGAAGGATGCTGACAATGAGGGAGGTTATCCATGTGTGGGCAGAGGAGGCATATGAGAAATCTCTGTACCTTCCTCTCATTTTTTACTGTGAACTTAAAACTGCTCTGAAAAAACAAGTCTCAAGAAAATTGTATCACTTTGATTTGATAACTATGATCCTTCTTAAAATGCAATTACTACAGGAAATAGGACGGCTTTAAACTGTGAGGAGTCTTTGAAACCTTGCTATGAGTGAGTTTTCAATCCTTTGGAAAAGTCAATTTTTTAGGGGGCGGGGGAAGGACTGCAGATCCGGAATTGGGCATAATAAGGAGACACATCAGAGACGCAGGCCTCAGGCATGACAGCTAGACTCAGTGCCATGTAGACACTGTTCATTCATTCAATAGATGCTAATTACATGCCGAGAATACGCCCAGTTACTGTATGGAACTCTTAAGACACAGATGAATCGAACAGATAAAGTCTCCTGTCCTCACAGAGCTTACTCTTAAACAGAAAAAGCTAGAAAATAAGCAATAAACAGCATAAAGTTGCTTCATATGGTGTTTCAGAAGGCTATAAGTTGCTATAGAAACAAAAGAAAAACAGAGCTGGGTCAGTGGTTTAGGAATGCTTAGGTGGTAGAGGTAGATTCTAATTTTAAATACAGTGGGTGGTTTGCTTTTCCAAATAGGCAATTCAGTGGAGAGCCCAGGAGTATATAATCAGATCTCAAGTTTCAAAACCATAAAAAGTGCATCAGGGATAACTGCTAGACACTGAAAAATCAACATAACACATGGGCTTAGAGGTAGTGAAGGCATTTATTATCCTCTGTGAATATTTATAGATGTTCAAATAACATCATGGTATCTCCTTTATTGTTTCATGAATGCAGGGGACATTCTGAGTCTCATCTCACAATCAAAAGCAAAGGAAAATATGTCTCTTTTCAAATCTCAATTTGATTGTATTTAGGAGAAGCACATATACTCTATATAGCATAAACATGTATCAACAGCCCTTATTTGATGACACTGTGAAAACCAAGCCTGTAATTGTGATTTTTAAAATAGGAATTTTTTGGAAATATTCATGTCTTATATCTGGGTTGTACTGACTGTCTTCAATTTCCCTGTCTTGAAAAAACTATACTTTTCATGAAATTACCAAGAATTGATTCAACAAATATTTTTTATTGTAAACGATTGCCAGGAGAAATATCAATAACCTCAGATATGCAGACGACATCACCCTTATGGCAGAAAGTGAAGAGGAACTGAAGAGCCTCTTGATGAAAGTGAAAGAGGAGAGTGAAAAAGTTGGCTTAAGGCTCAACATTCAGAAAACTAAGATCGTGGCATCTGGTCCCATCACTTCATGGCAAATAGATGGTGAGACATGAGACATTGGAAACAATGTCAGACTTTATTTTTTGGGGCTCCAAAATCACTGCAGATGGTGACTGCAACCATGAAATTAAGAGACACTTACTCCTTGGAAGGAAAGTTATGCCCAGCCTAGACAGCATATTGAAAAGCAGAGACATTACTTTGCCAACAAAGGTCCATCTAGTCAAGGCTATGATTTTCCCAGTGGTCATGTATGGTTGTGAGAGTTGGACTGTGAAGAAGGCTGAGCACCGAAGAATTGATGCTTTTGAACTGTGGTGTTGGAGAAGACTCTTGAGAGTCCCTTGGACTGCAAGGAGATCCAGCCAGTCCTTCCTAAAGGAGATCAGTCCTGGCTGTTCATTGGAAGGACTGATGTTGAAGCTGAAACTCCAGTACTTTGGCCACCTGATGTGAAGAGTTGACTCATTGGAAAAGACCCTGATGCTGGGAAGGATTGGGGGCAGGAGGAGAAGGGGACGACAGAGGATGAGATGGCTGGATGGCATCACAGACTCGATGGACATGGGTTTGGGTGGACTCCGGGGGTTGGTGATGGACAGGGAGGCTTGGTATGCTGTGATTCATGGGGTTGCAAAGAGTCGGACATGACTGAGCAACTGAACTGAACTGAACTGATGCGTGGTGCATGCTCCGTTGCTAAGTTGTGTCCAGCTCTTTGCAACACCATGAACTGTAGCCTGCCATGCTCCTCTGTCCATGAGATTTTCCACACAAGAATATTGGAGTGGGTTGCCATTTCCTTCTCCAAAACTAACTACACTTCAATTTATTTTTAATGTTTTAAAAATTAAAAAAGCAAAGGAAAATATGTTTCTTGGAACAATGACACAGCTTCACTTCCTCTTCATCTGTAGAAGGTACCGATCAGGCTTAATTTATTGTGATGTTTCCCTCATCAGCTCATAGTTTCTGGTGGCTCAGATAGTAAAGCATTTCCCTGTAATGCAGGAGACCCAGGTTCAATCCCTGGGTTGGGAAGGTCCCCAGAAGAAAGGAATGGCAACCCGCTCCAGTATTCTTGCCTGGCGAATTCCATAGACAGAGGAGCCTGGTGGGCTACAGTCCATGGGGTTGCAAAAAGTCAGACACGACTGAAGCAATAACACTGCATTACTACTTCTGTCATCAACATATGAAAATGTTAAAATATTTGAATGAAAAATACTTTGAAAAGATGATGATACTCTAAGTGTTGAGAATGTGGTCATCTGCTTCACAGTAAAAGAAGAAAAAACCAGAAGAAGCATCGCCTCCGTACGCTCTCCTTTTCTAAAAGAAGGTAAGCCTTGAGCCACCAGGTTCTGCTGTCTGTCATTCGTGTTCCAGGAGTTGAGAAAGCATTACTTGGTAATTGAAGCTCCTTGAAAATCATGGGAAACAGTCAAGAAAAATTACATGAAAGGGCAAGAATTCAAGTCCAGATTATTTTGCCCTGGATCAATAAAACTCTGCCTTGAGATTTGCTTTGTGCTGCTTTTGAGTCCCTAAATCATTCTTTCATTAATGACTTCCTAACAAAATCTATGTGCCAGAGCTGGAAAAGAAAAGAAAGATGTGATTAAAATGTAGCAATCCGACCAGCAACAACTGAATAAGGTTAGACAACTATGAAAATAAAACCTTGTGAAGCAAGATTCCTTATCCTGGGGATGTGAGGTAGATGTTTCAGGGACAAGTTGCCTGGGTAACAGACAGTGTCCTGCTTTTAATGGTTTGTGTTTGAGGTAGCTGGCAGAAATCTAGGGTAAACATTCCTTACTGAGAGAGGGGTTTGCTGTCCCACATCTGATCCCCATTCCGGTGGAGTGAAAATCTTTGTGTGCTGGGTCAGCTAGATCTTTCGTCTGCCTGCTCCCAGGGCACGGGCAATGTGACCCAGGATCAGTCAACAGGATGTGCCAACTGGAGACTCAATACTGTGTGTGATACCGAGGTGGTGACCAGGTAGAGTTAGTTCGTCTCGCGTGGGGCACAGTCATGCCAGAGGAAGTCGCAGTGTCCGAGGTCATGGCTGCAACGTCTGGAGGCTTTTCCTCTAGTGGGACTGATCTGTGATTCCAGCCATGTAAACTCCTGCTGCTGCTGCTGCTAAGTCACCTCAGTCATGTCTGACCCGATGCGACCCCATAGACAGCAGCCCACCAGGCTCCCCCGTCCCTGGGATTTTCCAGGCAAGAATACTGAAGTAGGTTGCCATTTCCTTCTCCGCACATAAACTCCTAGAGGTGTCCTATTCCAGTCCTCAGGTCTGTCTCCCCAGCCTTACTACCAGTTCTAAAGCTCACAAATAGCCTGTAACAATCTGCTCAAATTTCCTTCTCCAGCCAAGAAACCAGAAAGATAAACTTTTTCATCTCACAAGCGAGAGATTATGTCAGAGGTGTGACTTTCTCTGGGTTACTCAGCACTGTGGTGCTTATTACATCATAGCTCAAATATTGAAAACATTACAGTATTGAAAATTATGCATGGAACTGAGGAATCAATTAAGGGATAGATTTGAAGTTTAAGTCTTAGAAATGAATAAAGCCACCATTTGAGAACATGTAATGCAAACCTGGAAGAGAGCTGAAAACAGATATTTAGGATTACTTACATTAGGAAGTGAGTTAAAAAAGAGTCCACACAAAGGCAAAGAAGATATTGATAAAATTGTAAACAAAGCACCACACGTGGAGCATTGTTGAAACCAGAGCGTGAGAACGTGATTCCAAATAGAATAACTGATCAGCAGTTGACAGCACCATCAATAGACAACTGAAATTCAAATCGCTGATTGCAAGGTGTGGAGGCTTTTCCACACCATCAAGCAATTCTCTGACACCAGCTGGTTATCCCCTACACACAAATGAGTTCTGTTCCAAGAGCATGTTCATAAGTCCAATTTGTTTATTAGGTTCAACAAAGTTAGCCTAGGTAGCCAACTAATACAACCATCTATATGGCACTGTATGTGATAGGTTTATAACACTTTTCACAGAGAATACATAAACAACAAACACAAAAAATGGCAGTGGTACGCAATAAAAACAAATGATAGCAGATTGAGACAAGTGCAGCTCTATGAGCCACTCTAGCAGATCAATCAAACCCAGCGAGAGTGTCATTCATGGAAACCTCTGACCTGCAGCCGATCGATCAGAAGTACAGGTGACAAACTGAACCTGTGGTTGACATCTCAAGTGGGAGTGGTGGAGCAGGAACCAGGCAGCCTTATATTTGGACTGAGCCTTAGACCTGTGAAATCTGACATTATCTCCAGGTTAGAGAATTGCAGAATGGAGTTGAATTACAGTAAGTCTCCTCCATATGAACCTTCAAACTGCAAACTTTCGAAGATGCAAACGTGCATTTCATGAATGTCAGGCATGAGTGAAATTGCAGCGTACCCTCCATCTCCCACTGTTGATGAACCTTCAGCTCTCCCACTTCCTCTCCCTTCTCCAGTCAGTAACTCTTCTTGCCTGTTCCCTTGATGCCAGTCCCTGGGTGCCAGCTATTGTATTGACTACTATACTTTTCAAGGTCCTGTACTGTAAGAGTAAATATGTTTCCTTTATTTTTTGTGTGCTTGTTTATCTCCATATAATGTTTGAGATACTATGTTATTTTCACATTTGTTTCCCCTACTGCAACATAAGTTTCACGAAGGTATGATCTTTCTCCTCTTTTGTTCACTTCTGCTTCCCTAGGGCTTCAAATAGTATCTGAAATTTGGTAGTCATCCCATAAATATTTGTTGATAAAGGGCCAAAGAGCCACTAGGCTTCCCTTGCGGCTCAGCTTCTAAATAATCTGCCTGAAATGCAGGAGACTTGGGTTCAGTTCCTGGGTTGAGAAGATCCCCTGGAGAAGGGAAAAGCTACCCACTCCAGTATCCTGGCCTGGAGAATTCCATGGACTGTATAGTCCATGGGGTCACAAAGAGTGGGACGCAACTGAGCAACTTTCACTTTTATTTACAAAGAGCCAAAATGTGAAAACGCAAAACAAGCTAAAAGGTAGAAAAATGCATTCAGAAGATCATTTAAAAATCCAAAGTCTTTCATCAACTAAACATTTCTAAGAAAATCCCTGTGAGATGAGCCTTTGACTAGGAATCCAATCATTTCATCTTTAATTTTTCCTGAATAATACTTGGCTCTTGTATTTTTGCTATCTACTATTTCAAGGAATTTTTAATTTCCAAAATAACTCACAATCATTTATACTCAGGTTTAATTGAACAAACATTGATGGAGGGCCTTCTATTTACCAGGCAACATTATCCAATTTGATTTGGCATCATTACTGTTACCGCTTTGTAATCAGCCAGTAAATATTTTTGAAATATGTACTCTTTCAAATTTGAATAGAGGCTAATTTTATCAGCTGGGATGGTAAAGTGCAGGTTCAGATTATTTTCCTCCCATAACCATGATTGCTTCTCTTTATGGCCCCTGAACTTTATCTATTCAAAACAAGTGGGAGAACCCCACCTGGGGTAATCATAGGATTATAAAACCACAGTGATGCAAGCACCAGCGGGCTGCAGGAGCCACAGGTAACAAGGGTTCGATCCCTGGATCAGGATGATCGCCTGGAGGAGGGCATGGCAACCCACTCCAATATTCTTGCATGGAGAATCCAATGAACAGAGGAGCCTGGTGGGCTCCAGTCCATAGGGTAGCAGAGTCAGACAGGGCTGAATCAATTTAACATGGCATGTACACACATACACCAGAACAATCCATTTCGTCCACCTTTGTGCTCCTAGTCAGAAGTGACTTTACACCATTATGCTAAGAAAGAGTATATCTTCAGTTCAGTTCAGTCACTCAGTCGTGTCCGACTCTTTGCAATCCCATGGACTAAAGTATGCCAGGCTTCCCTGTCCATCACCAACTCCCGGAGCTTGCTCAAACTCATGTCCATTGAGTCGGTGATGCCATCCAACCATCTTATCCTCTGTTGTCCCCTTCTCCTCCTGCCTTCAATCTTTCCCAGCATCAGGGTCTTTTCCTTACCTTGGAGTAATTCTACAGGACTATATATGTCTACCACAATTTCATAAACTATTACTCTTGTATTAAATCAAAATTCTTATTTTCTAGATGAAAAAACTAAGGTAGATGATTGTTTCCTATACTATAAAATCAAGTTTATTATAGAATCTGGATTAAAATTCACTCAAATCTCCAAGTATCAACTTCTGAATAGCTTCCTAAAGCTTCCTGATTTTTTATTATCACACAATTTATTTTCTAAGGTAAATGACATTTTCCACAAACCAATGTCTTCTGGTGTAAAAGTATATACTTCTTGACTCCATAAATGACTCCAATTTGACCCACCCCCTTTCGAAATTGATTTTTAATTTCTGAATGTAATAGTACGATTTTCAGAGATGCCACTAAAATTCCATTATAACTAATTCTATGGGATGTGTTAATTAATTACTTGCAGAGGAATTTCACTATTGTGCATATTAAATTTAGGCATCAAATTCCAAAGCAGCAAGAGGCAGAGAGAAACAAGACTGGTGTGTGATAGCTCTGAAATAAATTAACAAAAAGACAAATGGCAAAGTCAAAGATGTTATGCTGTTAATAAGTTACCATTTTTACTGAGCATCTAAAATGTATCAGACCCTGTACTAAACTCTTTCTATTCATTTATCCCCATCCATTCTCTCTTTCAAGGTCCTGTACCTTTAGTTTACTGGAATTCTTACTTTTGATTAGTTTGGGTAAATAATAAGGGGATTAAACATTTTGGGTTGATGTACTGCTTTTAATTTGTGATGAGAATAATAATAATGTGGGCAGGAGTAAGAAAAGATGGTAAGTTCTAGTTAATATCTACTTCCTGAAGATTGATCAAAGTTTCCTATTATGTCACATGGTTCCCAGATGTCTCAAAAAACATTTTTTATCAGTTTTGTAAGTCAAGACCCCGTGGCTGCTGCTTGCCATTTTAACTAGATTCTAATTTGGCTGCCAGTGTTCACATCACGGCATACAATTTTGAGTGTTTTAGAGCTCTCACTACCTAACAAACAAAGGCTGATAATCAGCTGAATGGGAGGAAAATTCTCTTATCTGGCACAGAATGATAATGAGAAACTTGAGTTGTTATGCTGCCAGCCCCAAGGTCGGTAGAAGTCAATTATTTCGCAAGGTCTTGCCAGTGGTATGTGTTTATAGTTAAGTGCAAATCCAGCTATGTCAAGGTTACAATACTTACTTGAAGAGAAAGTTTCCAACACCGGAGGACTAAGGATTTTTAACCACAGGATCAAAAGGAGGTGCCTCTTGCTCCTCACTGTGTACAAGTCAAGACCTGAAATATTGAAGGCAGAAGAACCTGACAGAGGACAAAATTCTGTTTAATGGACAGTGTTGTTCTCTAGGCCAAGGGTAAAGTAACAGGATTTCAGGGTAGGAAGGGACTTTCACAATAGAAGATAGTCAAGTGTGGAGAAAATTAGTCACTTTCACAAGGTCACAGTAGGATGGAATCCAGGTCTCCTGACTTCCCACTGCTTCTCTGCTGGAAAGATTCCTTCCCTGTAGAGAGTGCAAGGTCTTCCTGGTGGGATCCAGCACAAGACTAGTCTAATACCATATCACGTATGAACCACAAGCAAATCATGTGGATCATGGCTGTCCACACAGGTTATCACCCTTGCCTGGATATGGCAAATTCTAACACACTTAAGAAGTGATAAGCCTAGAAAAGTTGAATAAAGCTTACAACATTTGGTAAGCACTTGGTTTTGCATCAGTCCCACCTGTAACTCAAGAACTTCTTGTCTCCACATTAAACTGCTCCTCTCCTTAGGGTCATCCCTGCTATAAAGATCTGATCAGACAACAAATATATATTGAGCCTTCCTATTGAAGCGCTAAGTTTTCTCTTTTGATGTATTAACTTCTTATCATTCCATTTCAGTTTTTAGAAGGGTTGACAAATATCCTTCTTATGCCAGTATTTTCATGGCTGTTGTTCAGTCACTAAGCTGTGTCCGACTCTTTTGTGGCATCATGGACTGTAGGTGCCTCTGTCCATGATATTTCCCAGGCAAGAATACTGGGCTGGAGTCGGGAGATCTTCCTGACCCAGGGATTGAACCTGTGTCTCCTGCATTGGCAGGCGTATTCTTTACCCCTGAGCCACCTGGGAAGCCCACTAGGTGTACTGTAACGCTCTTTCTTTAGCCAGATGACTAGTTCTTTTTTTTCCTGGAGTTTGGGCACCACTCTGCATGCATTCTGAAGGTGGAGCATAGCTTTGAATTTTAATTTGTGATGAGAATAATAATAATGTGGGCAGGAGTAAGAAAAGATGGTAAGTTCTAGTTAATATCTACTTCCTGAAGATTGATCAAAATTTCCTATTATGAATTTCAGGGAACCAGCTCAGGGTGTGGGTTCCTATAACAATTCAGAGCTGATAACACCAAGGGCTCCATCATGGGTTTAAAATTCAAGCTCAGAGCTTCTAAAGCCACAAATGCGATAGAACAAAAATACAAGAAAATGGCATGAGAAATATTCTAAAAGAAGACCTTGCTTCTCTGTGAACTACCTGTCATTCTGCAAATGCTATGTTCCAATCCAGTGCCCAACACGAGAGACATCTTGGAAAATCAGGTCTAAATAGACTGCTTATCTTACTCTATGTATTAGTTTCCTAATGCTGCCATAAAATATTACTGCAAATGTATCAGTGCAAAACGGGCTTCCTGGGTGTCTTAGTGGTAGCAGAATCTGGCTACCAATGCAGGAGCTTCAGGAGACTTCATCCCTGAGTAAGGAAGATCTTTGGAGGAGGAAGTGGCAACCCATTCCAGTATTCTGCCTGGGAAATCCCTTGGACAGAGGAGCCTCGCGGGCCCTTTCATCTCCCTATATTAAAAACTTTATGTTAATTACATCTGCAAAGTCTCTTTTGCCCTAAAAGGCAAGAGACAGAGGCTCCTGGGATTAGGACAGAGATATTTTTGTGGGGCCCTTATTCAGCCTATTGCACTCAGCCAGAAGTCAACTCGGCTGAGGGAAAATTCTGATTCATTCACAGATGTGGTTGGAAACAAGGTTGAACTGTAGACGTTCAGACGAGCTATTATTGCTCATCCTTCGAGACTACGCTTTTCCTGCTCCACATGGGAGTTTTTGCTACTGTGTAGACAGAAACCTAGACTCTGGTTATTTGTTTTGCCATTTCCTGCGAGGTCATCTTCCCAAACCTAGTGTAGTCTGACCTCAATGTTGCTTTCAGCACTTGGACCTGACCAGTTTCTTCCTACATATCACATTGGTAATTGATTTCCAGTGGTACTGCCATTCAACTTGAGGGATCTCTCTGCTTCCTCTCTTCCCTCCTTTTTAAACATTCTAGGCCTTTCAGAAAATATTATGGATTGGTAACAGCTGCATGTTTTACAATTCTTTACTGTTGTAAAGAAATTTCTTAGCAAATTTTAATGAATCAGTTTAATAAAATGACATCACATTTGATCTCCCTCAGATAATTCCTATAAAATAAGTCTTCAGTTTATAGTCTATACTAACTTCAGTCAACATAGTAGTTCTTATTTTAACATTTTTTTTTATGAAAGGAGAGAGTCAAAGTCACACTCTAAGATAATACATGTCAGGGACTTCCCAGGTGGTCCAATGGTTAAGACTTCACCTTCCACTGCAGGGTTACCTGGTTAGGGAACTAAGATCCCACATGCCTTGCAGCCAAAAATCCAAAACATAAAATAGAAGCAATGTCATAACAAATTCATTGAAGACTTTAAAAATGGTTCACATCAAAAAAAACTTTTAAAGAATAGCATGCAGTCCTACTATTACTTTCATGTCACCACTTGGAGAGAGCTTTGAATGAACAATGTAGCATTTCTGGGCCACTCATATTTATTAATTTTCTCTCTCCAACTAGATTACTAGTTCTTTTTTTTTAATCTTTTTTTAAATTAATTTATTTTTTTAAAAATTTTCTTTACAATATTGTGTTGGTTTTGCCATACATTGCCATGAATCTGCCATGGGTATACATATGTTCCCCTTCCAGCACCCCCCTCCCTCCTCCCTCCCGATACCCTCTCTCTGGGTCATCCTGGTTCACCAGCCCTGAGCATCAAACCTGGGCTGGCGATTGATTTCACATATGATAATTAACATGTTTCAATGCCGTTCTCCCATATCATCCCACCCTTGTCCTCTCCCATAGAGTCCAAAAGACTGCTCTATACATCTGCGTTTCTTTTGCTGTCTCACATACAGGTTTCTCGTTACCATCTTTCTAAACTCTGAGGCTACTGAAAGATTACTAGTTCTTAATGGAAACAAAATCTTTTATTTCTCTTGTATCCTCAGTGAGTAACTAGTATTGGATTGGTCACACAATTAGCAATCAAATTATTTTTGGTTGATCGACTAGTCTTTTTCTTAAAAGTCACATATGGCTATATGATTTCATTCCTTTCTGCCAATTTGAATACATTTCAATTTAAACAAATTGTATATATGGAAATTTGGATTTGCTTTTAAAAAAGAAAAATTAGAGAGCGGTGATTTAATTTCAAAAAGGATATAAGATTCCTATTAATGAGCACTATCCATGCACAGGAATATATTGATTGTACAGGAATATATTGATTGCAAAGTAAAACGTGGTTGTACCCTGATGGATTGCTATTCCATTAAGTTCCAACAGGCTAATGATTTTTGAAAATATCTATGTGCTGGTTGATTATTCTATTACCTTATCACCCATCTTATATTCAGATGTTACATCACTATAATTTTAATAATTATCTTTTTAAAAGCTCTCATTTTATTTTATTTTTACTTTTTATCACTGTATAATACATACATAAAAGTACATGAGTCACAGTGTCCAGTCCAGTGAATTTTCATAAAGAGCATGACCCCACCTCCAGAATCCCACCCCGGTGTGGAAATAGAACGTGGCCAGTATCCCTGAAGCCTCCCACCTCTCCTCTCTAGGCTGATCCATCTTTCAACTTCTCAAGTCATAGATTAGTTTCACTTGCTTTTGAATTCATTTGGTTTTAAAATTTGCTTGTTTACTGGTAGCTATTTAAAAAAAAAATTCAGATTCTATCTTCCCTGCTCCACTCTCACCACAAAAAAAAGATACCTGGGGATATATTTTCTTTTTTCTTTTTAAAAGATGAATTTAATGATGCAGTTCATGATCTCAATCATGTCATGGGTATCATTAAATCTGCCTTTCTTCTGACTTCCTAATGGGCTTCCAATGCTTTTTTTCTCTCCCATCCTTTTATAAAAGCCTTGAAACTTCCTTAATCCTCCTGCCCACACATTCCTTCCAGGGACTGCTGTCCTTTCCTGTCCCTAGCAATGCTCAGGCATGCTCCAGTGTGCACCCACCTTCTTTCATATTCTCAGAGAGAGATCACTTTCTCTCTTTCAAGATGAAATCCTCTGTCTTCCTTTGTGAGTCCCCTGTATGTCTGTACTTTTTCCTTTCTTTTTAAAAAAAAAAAAAATCCCATATGTATTAATTATAGAGTGTTGCTTAAATTTGTAAAGATTCCTGAGGCACTTCCAAGCATTTAATAATTCTCATTTCACTTGGCTGATTAGTTTTCTTCTTAAAATGTTAAGTCTAGGAATGACGGCTTGTACTGCTCCAGACTGCGTGCTCATCAGTTTTTACGACGTCAAGTTCAAGTAGACGCGGGTGCCTTCTTTTCTTCTCCTTCACTCCCCCATCCCTTTGTTCAGAGGCACATTGAGATTTATTTGGCTGGGCTCCGTTCTCTGCTGCTAACATTTCTTTCTCTGACTAAAGAACCATTTGGATAGACCATGTGCTCCAGAAGAGGCCTAGAATAACTCTCCCCAAGGAAATATTTTGAGCACTTTAAAGAATTTGAAGAATTGAAAACTCTAAGTATGTCTCACATTCCTGATTCACTTGAACTCTTAGGGACGCAGGACATTATAGGGGATAAAGTTCGTGATTAGAAGACAGGAAATACATGTTCTTATCTTGAGCAGGCGGCTAACCAGCTATAGGATCTCAGGCAGGTCATCTCTTGGCATTTCCTTCATCTGTGGGATCGGGCTATGGGGATTGTCAGCGGATGTGGGGGGAGGAACTACACTAAGTAGCCCTGGGGACACCTATGAGTCTCTAAGGGTGCAGATTTTCATGATCCCAAATATGACAAGTGAAATTACTCAAAATCTTGGATTTTAGAGATTCACGGAGACTTCATTGAAAAAGCACTGTGTGAGAACATGGGCTTAAAACTGTGGCAAAGACTGAGCAAGAGTGTCTTTAGAATATCCAAGAATCTTAATTAATCATCACCAAAAGAGGCGAGGATGTAAAATGGGAGAGACAGTCTCTTTGGCAAGTGACGCTGGGCAAGTTGAACAGCTGCAAGTAAGTCTATGAAGTTAGAACACATCCTTACACCACTCATAAAAATAAACTCAAAATGGCTTCAAGACTTAATCATAAGACATAACACCATAAAACTCCTAGAGGAGAGCATAGGCAAAACATTCTCTAACATAAATTGTACCAATGTTTTCTTAGGCCAGTCTCCCAAGGCAACAGAAACACAAACAGAAATAAACAAATTGGACCTAATCAAACTTACAAGCTTTTGCACAGAAAAGGAAACTTAAAAAAAAAGAAGAAAGAAAACAAAAAGACAACCTACAGAATGGGGGAAAATACTTGCAAATGATACAGTAGAGAAAGTTGATCTCCAAAATATACAAACAGCTGATACAACTCAACAACAATAAAAAACCAACAGACCAATCAATAAATAGGCAGAAGACCTTAATAGACTTTTCTCCAAAGAAGACATACAGATGGCCAGTTGGCACATGAAAAAAGGCTCAACAGTGCTAATTATCAGACTTCCCTGATAGCTCAGTTGGTAAAAAAATGCAAATCAAAACTACAATGAGGTAGCACTTCACTTGGCCAGAATGGTCATCATTAAAACGCCTGCAAATAATAAATACTGGAGAGGGTGTGGAGAAAAGGGAATCTTCCTACACTGTTGGTGGGAATGTAATTTGATATAGCCATTATGGAAAACAGTGTGGAGGGTCCTCAGAAAAATCAAAATAGAATTACCATATGATCCAACAGTCCCACTCCTGGGAACATACCTGGACAAAAGTACAATTCAAAAAGATACATGGACACTATGTTCATAACAGCGCTATTCACAACAGCCAAAACACAGAAGCAATCTTAATGTCTGTCACGAATGGATAAAGATGTGGTGTGATATATATATATATTACTATATTATATATATATATATATATATATATATATATATATAATGGAATACTACTCAGTCATTTAGAGAAGGAAATGGCAACCCAATCCAGTATTCTTGCCTGGAGAATCCCATGAACAAGGGAGCCTGGTGGGCTATAGTCCGTGTGATCTGCAAAGAGTCGGACATGACTGAGCAACTAACATACACTCAGTCATAGAAAAGAACAAAATAATGTCATTTGCATCAACATGGATGCAAGTAGAGATTATCATACTAAACGAAGTAAGTCAGAAAGAAAAAGACAAATACCATATCACTTATATGTGGAATCTAAAATATGGCACAAATGAATCTATCGGCAAAACAGAAACAGACTCACTGACATAGAGAACAGACTTGTGGTTGCCAAGAAGGAAGAGGGGAGATAGATGGATGGATTGGGAGTTTGGGGTTGATAGATGAAAACTATTACATTTAGAATGGATAAACAACAAGTCCTAATGTGTAGCACAGGAAACTATATTCAATACCCTGTGATAAAACCATAATGGAAAAGAATACAAAATAGGAATGTGTAAAGAAAAACTATTTCATATCCAAAATAAGTGCTTAATTAAGACAGTATGTGAAAATGTCTTTTTACGTATTTTAAAGCACTATCAAATGTAAGATATAAAATTATTAGTCTGGGTAAGTTAGTAAACTTCAAAATAAGAATATCTGAGAATCTGACTTTTATGAAGAGCTTTATTAGTTTCTTTTCATTTCTTGAACTTTTAGCCATATCAGTCATTTTCTGTTCTTGTGTCCTGCCCCTCATGGAGTTCTCTGTAAATTGTGCAGTTCCACCCAGGGTTACTGGGTCTTAGACTCCTTCAGATTTCCTAGCAAAAATAAATAATTCCTTCTACTCAGTAAGAAATATAATCAGAAACCAAAGGACCAAGTCCTCTGAGCAGGAAGTTTTCCCAGCTGACCCTCTGCCAATGGTCCCCGAAGCTCGGCTCTGTCAAGACAGGGATTCTGGAAAAGAAAACTGATTAAAAACTCAGATCTAAGTCTTTTCAGTCCTGCGTTTTCTGCCTACCGTGTGGATAGTGAGCATGTCATTTCATCTCACTTGGCTCGATCTCTGAATGAGAAGTTACCATTTATTTCCCATATTCACAGTGCCAGTCTAGATTCTAGATTCAGCTCCAGGGTAAACGCTCTTAGTGCAAGGAGACCAGAGACTCTGAGGGTTCTCACTTGGCTTAAAGAAGCTTCCAGTTGGAGCAGTGTTTTTCACAGGAGTAGGTTTGGGCTGCAGTGAAGGGCAGGAGCCCATAGGAAAATCCTCAAGTAGAAAGCTGCTGTATGACACAGGGAACTCAGCCCAGTGCTCTGTGATGACCTAGAGGGAGGGGATGGGGAGGGGGTGTCCAAGAGGGAGGGGATACATGTACACCTATAGCTGATTCAGGTTGCTGTACAGCAGAAACTAACATGATATTGCAAAGCAATTAACCTCTGTCCATGCAATTCTGCAGGCAAAAATACTGGAGTAGGTTTTCATTCCCTTCTCCAGGGGATCTTCCCAACCCAGGGACTGAATCTGGGTCTCCTACATTACAGGCAGATTCTTTACCACCAGGGAAGCTCAGAAATAAAATTAAATTTTAAAAAGATGGGGAGCAGGATCAGAAAAGCAGTGCTCTGGAGACACGGGGTTTGAACAAGGTCAACCAGCTGCACTCTCTTCCCTGTTGCCATGTCACACCTGCTGGGACACATCAAGAGGGAAGCAAGAATGACGTGATTTCTTACCAGTTGCTGGAGGAAGTTGCCATAGGAGTACTATAATGGGGGGTAGGCAGGAAGAGAGAAGAGGAGGGCAAAGGACTACTGGGGAGAAGTTTGCAGCTGATCATGGACAAACATGTTTGAGCACTGTTGTTTTCAAACCAATTATATGAGCCCATATTATTGATCCCCCTGGTGGCTCAGACAGTAAAGAATCTGCTTACAATGCAAAAGACTTGGATTCCAATCCCTGGGTCGGGAAGAGAAGATCCCCTGGAGAAAGAAATGGCAACCCACTCCAGTATTCTTGCCTGGAGAATTCCATGGGCAGAGGAGACTGGCAGGCTACAGTCCATGGGGTCAAAAAGAGTCCGGCATGACTGATCGACTAACACTTTCACTTTCATGTTCTGGATTGGTTCTTGCCATTTGGTCTCAGGAGAAGTTGATCTAAGAATGAAAATCTAAAATGGGAGTCTCAACAGCAAACCTTGCAGGGAACTTTTTCTCTCCTGTGGGAAGTGTTATATAGAAACAGAACATGTCTCTGGTCTCCCTGTGGCCCAAAGGTCAGGAGCCCTACTGAAGAGGGACTGTGGTAACAGAGGTGGAATGATTGGTTCAAAGGCCCTTTCCTGTTTCTAACGTTGCTGGCATTGTCATGGAAAAAGGAAGCTTATGGCTGCAAAGAATTCACTTGCATGAATGGTGGGTAATTGGAGTGCTGTGAGCCAGAAGAACACACATGCACACATATATACACATACACACAAATGCATACACGCATACACATACACACACATGCACACTCATATACACATGTGCACACATATACACGCATGTGCGCACATATACATGCATGCACAAACACATATACACACATGTACGTGCATGCACACACATATATGCACACGCACATATACACATGTATGTGCGCACATGCAAACACATATATACATGCACACACATATACACACGCGCACACATATACACACATGCATACACACAAGTACACACATGCACACACACATGTACATGCACACGCACACACACATATACACAAGGAAGAGAAAGAGACACCTGAGAATCGACAGTCGTTTCTTGACTGTCTGGGAGTTGACCCTCCCACCTAAGGGCAGGATGAGGTGTGAGGTGCTTCTTCGGACTTGGAAGCGTGTTGGTCAGAGGAATGGCAGGGCTGAGCCTGTCCCTCTGGCCTCCACAGGAAGCAGTGGGCTGAGAGTTCAGCTACAGGCTTTCCTGTGTAGCGGGAACTGGCCCAAAGTGAGCAAAACATTCTTATCTGATGAAGAGCTGGAAGCGGGACCCTGTGCTGAGATCTCTCTTCCATTCTTCCTTCAGTTTTCTTTCTCTGCTGTCCTTTCTTCATCTTTGGCAAGCACACCAGACTCTTGGTTCTTTTCTAGTTTCTCACATGGTTTTGATTACAAAGGACAAATAGAAATGAGAACTGATATGCTTCTTGCTTTTTCCTCATCTTTTTTTTCAAGTTAACGTGCTTAATTAATTTTCCTGTGTGCTTGTATCAGGGGTATATATATTATATATATAAACTGAAACCTAAAAGTGTCCCTGTTTCTACTACCCCTTTGCAAAAGCCACTTTGGAAAAAGAAGTATTAATAAGAAACAGTCAAGCTACACTTGACTAAAAAGAATTCAGTTTCTAGGAGAAATAAACTGAAATTTATTTTCTAGGGGAAATAAACTAAAATGTATTTTCTAGGAGAAATGAATCAGGCATTTTGGTTTTCAGTCCTGGCTCAGCATCTAGCTAACTGTGTGGCCTTGGAAAACTTGCTCAAAGTTTCTGGTGTTAATTTTCTCATCTCTAAACATGACAAAGTTGGATTAGGTACTTCCCCAGGAGATGCTATGATTATCTTTGTTAGGTATGTTGGAACCACTTTCATGAAGGGAGCCAAAATGAGATTCCTTACCTTCACAGGAAAGTAATGATCAAAGAAAGAAAGAAAGAAAAGAAAAAGCCCTTGTATTTATTTCTCTAATGGAATAAAAACGACCAAGAGATAAAGTTTATTCCAATTATGTAGCATCATCTTATTAATGGTTCAGATGCAGCAGGAACATAGATTAAAGCTGTGTATGACACCCAGCTCCCAGAGGACACACAGCAAGTGTTGCCTGGACAGTGTGCACTCTAGCTGCAGACAGTGGGGTATAATCTGGTGACAAAACCCAGAATGTATAAAACTGAGCCCCAGTCTCAGCCCCACTACGTACAGTGTCCTGATTTGGAACTAACCACTTAACATTTCTAAGCTTCTGTTTCCTCAACTGCAAAATGGTTGCTTATCTGGACTTCAAATTGAAGGGACAAACATAACAAGCTGCTGCCACTGCTGCTAAGTCACTTCAGTCGTGTCCGACTCTGTGTGACCCCAGAGACAGCAGCCCATCAGGCTCCCCTGTCCCTGGGATTCTCCAGGCAAGAACACTGGAGTGGGTTGCCATTGCCTTCTCCAGTGCATGAAAGTGAAAGTGAAGTCGCTCAGTCGTACCTGACTCTTCGCGACCCAGTGGACTGCAGCCCACCAGGCTCCTCCGTCCATGGGATTTTCCAGGCAAACATAACATGATGCACATGAAAACGATTCACAAAGCACAGAGTCCTTGCAAATAGTCTTGGACACAACCACAGCTAAATTACACAGGCCTTAGGCTGTGAAATAAGGAAATTAGCCTCTTTGGCCTTGATTCCATGACACAGTTGAGCTTCCTCCCCGAGACATGCCCAGCTCCAGACAACTTGCAGCAATACCTGCTGTGTCTGGAAGGTTGGAGAGAGAAATTGAGAGGTTCAGAGATCTCATCCTTGGCCTTGAGGCCCTTCTTCAAAGACACTAATAGGCCTGGCTACTCATGCTCCTTCACCTTTAACTGCCACCCCAAGGCTCCATGTACTGTTACCATGAAAACACTCTAGTTCTGAAATCCAAGACACTGGTCCTCACACCAGTGTTTGTATATGCAATCTAGAAGAGGAGCGGGGTACATATTGGGAGTAGGTAGGAAAAGATGTCAAGCTTTGTTCTTTGTTGTTCATTCCAACTGAATGGTTCTTGCTTTTATTTTACTGTTTTTTACAAATGAGCAAACTGTTGACAAAAGTATGCTACATGTGCAAGGGAGAAATGACTGCCTATAGTCACCTGAGAATCTAAATCCCATGGTGCAAGAATGGATTTATCATTGTAAACAGTAGGGGAAGTGTCTTTACCAGATGGATATGGGCTCACAACTCTTGCACCTTCGGAGGCCTGGACATACAGATGCTGAGACTGTGTTCACCTTCTCACCTGGCGTCACACCCCTTAAAGAGAGCTCCGTACAGTGTAACTGTCCCCTGCATAGCAGCCTGTTCAATAGAAGATGTGAATTGGGGCAAACTCAGGCTTTAGAAATAAAGGAGAAAAGAGCAGAAGAATTGATCAAGTAATGAAAACCCCAGTGTACAATGAAAACATTCTTTGAAGTATGTGATACTCACTTTTCTATTTTAGAATCGGCTTTTACTCACTGTTCTCTATTGCTTACCCCCCAAATGACTGCCAATAAGATTATTCATTCCTCACAAGTCTGTGTGTCACCGAGACGGTAAGGGGTGTCTCTGCTGTTTTTAGACCCAACGATTATACAAGCCAAAGGCCACATTCCGTGTCTGTTCTAATGAATGCAGGCTACAGCCTGACGCTTCTGACATAGTACTTTGTGTCCAACTCTACAAAGGCTTTCTTTGACAGGGGAGTGTTGCAGTGGGTTAAGGAAGGAAAAATAGAGAATAAGGGGGTGATATTTCTGAATCTGAACTTGAACAAAATTAGTCCTGACAGCAGAGTTGACTAATGGTCAGAATTCAGAAGTGTAGACAGGCAGAGGACAAGGACTCCATCTCCTAAGCCCCACGAGGATGGGACTGATTTTGGCAAGCCTCAGTGGGTGGAGTTGATCTTTGGCAATTTGAAAGGGTTTGATTTCAGGGTTTAATAAATATTTTCGTGGGAAGGTACCATGGGCTCTAATTACCCTGGGTGGGTTTTCTCCTCCTAATCCTTGTTCCTGATCAGGGTTCCTTGGCCTCCTGGTATTCCATATCTGCTAACTTGCCTCCTAGCCTCCATTCTAGAGGTTGTCTTAAAAACCCAAACTGGAAAGGCTAGACTGAAAGGAAGCCACCAGTTCCTTGGCCTGTGACCTACTTGTATCCCCTTCCTTTAGGGATGAGAGCCCAATAAGCCGCCCACACCCTCTGGCATGGGATTCGCCAGTCTGTCATTTTGGCTTGAAGGTAGGCAGCTTCTGGCAAACTTAATAAGCAGATTTTCTCAGTGATAGGAAAATTCTTGCTTAATGCCACTCTATTTCCCGTGGTTAAAGGCTTCAACCTAGAGAAGATAACAAAAGTCACCTGACCTGGTATGAAGTGGAAATTAAGGGGTTTTTTTCTTCTTTTTTTTTTAAAACTTCCATTTTCTTAAGGGAGGAAGGTTTTCCCTTTAACAGACCAGGTTCATTAAGACAACTTGGGTTGGAAGGATGAAATTGGCATTGTTGTTGTTCAGTCACTAAATCGTATCCTACCCATTGAGACCCCGTGGACTGCAGCACACCTGGTTTTCCTGTCCTTTACCAGCTCCGGGAATTTGCTCAAACTCTTGTCTATTAATTTGGTGATGCCATCCAACCATCTCATTCTCTGTTGCCCCCTTCTCCTCCTGTCCTCAACCAGCATGACATACCATATTATAGCATCACATAACTTTTTAGAGCAGCCATCATGCACATCACACACAGCATTAAGTGCTTTCATTGCCTGATAAACATCAAGTGCTTTTCTTGTCATTGTCACTCTACACACACAACCAGTGATAGACAGTTTGTAAAAACTATCAAACAGCAGAATGCAATCAATGGACCCAGAACGCAACATGGGGTTACTTCTGTGGATAACTCCAGGAAAAGGAGTCTGTGTGGCTGCAACTCCTCCCAGAAATTCCCAATTTCTAAGTCTGAGAAAAATCCAGGCTTTCAGGTGAGGCAAGTACCCCTTCACCTCATCCACAAAAACTGGATCCTCAAATGTTCTTCTACTTTCTAGACTTCCCTGGTAGTGCTAGTAGTAAAGAACCCATCTGCCAATGCAGGAGACATAAGAGATGAGGGTTCAATCCCTGGGAGGGGAAGATCCCTTGGAGGAGGGCATGGCAACCCACTCCAGTATTCTTGCCTGGAGAATCCCATGGACAGATAAGCCTGAAGGGCTACAGTTCATGGGGTTGCAAAGAGTCAGACATGACTGAAGTGACTTAGCATGCACACACTGGAAATATCATCTACAGAGCAAGAGAACTTGACCTGACATGTACACCGCCTCCTTAGCTGTGGTGCTAAAGCAAGGTAATAGTTGGAAAGTGATTTTTAAAGTTGAAAATGTACAAATTCAGGAGTCAGCAGAAGCAGACATTGGGGTTTCACTATAAAAAAGATATAATCTTGAATGATCTCTTTTCTTGTAATAGTTGAAATAAACAAATGTCACATGCACTTTTTTTTTTCTTTTTGCAGTGTAGCAGGTCTGCATTTCATCAGTTTGTCAGGAAACTAAACAATATACCTATTAAAACTCATTAAAAAATTGGAAGCTCTAATTCTGACTTTTATTTATAACTCAAGTAGAGTGAGCTGGCACCAAACTTTTAGAGAGAATTTAACTTTTTTCAAGAGAGACAGAGTATGACTCTGAGTCAAAATCAAATTGATTCCAGCTTTCTCAATATGTTAACTTCCTTTTTGTTTTCTGCTGTTTCTGCTGCCACTGTGGGGGCTGCTCCATTATTGGGCTTCTGGTCCATGTGAACCATTCTTCCTCTGGGGAGAGTGTGGAAAGTGAAAACATCATTCAGGAGTCCAAAGTCAATTGGGGAGTGAGATGGGCCAGACCCTCATTTCATCAATGAAAGTTAGTGTGCGATCAGACTCAGCCCTTTGTTATCAGTAGGGATGAGGACAGGGGTCAAGACATCGAAGGCCATTTTATTAGACACCGACCATCAGTCGGGTGGTGGTTTTTGTTGTTCAGCCACTAAGTTGTGTTTGACTCTTTTGCAACCCCATGGGCTGTAGCCTGCCAAGCTCCTCTGTCCATGGAATTTCCCAAGCAAGAATACTGGAGTGGGTAGCCATTCCTTTCTCCAGGGGATCTTCCCAAACAGGGATAAGACCTATGGCTCCTACACTGGTAGGCAGATTCTTTATCACTGAGCCACCTGGAAGTGACTCTGTTATATGGGTTAATTTTTGTATTTATCAGTTGAATAGTGACTCTCAAATCAGCTCTTGGTGGCTTCACTTTTATTCTCCTTCATATAACAGCAGCTTTCAACAACTAGAAAGCTGGGGAGATCCCACCTGGGCCAAGCACTTTTTTTTTTTAAATTTTAAATGAAGTTTGTTATTTTAATGCAAGGGGCCAAGCGCATTTGATCTCATCATCCTCCCAGGCTTCCTCCCAACCCCAAAGTCCCTTGTTAATATGATTTGATAAAACAAACAAAACAGAGAAGCAAAAGCCACACTACACAATAGAACTCTCATGGGCTTTGTAATGTGAAAATCTAGAACATACATACTGATACTACTCCTCACTATATATGACTTGTAAACAAATTGAATTGTATTAAAACACAACACTTTAGTTTTTGAAGACTGAGCCTCAGTTTCTTCATATGTAAGAAGGATATGGTAGTATATAACATTACATACTTTAAGGTGTTGCCTTGAGGATTCAAAACATTCTCTGTCAAATGCCTAGATGAACTGCTTGGCACAAACCTCATAATACAGAGAAGTCATAATTGTTATTTTGTCAAATGCTTTTTCTTGCATCAACTGTGATGATCATCAGGAGTTTTCCCTTCATTCTGTTAATGTGGTATGTTATATGGGTTAATTATTGCATACTGAATTATCTTTGCATTCCAAGAATCAACCCCATTTGGCCATGGTGTATGATCTTTTTAAGATGCTGTTGAATTCAGCTTGCTAGTATTTTGCCATAGCATCTTTGCTGGGTTTGCTCTCAGGATAATTCTCGCTTCATAGCATGAATTAGGAAACGTTCTCACTTATTCAGTTTTTTGAAAGAGTTGAACTATATTAATTTTCCTTTAAATGTTTGGTAGACTTCTCCAGTGAAGCCTTCTGGCCCAAAACTTTTTTCTGTTGGGAGGTTTTGATTACTGATTAGTCTTCATACTAGCTGTAAATCTACTCATCAGTTCAGTTCAGTTCAGTATCTCAGTCATGTCTGACTCTTTGCAATCCCATAAACCGCAGCACGCCAGGCCTCCCTGTCCATCACCAACACCCAGAATCCACCCAAACCCATGTCCATTGAGTCAGTGATGCCATCCAGCCATCTCATCCTCTGTTGTCCCCTTTTCCTCCTGCCCCCAATCCTTCCCAGCATCAGGGTCTTTTCCAATGAGTCAACTCTTGGCATGAGATGGCCAAAGGATTGGAGTTTCAGCTCCAACATCAATCCTTCCAATGAACACCCAGGACCTGATCTCCTTTGAGATGGACTGGTTGGATCTCCTTGCAGTCCAAGGGACTCACAAGAGTCTTCTCCAACACCACAGTTCAAAAGCATCACTTCTTCAGTGCTCAGCCTTTTTCAGTGTCCAACTCTCACATCCATACAGGACTACTGGAAAAACCATAGCCTTGACTAGACAGACCTTTGTTGGCAAAGTAATGTCTCTGCTTTTCAATATGCTATCCAGGTTGGCCATAACTTTCCTTCCAAGGAGTAGGCATCTTTTGATTTCATGGCTGCAATCGCCATCTGCAGTGATTTTGGAGTCCAAAAAAATAAAGTCTGACACTTTTTCCACTGTTTCCCCATCTATTTCCCATGAAGTGATGGGACTGGATGCCATGATCTTAGTTTTCTGAAAGTTGAGCCTTAAGCCAACTTTTTCACTCTCCTCTTTCACTTTCAGCAAGAGGCTTTTTAGTTCCTCTTCACTTTCTGCCATAAGGGCCGTGTCGTCTGCATATCTGAGGTTATTGATATTTGTCCTGGCAATCTTGAGTCCAGCTTGTGCTTCTTCCAGCCCAGCGTTTCTCATAATGTACTCTGCATGTAAGTTAAATAAGCAGGGTGACAATATACTGCCTTGACATACTCCTTTTCCTATTTGGAACCAGTCTGTTGTTCCATGTCCAGTTCTAACTGTTGCTTCCTGACCTGCATACAGGTTTCTCAAGAGACAGGTCAGATGGTCTGGTATCCCCATCTCTTTCAGAATTTTCCACAGTTTATTGTGATCCACACAGTCAAAGGCTTTGGCATAGTCAATAAAGCAGAAGTTTTTCTGGAACTCTCTTGCTTTTTTGATGATCCATCGGATGTTGGCAATTTGATCTCTGGCTCCTCTGCCTTTTCTAAAACCAGCTTGAACATCTGGAAGTTCACAGCTCATGTATTGCTGAAGCCTGGCTTGGAGAATATTGAGCATTACTTTACTAGCGTGTGAAATGAGTGCAACTGTGCAGTAGTTTGAGCATTCTTTGGCATTCCCTTTCTTTGGGATAGGAATGTAAACTGATTTTTTCCAGTCCTGTGGCCATTGCTGAGTTTTCCAAATTTGCTGGCATATTGAGCGCAGCACTTTCACAGCATCATCTTTTAGGATTTGAAATAGCTCAACTGAAATTCCATCACCTCCACTAGCTTTGTTTGTAGTGATGCTTTCTAAGACCCACTTGACTTAGCCTTCCAGGATGTCTGGCTCTAGCTGAGTGTGAGTGATCACACCATCATGATTATCTGAGTCATGAAGATCTTTTTTGTACAGTTTTCTGTGTATTCTTGCCACCTCTTCTTAATATCTTCTGCTTCTGTTAGGTCCATACCATTTCTGTCCTTTATCGAGCCCATCTTGGCATGAAATGTTCCCTTGGTATTTCTAATTTTCTAGAAGAGATCTCTAGTCTTTCCCATTCTGTTGTTTTCCTCTATTTCTTTGCATTGACTGCTAAGGAAGTCTTTCTTCTCTCTCCTTGCTATTCTTCAGAACTCTGCATTCAGATGGGAATATCTTTCCTTTTCTCCTTTGCTTTTTGCTTCTCTTCTTTTCACAGCTATTTGTAAGGCCTCCTCAGACAGCATTTTGCTCTTTTGCATTTCCTTTTCTTGGGGAATGGTCTTTTTTTTTTTCTCCCTTTTATTGTTTTTGCCATACAATGCCATGATATCACCATGGGTTTACATATGCTCCCCCTCCAGAAACCCCTCCCTCCCCCCTCCCTCTTCCCTCCCCCCCGGGAAATCTTGATGCACCAGCCCTGAGAACCAATCCTGGGCTGGCGATTGATTAGACATATGATAATTAACATGTTTCAATGCCTGGGGAATGGTCTTGATCCTGGTCTGCTGTACAATGTCACAAACCTCCCACCATAGTTCATCAGGCACTCTGTCTATCAGATCAAGTCCCTTAAATCTATTTCTCCCTTCCACTGTATAATTACAAGGGATTTGATTTAGGTCATGCCTGAATGGTCTAGTGGTTTTCCCTACTTTCTTCAGTTTCATTCTGAATTTGGCAATAAGGAGTTCATGATCTGAGCCACAGTCAGCTCCTAGTCTTGTTTTGGCTGACTGTATAGAGCTTCTCCATCTTCGGCTGTACAGAATGAAGCAGGGCAAAGGCTAATATAGTTTTGCCAAGAGAACACACTGGTCATAGCAAACACCCTCTTCCAACAACACGACAGAAGACTCTACACATGGACATCACCAGATGGTCAACACCGAAATCAGATTGATTATATTCTTTGCAGCCAAAGATGGAGAAGCTCTATACACTCAGCAAAAACAAGATCGGGAGCTGACTGTGGCTCGGATCATAAACTTCTTATTGCCAAATTCAGACTGAAATCTACTCATATTTTCTATTTATTTATAGTTCAGTTTTCAATTTTAATAGATGTTCATTTCATTTAGGTTATCCAATTTGTTGGCATACAAGTGTTCATAACACTCTCTTACAGTTTTTATTTCTTTTAAATCAGCCATAATGCCCCACTTCATTTCTGATGTTAGTTATTTGAATCTTTTTTCTTAGTCAGTCTATGTACGGATTTATAAATCTTATTGATCTTTTCAAAGAACCAAATTTTGGTTTCATTGGTTTTTCTCTATTATTTTTCTGTTCTCTACTTAGCTTATTTCTGCTCTGATTTTTATTATTTCCTTCCTTTCACTAATTTTAGTTGACTTTTCTTTTTTCAAGTTCCTTAAAGAGTAAGCTAGGCTATTGATTTGAGATTTCTTTATTTAAATGTAAACATTTATTGCTATAAATTTCCCTTTGAGAACTGCTTTTCAGCACCTCATAAATTTTGGTATGTTTTTTGTTTTCTATTTGTCTCAAGATATTTTCTAATCTCCTTTGTGATGTTTTCTTTGATCCATTGCTTATTTAAGCATATGTTGTTTAGTTTGCACATATTTGTGGATTTTCCAGTTTTCCTTCTGTTCTTGATTTCTAGCTTCATTCCATTATGACCTGAAAAGAAACTTCATATGATTTTAATCTGATGCTGAGATTAAAGAACTGATGCTGAGGCTGAAACTCCAATACTTGGGCCAACTGATGTGAATAACTAACTCATTGGAAAAGACCCTGATGCTGGGAAAGACTGAGGGCAGGAAGAGAAGAGGATGACAGAGGATGAGATGGTTGGATGGCATCACTGACTCAATGGACATGAGTTTGAGCAAGCTCCGGGAGTTGGTGATGGACAGGGAAGCCTGATGTGCTGCAGTCCATGGAGTCGCAAAGAGTCAGGCACGACTGAGAAACTGAACTGAACTGATGATTTTAATCTCTTAAAATTTAAAAAGCTTTGTTTTGTGGTCCAACATATAATCTATCCTAAAGAATGTCCCACGTTCAATTGAGAAAAATTTGCTTTCTGCAATTATTGGGTGGAGTGTCTTGTATATGCCTGATAGCTTTAACTGGTCTACAGTTTTATTCAAATCCACTGCAACCTTATTGATCTTTTGTCTGGTTGTTCTATTCCTTATTGGCAGGTGGAGTATTGAAGTCTCCTACTATTGTCTTAGAGGTGTCTATTTCTCCCTTCAGTTCTTTCAATGTGTGCTTGATATATTTTGGAGCTCTGATGCTGTGTGCATATATGTGTATAACTATTACATCTTCTTGATGAACTGATATTTTTGTGCTGTGCTTAGTCACTCAGTCATGTCCGACTCTTTGAAACCCCATGGACAGTAGCTCACCAGGCTCCTCTGTCCATGGGATTCTCCAGGCAACAGTACTAGAGTGGGTTGCCATGCCCTCCTCCAGGGGATCTTACTGACTCAAGGATCGAACCTAGGTCTCACACATGGCAGGTGGATTTTTTACAATCTGAGCCACCAGGGAAGCCCTATTGATATTTTTACCTGTATATCCTTATTTTTCTCTTATAATAATTTTTGACTAATAGTCTATTTAATCTAATATTAGTATAGTATAGCTACCCCAGTTCTCTTTTAGTTACTATTTTCAGTAAATATCTTTTTCATCCTTTCCCTTCCAACCAAATTCTGTCTTTAGAGATAAAGTAAAAGTTGGCATTTGATTATTATAATGTAGTAAGTCCGGGAGTCAGATTTCCCCCTTTCCTCAGAATACACTTTTTGCTGTTTGCTTGATTGTTGAGGACTATGATTGTCCGTTTGTTTTGAGACTTTTCCAAACCGTTTTTGCAAAGTCTGTTTCTTGCCGTGTGTGCTCATTGATGTCTCTTCTACTTTAGTTTGTGTTCAACTAACATTTTGATAGAAATTTTCTTGAACAAAGGAAAAACACAGAGAAAGCAAGAGGGAGGGCACTTACCACTTCCAGTCTGGGTAGGTAGATGACCCTGTGCTGGGGTAATCCTTTCAGTTAGGTAAGTTTGCTCTGGGACTAGGAATCAGCCTTAGGTGAAAGTTCTCAGTTTCAGCTGTCATTACTGCTACTGTTGCTGTTGTTTTCCTGAGTATATGTCTCACTTGGTTGAGCACGTGGCTGTCTCGATTCCTCTGTATAAATGGCGTGCTTTTGAATCTTCTCATTTTCCAAAGAGCCTTATCCCACTTTATCCTCTGAGCCTTAGGCAGTTTACTGTATGTCTTCAGTGAGCATCTGTTGCCCCAGGTTCGTGTGGGTGTGTAAGTTGTGTCACCTCTTTGTAGCTTTTATGAGCACAGCCTGCAGCTTTACTGCCACGTGTTCTGAGTTATGAGAGAAAGAGTCAGAGAGATGTTCAGATGGCCCCAGACAGGGTAGATCACATATATACAATAATTTGTCAATAAGGTCTGCCCTCTCCCTCTAGTTTAGAGACAGAAGCTGGGAATGGAGTTGCCACACTCAAGACCAGACTGTTTCCACTCAGGTAAGGGTAGGTTTGGGCCTTTTTTGTTTCTTTCACCCTTCATTGATGATTTTATGGAGGAGCATGGAGTGTGAGGCTTCCTAGCCCATCATTTTGCAGATGCCCCATCATTTTTACTTTTTTTATTGGAGTCTAAGTGCTCTACAAGGCCATGTTAGTTTCTGCTAACGGCAAAGTGCACCAGTTCTGTGTATACATATGACCCCTCCAGGTCATCACAGAGCACCAAGCTGAGCCCCGGTGCCACACAGCAGCCCCCCATTAGCGTTTTACACACGGCAGCGTATATGTGCCAGTGCCACTCTCCCAAATTGCCCACCCTTCCTTCCCTCCCCTCCCCCCTCCACGTCCACAGGTCCGTTCTCTACATTTGCATTTCTATTCCTGCCCTGCAAATAGGTTCATCTGTACCATTTTTCTAGATTCCATATATATGTATATATATATATATATATATATATATATATATGAAGTGAAAATTGCTCAGTGGTGTCCGACTCTTTGCGACCCCATGAACTATACAGTCCATGGAATTCTCCAGGTCAGAATACTGGAGTGGGTACCCTTTCCTTTCTCCAGGGGATCTTCCCAACCCAGGGATTGAACCCAGGTCTTCCGCATTGTGGGCATATTCTTTACCAGCTGAACCACCAGGGAAGCCCATATATTCACATGAAATAATAATGATATATATATATATATAATTACATATCTATCATTGATATATACATATCACTGATGATATATATCATATTACATACATACCATTACATATATATATCATATACATATATATCATTATTATTTTATGTGAATTTACCACAAACTGCACTGAGCTGGTTCTTCTCTCTTTGCCTTCCAGACCCACACTCCTCCCTTCTCCATCCTAGCCTGTGCCCTGCAGGTTTCCATACAGGTCACATCAATGGGTTCTCATCCCGGGCAGGAGGAGAGGGCAGCTGTGCATTTAATACTTTTCCTGCTGTGTCGGCCACATCTTTCCATCAAATGTCACAGCTCTTCTCCAGTGACCTTCTCCCTAGAGCTACCCACCTTGAGATCTGCAAGTGGCATGGTTTCCTGCAGACCTGGTGGTAACAAAGAGCTCGCCAATCACCATCACCTTCTGCTGTGTTAGCCCCAAGGTCCTTCAACATCCCCTGTACAAGTCCCTAAATCTTTCCACATCCTTGTAAATCACTCTTTTATTAACACTCCTCACTTCGTTTGAGAGTGCCATCTGTTTCCTGCTGGAACTCTAACACACCGCACTGTTGGCTGCTATTTCTCTTTCTGAGAAATGCTTCTCATTTTGGTAAAATGGGCTCAGATACCAGCAGATTCTGAGCAGCTTGTTTGGGTCAAAAGATAGGAATTCACTTTCCTGAATGAATGTGTCATATTTTATCAGGAGGCTGCTCAGCTCAGAGCTCAGAGGACATCTCTTATCAAACATACAGCCTTGGTCGTGTAATCTGAGAGGTGAACAGATGCGCGTCTCAATGCCTCAAGACAAGTGAACGGAGATGGCCTTCCTTTCAGGGTGAGCGGAGACGAGCGGCACTCTTCCGTCACGGTGGCTTGGCCCACAGTAACCTGTCTTCCCCCAGATTGAGAAGACGAGTACCCAGGGAGACAGTCGAGGTCTCCTGTGTCCAGGAAAGTGTTACCTATGGAGTGAGATCCATATGTTAATGCTCCTCCTCTAACTCATCTCCCTCACTGTTGAGTCTTCTTGAGCTGATTCCTGACGAGACCCATTTCCTTTGCCAAACACCTCCAGCGACTGCCTTTGACCACAAGACAGAGAATGACGAATGCTCAGCGCAGCACCCCACTCCCACCTCCCGTGGCATGCTTTACCACGAAAGCGGCTTTCAGTCATAGAGCCGCTTTCACCACAGCTCTCCAGGCAACCAGTCCTTACACTGCTTTTCATTCAAGGTGGGCGAGTATATTTTCCAACCTTGTCCTGGAGGCCAAAATACATTCCAAACTCAAAAGCAGAGCGTCACACAGCATGGCCCCAGTCTTCCATTTTAGCCCCTCGGCGCTGTTCCTCCTACTCTTCCGCGCCATGCCTTCAGTCTTTTGCACTGTTTATAGGACACAATGGGTGCTTGAAATACTTGTTAGATGAATATTGGGACAATCGTAGAAAATAAAATTCTCTTTAAAGACACACACACCTAACATTTACATCTGAGCCAAATATGTTTCCAATGTTGCAGTAGCATGAGAAACATTTGTAAATTAGATTAGAGCATTTGCCCATACATTTCTTGGAAGACATTTAAAGAGTAGAAAAAGTCTATTAGATGAAAAGTTGGGAAATATATTCCTTATAGAGCAAAAGCTGGATGTTCAAGCTCAGTGTGTTTTGAATTGCTTCCTGCACACAAGGGTCCTGGTGACATTGGTCTTCTCACGGTAGAGTGTCCAGTGCATTTATATGTGAGGTCAAATTTTTCCTTAGTTGTAGGTCAGCACTCCAGACTGTAGCTGATTGTTTCTGAGACAAGCCCCTAAAGCAAATAACAAATTCCTGCTATTCTCCCAAGTTGTCTCCATTTTCCCTCTCCTTGGAAAAAGCCAATTACATCATTTGTCTGCTGACACTTTTTAGGTGGAAGCCTCTTAACACCATTTTACTGAATTTACATTAGAATTTCAGAATGTCCATTTCTTAAAGAGAAGAGTGAAACAAAAACAGTGTCTTTCAGATCAGAGATCAAAATTTTTTAATGTATTAATAAAATAAATCAATTCTGAGTATAGACAGCCATAGACATCTAGTTATAAATGCGATGGAGACCACGGCAAGTAGGTATATAGGTGAATTTCATTCCATCAATATCCACTGAGAGACGGCTCTGTGTCAGAACTAGGCAGAAAGCTAGGGGAGGTTGGAGGTCAAAGAAGAGTACTGTTTCCCTGAGCACGCAGCCTTGTGGGGATAGAAGATGAGCACAAATTTTGTATCCCAATTATTTATATTATTTCATTTCATTTTTTTAGGCTGCACAGTGAGGCCTGTGGAATCTTAGTTCCCTCACCAGGATTGAACCTGTACCCCCTACATGGAAGCACAGAGTCTGAACCACTGGACCACCAGGGAAGTCCTTCAATTATTTATTTTAAACTTTACTCTTTAGATGCTATTTTACTGAGCATTTACTGTGATGGGAAATCATTATTTTGCCTGGATTATGTCATTGAAATCTCATGATACTTCTATAAAGTGCATATTATTCTTTATAGAAATGAGGAAATCAAAGCTCAGAAAGTATGAGTAACATACAGCTCAATTAGCTCATAAACCCATGCTCTTAACGAGCCAGAAATTAATAACTGGGGTTCTATTTTTAGACAGAAAAACTTTGAAAACATTAAAACCCAGTAGCCAAAGGTGCAGATGATCCTAAAATTTAATTTTCTGTTTCTGGATAATAATTCAAGATGTCCCAAATATGTGGTAGCCCGTAGTAGACAACCCAAGAGCCACATTTTGTTCAGAGTAATTTCTTTACCAAAATCTTTTGAAAACAAATAAGCCCAGTGGAAAATATTTTCAAAATCATTTCTAAGCAGCAAAAATAAATTTAGACACAGCAAAAAGAATGACTGTCGATTTTGATCTCAGCACAGGATTTATCTTCATAAATAACCTGGGATGGATGGTATGTGGCTGTGTGGTCAACAGTGAACCAGGATGGTATGTGGATGTGTGGGCAACAGTGATAAGATTATAGGCTATCAACCAGAAGCACAGTCACAATAGTGGAGTCTGGGAGTGCAGATTTTTTAGATTTGGCGTATTTTAAATAGCTTTATTGTGATTACTGTTTCAACATATTTTGAAAGTGGGAGCAGTGGGCTAGGACAGATTAATACTGTTGCTATGGGGGACGTTGGTTTCTTGGTAACTTCCAACATAGAAACAAACTATGCATTCCAATTGCTTCCATTAAGACATGGCAGTTGCTAGAATTTAGGAAATATACCTCTCTTTCAATAAGACTTTTACCTCTCTTTCAATAAGAAGGGGTGTTATTGAGCTCCTGAGAACAGCCTTCATATATGGAAAGACCATGGTTAGTTAGCTACAGTGTGATCCACGGCTAGAGTTTTAAATGCAATCTTGTCTGCACCGAGGCCAGAAATAAGAGCAAGTCATGAAAAAATGCTGAACAAAACCTAAACTTCCTTTCAAGAGCTCCCTGCACAAATGCAAAAAAAAAAAAAAAAAAACAGTTGTTTTTTAGTTGATAAGTCATGTCCAATTCTTTCAAAGCTCCATGGATTGTAGCCCACCAGGGTCCTCTGTCCATGAGATTTTCCAGGCAAGGATACTTGAGTGGATTGCCAATTCCTTCTCCAGGGGATCTTCTCAACCCAGAGATCAAACCCAAGTCCCCTTCACTGGCAGGCAGATTCTTTATCACTGAGCCACCTGGGAAGCCTCAAAATAAGCAGAGTGGACTCCATTTGGAAGATAGCTCAAGAATTCCACACCAGGGAAGTGCTTCCATTATCAAGATTTACTCTATCAAAGAAACAGAGATTAGGCTGGAAGCAGTGGGACAGAAGATACTGTAGCATCTTTGGGAGGAAAGAGAAGACCAAGAAACTTGAGTTGCACTGTCAAGTCAGTCAAGAGGAACAGGAGTATTTGGTCCAGGGTTCCAGACCTGCCAGAAAGAGTAAACCCCTATGAGTATGCATGCACCTGCACTGTGGGCTCTGGGGTGGACCCAGAGTGTGGGGACAGAGATCCTACCAGTTTACCAGGTGAAGCAATTTAGCAAACTTGCCCCAGAGTTTGGAAACAGTAGGTTCAAGTAGTGAAAACACTTTTGAACCTGCCGAAGAAGGCAACTGTTGGTTTTAATCTTAGAATTGGATTTATTCCACAGGATTTGCTCAGTTTGTATATGTATATATGGTGGAAAATTCCATGGAGAGAGGATCCTGGCAGGCTAGAGTACACAGGGTCGCAGAGTTGGACACAACTTAGTGATTAAACAACATGTGGCCCAAGCACAGGTATCAGCTAGAAACACAAATTTAGTGATTCAAGTTCTACCATCTGCCAGCTGTGTGCCCTTAAGCACTTTGCTTCCCTTTGGCCAGCCTCAGTTTGCTCATCTGTAAAACAGAGACATAAAAGACACTTAATTTTTAGGCTCCCTATAAGGAGTAAGTGAGATGAGAGTTTAACACTGCCTGGCACTTAGTATTTCATTTCATTCAATATTACTACAATCATCAAAGATCTACATTGCATATTTAGAGGGTAAATCTTGTCTCTAATTTGCCATGATTTGCCAAGTCTTAACAAAATTACTGTCTGTTTTCCCCTCCCTTCCCTCTCTAGCTATTTTCTGATCTTGAAGAATTTACCTGGGATGTAAATAAAATCTCATTTCCTAGAACTGAAATAAGTCTGTCTCCTTCTCACACATTTTCAGAAGATCCTTTTCTGAAATCCCATCAGACCTGCTTCTCCAAGGATGACCTAAACCCAGATGGTCAGTTAGTACTACAGGTTCCAATCAGAGAAAACAAAACAGGACAACCTTCTAGGGTAGCTTCTAGAAGGCAGAGAATCTCCTATGATTCTTTCTTTTAATTGATGTTTTAATTGGAGCACATTCACAATTGCTTTACAATGTGCTGATTTCTGTAATACAACAAAGCAAATGAGTCATAATAATATATGTATTTCCTACCTTTGAGTCTCCCTCTCTCCTTGTCCCATTTTTCCAGGTTGTCACAAGATGGCAGGCTGGGTTCCCTGTTTTATGTGGCAGCTTCCTATTAGTTTTCTATTTTACACATGATAGTATACATATGTCAATGATACATTCTCAGTTCTTCATACCCTCTCCTTCCCCCAATGAAAAAAGGTTCATCAGTACCATTTTTCTAGATTCCATATATATGTGTGTATGTGTATGTGTATGTGTGTGTGTGTTTATATTTATTTTTCTCTTTCTGACATACTTCACTCTGTATAATAGGCTCTAGGTTCATCCATCTCATTAGAACTGACTCAAATTCATTCCTGTTTATGGCTGAAGAGTATTCCATTGTATAGAAGCCAGCTCTCATAGTGGGGCAAAGTCGGACAGCAGCTATGGGAAGGCAGGCAGGGCTGTGAGAGCATCTTTCAGCCACGCAGGCAGCGACTGGCTCCAATACCACGTGCTCTCTTTCTGAAGTTCCAGAGATAGGCTAGGTAGGCAAGCAGGAAATAGAGGATACCATCATACCTGGTGTTCATTGGAAGGACTGATGGTGAAGCTCCAATACTTTGGCCACCTGATGCAAAGAGCTGACTCACTGGAAAAGACTCTGATACTGGGAAAGATTGAAGGCAAGAGAAGAGGGCACAGAGGATGAGATGATGGACGGCATGACCGACTTGATGGACCTGAATTTGAGCAAACTCTGGGAGATGGTGGAGAACAGAGGAGACTGGGGTGCTGCAGTCCACGGGGTTGCAAAGAGTCAGACATGACTTACCATCTGAACAACAACAATGGTACCTGGGCTCCAGAAAGGTTTTCACTCCATTTGGATCCACTCAAAGGGATGCCTTAATCTGTCTCCATATTTCTCAAACAGGGCTTGTGGAGGATGCTGAGGACCGCAGAGAATGGTGCTGGGGGACATGGCAGGATCTCGCTGGACCTGGGTCTGCATGCTAGCACTGTCCTCCTGGCTGCTCAGCCCTGTTCATACTCTATCTGACCTTCCAGCACTTTCCTTCCCACCATGCCCTTGCTGTCATCTTATCTCCAGTGCACCAGAAGGCGATGCTTACTTAGGCTGGACCAGGTCCCACCCTTCAGTCAGGATGTTCACCAGGTGTTGCAGAATCACCCTGGAGGAATGTGGGCTGTGGTCCAAGGTGATTCCTCCCTCTCTCCGTCCTTCCCTCTGTCCCTCCCTCTCTTCTTTTCCTCCTTCCTGCCAATATATTTATTGACTGTCGGCTCCATGCCTGACACTAAGACTTTCTTAATTATCTGGGTTTAGGCTAAGCTCTTAAATTTGGAGATGACAGTAAACAGTGTTGAAAGCACCTTGAAAGGGAAGAAAATTTATGGGTGTGTTGAATAAATGCACTGGAGCTAATTAGAAAAATTGTGAAATGATTTGGACTTGGATAAGTTTAGACTCAAGCGAGCATGGGGCAAATAGCAAACCACTGGGAGAGTAGGTGAAGTGAACCTAAGAGAGCAAAAAGAGATCACCAAAGCAAGTGAAATGTATCTGTTGAGCACCCACTCCCCTCACATTCATTCTGACCCCCATTCATTCTTTTTTTCCACTAAACTTTTTATTTCATGCTGAAGTGTAACCCATTGACAATGTTGTAATAGTTTCAGGTGAACAGAATAGGGACTCAACCATACATATACATGGATCTATTCTCTACCCAACTCTCCTCCCATCCAGGCTGTCACATACCATTGAGCAGAGCTCCTTGTGCTCTACAGTAGGTTCTTATAGATGAATGGATAAGAAAGCTGTGGTACATATACACAATGGAATATTACTCAGCCATAAAAAAGAGTACATTTGAATCAGTTCTACTGAGGTGGACGAAACTGGAGCCTATTATACAGAGTGAGGTAAGCCAGAAGGAAAAACAACAATACAGTATACTAACGCATATGTATGGAATTTAGAAAGATGGTAACGATAACCCTGTATGCGAGACAGCAGAAGAGACACAGATCTATAGAACAGTCTTCTAGACTCTATGGGAGAGGGCAAGGGTGGGATGATATGGGAGAATGGCATTGAAATATGTAAATTATCATACGTGAAATGAATCACCAGCCCAGGTTTGATGCATGATGCAGGGTGCTCAGGGCTGGTGCACTGGGATGACCCAAAGAGATGGAATCGGGAGGGAGGTGGGAAGGGGGTTCTGGAAGGGGAACACATGTATACCCATGGCAGATTCATGTCAGTGTATGGCAAAACCAACACGATAATGCAAAGGAAAAACTTAATTAACTAATTTTAAAAAACTATACTAAAAAAAATAAATAAAAATGAATATAGCAGTGTGTGCACATCCATCCCAAACTATCCCTGCCCCCCATTCCTTCCCTCTGGCAAACATAAGTTTTTTCTCTAAGTCTGTAAATCTCTTTTTGTTTTGTAAGTAAGTTCATTTGTATCATGTCTTTTCAGATTCTGCATATAAGGGATGTCATACGATAGTTTCCCTTCTCTACCTGACTTACTTCATTCAGTATGACAATTTCTAGATCCACCCATATTGCTGCAAATGGCATTATTTCACTCTTTTTAATGGCTGGGTAATATTCCATTGTATATATGTACCACATCTTCTCTATTCATTCATCTTTTGACTGACTCCCATTCATTCTGACCTGTGCCAAGGATTATGGGAGCTGAGAGAAAAGCGGAAAAAATACTTTGGGGGTCGTGAGGCATATGTCACTTCGGAGCTAGTGGCCAATTCACTTGACATGGATTCTCCTGGATTTTCAGCCACTGCTGAGGTTTAGCAGTTTCCCAGGAAGAAGTAAGTTTCCTATGCAGTGAATCACCCTGTGTTATGGAGGATTTTCCTGACCTCAGCTTCTGAGTAGCTCATTGAGACTTCACTACTCAAAAGGGCGGTAGAGACTGACATCACCATAGCCCACAGTTTGTTTACTTTGAGGGGTACCTTTCAAAGGGATATTTGGACCAAAAGTGGCATCATGGCTCCTGGAAACCCTGAGTAGTGACTTGGCATCTTAGGAATCTGTCTGTCGTGGTTCGTGGAAGGGTCTGGAGAACAAAAGCAATGGCTACTAACGTGAAAGTGTAACCCTACTTACTCTCCTTCTAATAAATGCCCCATAGTCCAAGTAAAAGCACTTAAACCCCTTGGATATCTAGACATATTGCTTCAAATCAATTTGCTTTTATTGGTCTAATTCTATCAACTTTGGAAATTAGAAGCACCATATACAGAGTTGCAATGCTTTGACAAGTATTTTCAAGTCCTTGATGTTTTACTTTTTCTATTCCCACTGTTTTTTTCCTCCCAGTGGAGCCTAATATCTTCCAGCCCCACGCTTGTGGGTCCATGTTCATCTCTGTGACTGACCCCATAATATTTACTTATAACATTCATAAAAATACCTTGCATGCCAAAAGCGGCTAGCTGCAGGAAAGTGATAAAATATAAAAATATTTAATCAGCCAGTGGGAATTCCCTTACATGTAAAATCAAAGGCTCCCTCAGAAAACCCACCGTGACCTTGGAAGGCCTGCAGATTCAAGCCACATTGAAGGGTGACAGCGGGAGGGGACGCCTGCCGAGAACCGGTCGTGGCCCATGCAGGGCTTCCAGGAAACACAGCCCAAGGGAGGTTTCGGCTGTATTGTCAAGGGTCTCTGGGGCAGGTGTGTTGAAACACCACGAGGCTTTTCCATGGAGATTTTGTAGCTTGTCATGTCTCCCCCGAGACCATCCTACCTACTCTGTTCCTCTCCATTTCTACCTTCAGGACTTAGCCTGTTTTTCTAAAAGTAGCGCCATGAATGTTTTTTCTTTCCTTTTTTCTGTTCTGATTCTTCCCCCAGCTTTATTGAGATATAATTGACATATAACATTATGTAAGTGTAAGGTGTACCGTGTGATTTTTGATATTCATTGTTGTTCAATTGCTCAGTCGTATCCAACTCTTTGCAACCCCATGGACTGCAGCACACCAGGCTTCCCTGTCCTTCACTGTTTCCCAGAGCTTGCTCAAACTCATGTCCATTGAGTCGGTGATGCCATCCAACCATCTCATCCTCTGCTGCCCCCTTCTCCTCCAGCCCTCAATCCCTCCCAGCATCAGGGTCTTTTCCAATGAGCTGGCTCTTCTCATCATGTGGCCAAAGTGTTGAAGCTTCAGCTTCAGCATCAGTCCTTCCAGTGAATGCCCAGGGTTGATATGCATAGATGCTGCAAAACATTGACCACAATCAGGTTAGGTAACACATCTTTCACTTCATATCTGTGGAGGGTTTTGAGGGAAGAGGTGCTGCAGGAATGGCATATACAGTGATGTGATGGGGAAAATACCCCAGGGTAAGCACTGACAGCTCTGGATTCTAGCCTTCACTCTGCCGCTATATATCTTGGCTAAGTCATGGCACATCTATGGAAGTTGGATATATCTGTGGTTTTCAGCCTTTGTGGTTCCAGGAAGTACCTATAATTTAGAGAGGGGCTGATACAAAGCAGCTGCGTTTCTAGCTCCTCCTCATTCCCATGTCAATCAGCTCTTCCTTATCTATATTACATTTTGGATTGCATGTAATATTTAATTCACAAAAATGTATCTTACTGTTGAAAAGTTTAAAAGCCACTGAATCAAAAAGAGATTCTTATTCCATATTAACATAATTTGGGGCTCAGTAATATTGTTGTTGTTGTTCAGTCACTCAGTCATTTTCAACTCTTTGCGACCCCATGGACTGCAGCACACCAGGCTTCCCTGTCCTTCACCATCTCCCAGAGTTTGCTCAAATTCATGTCCATTGAGTTGGTGATGCCATTCAACCATCTCATCCTCTGTCATCAACTTCTCCTCCCGCCTTCAATCTTTCCCAGCATCAGGGTCTTTCCCAGACTCCCATTTCCGTCTCCTTGCTCCGGCCGCTAGCTGGGCGCAGTCGCTCTGGCCCGCAGAGCAATTGACGGAGGCTCCGAATCCACCTGAAAATGGATGAAAGGGTTGGGACAAGAGGCGTAAAGAACGGCAGCAAGACAAAGATTCTGATCAAGCTGCAAAGCTTTATTGAGCGCAAGGCGATTATATATGGGGAGGAAGGGAGGGAGGGGAAAGGAAGGGAGGAGCTCTGACAGGCATGTAGGGAATACGTGTCTTGTGGGTGATTGGCCTGTCGGATATACGTTCGCCACATGATCCTTTTGGTGATTTGCCAGCCGAATGTATAGCTGGCGCGTAATCAGCGCCTTATATGGCAGCAGGCTTGCAGTGCTCCGACCGTAATGGCTCTGGCTGATCGCATCAGCCGGCTGGGCCCCAACATCTCCTTAGCACTGCCCAGTAAAAGTTGATCACAATTGGCTTGGAACTTTTAGGACATCAGTACCAGGACAGAGTCCACTTAAGGGGTGAAGTTGGATGCCACCCTGCTTCTGCAGGGGATGGTGCAATCCTGCCAGGTGCACGCTGAGTCAGTTGGCAGAATGCCTTTCTCTCCTTTGGAGTTACTTTCTATAAGAATGGTACCAAGGCAGTGTGCTGAGTCCTGGTAGTCTGCCAAAGTGGTTTTTATTTTTTAACTGCAACAGTTCCTGACTCAGGACTCAGAAAATTCTGGAGGATTGGGGGCCCACGTGAGTGACAGGCACTATGATAAGAGAATCAGAATCAGAATCGCTCTGATGCTTTGCTATGGACTTGTCCTGAGATGCTCTTTCCCAGTTGGCTGCTCAAGACTTTGGGCAAACAGATTCCTGAGAAATCTACTGAAGGAGCTGATCCAAATCCCAGCGTGAATGCCACCAGCTCAGCTACATTTATTATACTTTCCTCTTTGCTTCAAAGTCCTCATTGTAAGCCACACAGAATGGTTGCAAATCATTCCCTTAACAAATCATTTTGTCAATTCACTTTCCATCTATCATGCTAGATGTCCTGCCTAAGTTTTGTTCTTGATTCAATGTCTGTCAACAAGATAACACTGACTCAAAATTCTATGACCAATTCAAATTAAAGGTGACAGAAGCAGGTTTTGCTGGACCAGGCATCAGGAACTTTGCAATCCAACCGCTTAATATTACTTTAATCCTCACATCAAAGCACAGTTTTTATTAACACGTTATTGTTTGTTCTTCCATATCTTCTCTATGTGTACATAACATTTTTATAGCAATAAGATCATACAATGCACAGTTTTAAAATCTACTGGTTTGACTTTAAACACCACAGCCTGAACATCTGCTCATGTTAATTAATATTCTTCTACAATATAATTTTAATGGCTACATAAGGTAGATAATTAATTTAACTCAGTTCTCCTAAAGTTGGAAAACTATTCAGATTGTAACTACTCAGATGTTATAATTTTTGATCATAAAAATCCCCAGATGAATATACTTATACCTTCATTCTCACTCTTGTAGTCAGAATTCCAGTGGCAGAGGGAGTATTTTAATAAATATTAAATATTTTCAATAAATATTGCCAAATTTCTCTCTAGAAAAATGAATCTTGCCTTAATTTTGAATTCTTTCTGCTATAGGAAGAGTGAACATTGGGTCAAATGTGAGCTAACCATCTATATCTCTTCTTTGGGCAATGCCCTCTCATGTCTTTTGCCATTTTCCTTTTGGTGCATTTATTTATTAACCACTGATTTCAGAAAACTCATTATATATTAAGGATCTTAACCTTCTATTTGATATGTATGCAACAAATATTTTTTCCCAGTGCTCAAAGCCTAAAAATGTTGCTTAGGCTATTAAGGCTAAAAATGATTTTCTAAAAAATGCAGTTTTTTTAAACTGCATTTGCTTTTGGTATGCTTTAAAAGGTGCTTGTGCACTCCCAAGATTATATATTGATTTTTTACTTCAAATATTTGGATTGTTTCCATTTCACACTGAAATCATTAATTAATCTAGAAAAATCTAATATTTTTCTAAGTAATTCTCTCTTAATACACACAGGCATTTTATTCAAAGAACAAACAATTTATGAATACCTTTTACAGAGATAGATTTCTTTATTTAAATGTCTGCTATGATGCCTTAATCTGTCCCCAAGTTTGAAAGCAATTCAGAAAAAAATCACCGTATTTTGGTAGCCTTAATTATTTATGCCAAGAAGCATAGTTTGAAAATTCTGAGATGTATGTTAAAGTTAGTTTTGCATCCAGTACTGATTTTCCTTATTTTGTTAGGTGTTTATCAGAATTTTAATTTGCTCTTCTAGGTTACATTTTAAACTTAAAGTAAATAGAAGCTGTTTTACCAATTCCCCAGTCTCATAGCTTGCTAGGTTAGTTAGAACATGAGCATTGTCAAGAGTGGCCAAAAAACAGCAGAGCATGATACAGAAGTAACTCTCTTTTCCTTTCATGAATTTTTGACTGTTGTTATTGTAAAAGTGTGATTAAACAAGCAACAAAAAGTCTACTAGCACCGTGGATGCACATGAAACTGAGGCATTCAAGAAGAGTACTTCCTTCCAGAATAAGATGTGACCCAAAGAATTTAAGGTCCCCAAAGAACCCATGAAAGTAAGGGAATGAATAACCTAGGTCAGGCAGCATTTGATTCATCATCGAAACCAACAGCTCCTCCATCAACCTCATTCTGCAAAGATGTAAGGATCGGAGGAAGACTTCTGACAGAAAACAGTAATTCGGTGCATCCCAAAATTGATTCGCTCACTTGGAAATATGAATCTAAAATGAATCTATTGCTGGGCATTGAATGAACTGATGTAATGTGGCCAGGTTCCAGAGAACATTAGCACTTGTCTTCAAAGACACGATACTAGACACTGACTTGGTGTTTTAAATAAAGGAATCCAGCTTGAGTTACTCAGTGTGAGTCCCGTGAGATTAGAGTCACCTGAACTCAAGTGGCAAGTACATGTCCGCTTGTTCAGGGTCATCTCCTCATTCAACCAACCAACAGTCATTGAGTACCTACTGTAAGGAACTGTTTTAGGCACAGGGGTACAGCAGTAGACAGTGAAAGTTGGTTAGATAATGAACCCCATTCAAACAGAAAATCAAACAAGATGGAATAAAATAATAGGAACTAGAACTTTGAGAGTCACAGACAGCATCAGAACAAGGAGAGGACACATCTGCACTGAGCATCCATAAATAAAATTCTTTGGGCTAGGTGGGAAATATATCCTTACTCTTGGAGGCCAGGAAATTTTTGTCTATTTATCTGAATATATATATTTTGATGGGCTTCCCAAGTGGCTCAGTGGTAAAAAATCTGCCTGCTAATGCAGGAGACTAAGGAAACATGGGTTCGATCCCTGGGACTGGAAGATCCCCTGGAGAAGGGAATGGCAACCCTCTCCAGAGTACACTTTCCTGGAGAATCCCATGGACAGGGGAGCCTGACAGGCTACAGGCCATGGGGTCACAAAGGGTCAGATACAACTGAGCATGCACGCACACACATATGTATTCTGATAGGCTCAATAATGCCTACCACCCATTATGGCAACCAAAGAGTTGCCATTCCCTTCTCTGGGGGATCTTCCAGTCGCAGGGGTTGAACCTATGTTTCCCTAGTCTCCTCATTGTCAGGCAGATTCTTTACCACTGAGCCACCTGGGAAGCCCATCAAAATATATATATTCATCTAAATAGACAAAAATTTCCTGACCTCCAGAGAAGACATCTACACTCTAATCCTTACAACCTGTGAATGTAATCTAACATGGCGAAAAAAAAAAAAGAGCTTGGTAGCTATGACTTAAGGATTTTGAGATGGGGAGATTAACATGGGTTTTCCGAGTGGCCCTTGTGCAGCCACCATTCTCCTTGTAGGAGAGAGGCAGAGGCATACCAGATCATAGAAGAGGAGGAGGCAGTGTGACCACAGAGGTAGGGATTAGAGTGATGTGGCCACAAGACAAGGCAAGCCGGCCGTCCGAAGCTGGAAGAGGCAAGGAACAGACCCCCCTAGAGCTCCTGGAGGCAGGGTAGCCCTGATGACAGCTCGATCCCAACCTAGCGAAACTGATTTTGGACTTCTGGCCTCTGGAACTGCAGACAGTAGATATTTTAAGCCCCCAAGGATGTGGTAATTGATTACAGCAGACACAAGAAACTAATACATGCTTGTTAACCCAAATGTGTGTGTCTAATATATCCATTTATCTACTAGATGTCTCTATGTAAAGAGCTGCAAGTTTCTTTCTTAATCTTTCTCATCTTTTGTTCTTTTTTTAATGTGGATCATTGTAAAGTCCTTATTGAATTTGTTACAATATTGCTTCTGTCTCCTGTTTTGGTTTTTTGGCCACAAGTCACATGGCATCTTAGTTCCCCAACAAGGGATTGAACCCAAACCCCCTCCATTGGAAGGTGAAGTCTTAACCACTGGACCACCAGCGAAGTCCCTTTTCCTCATCTTTGGAAATGGCACAACCATCTTCTACTTACTCAGGTTGAAAACTGGGAAGGAATCATCTCTCCAATTTATTTCCTTCGTCCCAACCTCATTCACAATTCCAAACAACCATAATATCTTCTGATTCTACCTCCAAAATATATCCTGAATCTGGCCACTTCTCTATCACCATTACCATCACCTTAAGCCAGCATCATCTCTTGCCTGAAGCACTAAAGCAGCTTCCAAACGAATCTCCCATTTCCCATCTTGTCTGCTGTAATCTGTTTCCCCCAGAGTAGTCAGGGGAAACTTTAAAAAATATAAGTCAGTTTGAATCACACTCTAAGTAAACCTTCCGGTGGTTCCTATGGCTCTGCTTTGTTAAATCATATGATGTCCCATGGTCACAAACCGCACACAATCTGTCCCACGTATTTCCTTGGCTCTTCCCTGTGTCCCAGCTTCCCTGGTTTTGTTTCTACTCCTTCAACAGGCCCTGCTCATTTTGACTTCAGAGTGCTTGCAGTAAGCTTTCCTCTGCTTGGATCAATATTCCCTGGCTTTGCATAGCTGGGTCCTCTCATCCTTTGGATCTAAGTTCCCAAGAATTCTAATCTGACCACCCTAGAGTAGTTCCTCACCCCTCCCCCACCCCACTATCCTTTATTATGTCACCTTGTCCAATTCCTTTAGAAATTATCTGACAGTTCTTTTGCCCATCTATTGGCTGTATTCTCCCCCACTCCACTCCCCACTGGAGTGTAAGCTCCTTGAAAGCAAGGGCTCTGTCTGCCATGTAAAAACACTCTTTCACCTTCATCTCAAACAACAGCTTGCTTCTAGTAAATGCCCAATGAATATTCATTGAACAGATGAATAAAATGACTCAAGAACACAAAGTTGTCTTAAGACAAAACAATCATTCAGATCAGGCCTGAAATAAAAAGTTGTCACTGTCACCAGTCTAAAGCTATTTTTTTTAAGATTTTTTTTTTTGATGTGCACCATTTGTAAAGTCTTTATTGAACTTGTTACAATACTGCTTCTGTCACATTTTAGTTTCTTAGCCGAGACGCATGCTGGATCTTAGTTCTACAACCAGGAGCCATCCCCATAACCACTGCCTAGGAAAGCAAAGTCTTAACCACTGGATCACTACAGAAGTCCCCAGTCTAAAGCTATTCATGTTTAGAAGTTGCTTAGCCTACCTTTTCCATTCAATGAAGAGCCAAACAGGGATAAATGTGGGTGTCTAGAAGCCGTATCAGTCTCATTTGTGCTCTGAAATTAAAAAATAAAAAAAAGAGGAAGAAGTGGCAGGAAGAGAAGGATAAGGAGCCGGAGAAAGGAGGCAACAGAAGGAGAAATACATACTCTTTTTCTGCATTCTTAGTTTTCTATAAAGTTTACTTTGAAAACTTCCAGTCTTGCCTCTCAGCTGAATGGTAAGAAAGACAACGCAACTGATAAACAAGTAAGGAAATCAGCAAGTAATCTAGTGATTAATTGTTTGGTGGCTTCTGAGAGAGGAAGAAAAGTATTCAGGATGATGTCAACACATAATAAGTGTTCATAAATATTACCTGGTTTTTTATGATCATTGGTTGTTGTTCAAGAACCAAGGGCAGCAGTGCAAACCTGATGTCAAGCCACTCGCTGACAAATTCAGTCGTTTGTCTCTGACCAGGAGTCTCCTGTCTTCTGCCCACATCTTGAAACTGTGGCAGGTTAACTTGCTAGTTTGCAAGAAAGGTACAAATCTCAGACCCTTCAGAGTTGATGATAACCCCTAGAGTTCCTGTTCCATGTAACTGTAGTTACACCTTCTTTATTCCTTGTGGATTCACGATGCTCTGGTGCTGGCAACTTGCTTCAGCGACCGTTTCTCTGCAGCCATACTGCATCCACACCACTGCACAGGGCTTCCTCCCATAATCGAGTCACAAACTTCCAACACCTGCTAAAGATTTTCAGGCAGGTCAAGTTCCAGGCCAGTCCTACCCAAGCTCCTCCACAGTATCATCATATTAACCAAATACATTATAACCTAATAATTAACCACATTAATAATGAGGATTACCTGGTGTCAGATATTAGTGCTTCCCAGGTGGCGCTAGAGATAAAGAATCCGCCTGCTGATGCAGGAGACTCAAGAGACAAAGGTTCAATCCCTGGGTCAGGAAGATCCCCTGGAGAAGGGCATCCCACTCCAGTATTCTTGCCTGGAAAACTCCATGGACAGAGGAGTCTCACCGCTACAGTCCATGGAGTCACAAAAAAAATCAGACACGACTTAAGCATGCCCATACACACACAGACAGATATCAGTATTTGGTTGACAAATGTCCACATTTGACACTTTAGTGCCACAGGTGGTTTTGTTAAGGAAGGGCAGGAAACCAAGCTCCCTCTGACCATAGCATTCTGACTTGTCAACCTTTCATGAAATGTGACAGAACTCAAAAATAGACATCAAGTCAGGGCCGGCCTCTGGGGCCACCCAGATAGCATGGAAAATGCACTCCAGTAACGGTAATTGAATCAAGAAGAGGGAACACTGCCATCATGATTTTGCCAGACATATTCCAGACTCTGCACAGAGAGCCTCCCAGACTGCTGGATGGATGTCATACAAGCAGCTCTGGCATTATCGTGTGTGCCTGCTGCGAGCTCAGACATGTTCAACTCTGACTCTGTGACCCCAAGGACTATAGCCAGCCAGGCTCCTCTGTCCTTGGGATTTTTCAGGCAAGAATACTGGAGTGGGTTGCCATGCCCTCCTCCAAGGAATCTTCCCAACCCAGGATCGAACCTGGTTCTCCTGAATTGCAGGCAGATTCTTTACCACTTGAGCCACCTAAGAAGTACTTGTGTGCAAATTGCTTGACCATTAATGTTGGGACAATGATAGCATTGATATTAATACTCATGAAGCTTATGTGTCCAACTGAAATTACCACTCTCTCAGAGTTGGCTTCACATATAATAGCCATACTTATAAAAAAGATAAGGATTAAATTAATTACAATTATAAAAAATAGTGCCACATTCTGATGCCTCACCTTATAAGTTACAAAGGACCTTTCACATTAGCTCATGTCATCCTCAAAACTCTTTGAGTAAGTACTTTCTGCTCCATTTTATGACTTTTTTTTTAAAAAGGTGGTTTACAGATTAAGATTTATGCATTTTAATACATGTATGTGTGCTTAGTCACTCTATCTTGTCTGACTCTTTGTGAGCCCGTGGACTATAGCCCACCAGGCTCCTTTGTCCATGGATTCTCCAGGCAAGAATACTGGAGTAGGTTGCCATTTCCTTCTGCAGAGGATTTTCCTGGCCCAGGGATTAAACCTGGGTCTCCTGCATTGCAAGCAGATTCTTTACCGTATGAGCTATAGGGAAGTTCCTTAATATATGTGCATTTTATATCAAAAATAAAAATTGTCAGCCAGTATCCAATCTGGATAACAATATATGTGCTGAAGTATTTAGGGAGAAGGATACTCATCTTTGCAAATGTACCCTGAAATCCATCAAAAAAAGGAAACAGATTAATGGATGGATGGAGGGTTACGTACATGAATAGGTATGTGATAAGAAAGTATGGTAAAATCTAGATAATGGGATTATGGGTATTCACAGTAAATGTTTTTTAGCTTTGCCTGTGGGTTGAAATTTTTTTTAATAATGAGTGTTTTAGGATTGCTGGATTCAGAGTCCAGAGTGCTGCGGACACAGCAGGGGAAGGAGAGGGTGGGATGACTTGAAAGCAGAGCACTGACATATATATTAATACCCTACCACGTTTAAAATAGATAGCCAGCAGGAAGCATCTGTATAGCAGGGGGAGCTCTGCTCGGTGCTCTGTGATGACCTAGAGGAGTGGGATGGGGAAGGCATGGGAGGGAGGCTCAAGAGGAAGGGGACATACATGTACATATAGCTGATTCACTTTGTTGTACGGCATAAACCAACAAACATTGTAAAGCAATTATCTTCCAATTAAAAAAACCAAAAGAAAATGTTTTGGGGGGAAACGGAGGCTTAGAGAGATGAAACCTGCCTTTAGGTTACAGTCTGAGGCTGGGCTCAGACCCAGATCCAGTTGATCTGATCCTAGTTCCCATGGGTAACAGGAATACTTAAGAAAATCATTATTACTCAGCGTTTAAAGGAAGACTACAGTACAGCTAAGTACTGAATTTGTGTTCAGTAAGAGCTATGCAAAACCAGGACAAGCTCTACCATAGAAGGGACGCTATTTTAGTATGGAGATTGCCTTTTTAAACCTGCGTTGATCCAGCTCAGGGAGGCTTGCCCGCTTCCCGGCAGTCCCTTTGGGGTGTTTGACATTTCTGGTAATGACGCTGCCACATGCCGCACTGCCTCCCCTCTGAAGGGAGTATGTTCAGAGCTGAAGACACTTCTTCACCTGCTCTCAACGAGGAGAAAACTTTGCCCTTTTAAAAGATCCAAACGTCGCCTGCAGCCCAGTTAGGCAGATGACATTCAGTGTTGACAGTATTATCTCTTTGAAAAAGCTACCCAGCGAATACAAAGCATAAAAGGAGAGTTTTTGTTTGACTGGTTTTGTTTTTGTTTGATTAAACAGAGCTAGACCTCTAAACTAACAATACTGTTTTTTTTTGTATGCCACAAAAGGTATCTCTGAGAACCAACTCATGGTTGCCAGTGGGGAAGGGATAGTTAGGAAGTTTGAGATGGACATATACATACGGCTATATTTAAAATGAATAACCAACAAGGACCTACTGTATAGCACAGGGAATTCTGCTCAGTGCCATGTGGCAGTCTGGATGGAATGGGAAGTCAGGGGAGAATGGATGCATGTATATGTATGGCTGAGTCCCTTTGCTGTCCACCTGAAACTATCACAACATTGTTAACTGGCTATACTCCAACATAAAAAGTTTTTATAAAAATTTTATAATTTTTATAAAAATTATCTCTGAAACCTACACTGTGCCGGTATTTGGGGCTATGGTAGCATCTCATCTGTAACAGAACTTCCCAACTTTATAACAACAACATATTTAACATCTCCTCCAATAGCCTGGAAACTTCCAGGGCACTCAGGAAGCTGTCTTACTCCCCTTACTCTTCTTTATAAGAAGAACTAATAGAAGAATGAGTTAAAGAATGACTAAGTAAATGAATGGGTTGATTAGGTTAACTAAGTTGAAAAACTGTAATCTTTTGACTGTATCTGGTCCAATATTTCTATTGGAATTTAATTTTTTTCAGTATCATATCCCATGTGTTATGCTATACAACCATTAAAAAGTAGCAAAACCATATATAAAAAGGGGAAATGTTTTATATGAATTTCTTTGTTTTTAAATAACCATGACTAATTTGGGGTTACCATCCCTGAATTTTCGAAGTGTGCAGTTATACCATTTATGAACAGATTCTTGTTTGTTTGGTTTTTGTCCTTATTCTTCACTACTACTTACTAACAGGGCATCTCACATACAGAGACAAGCATCACCAGCAGGTAGAGTCCTTTAGGTCTTTCAACTTTCTCACTAAACACAATGGTAACTCTTGGGTTAAGTACACAAGATTTACTGTCCCACAGATGAACATTTTATTAATATAAATTTAGTTTTATTAGTAAATGGATGTGAATATGAATGAATTTTTTCTCACTGTCTTCTAAGCTACTAAAGCACGGGATCATGTTCTTGACTACTGGGATGAAGCAAAACAGTAGGGATAATAATACCTACCATCCAGGTTGTGTGGGGATTACAGGAAACGCAGAATGTCTGGCAGTACAGGCTACGTGGCCTATGAGCCCCATCACCTTCCCTGGACTCTGCCCTGCTCTCGACTACTGAACACAGGTCTTTCCGCTCACAGTCCCTGCCCCTGCTCACTTGCTGCGTGCGGATTTCATTTCTTGGGTCAGCATGTCCGGTTCCTCATCTTCCTTCATCCCTGACTCCGAGGGGGCTTTTCCCTGACTCTGACTACTGCTCTACCCAATCTGAGATGCAGCTCCTCCCCAACCTCACACACCCACCCTTCCCTCCAGCGGGTCTCCCAGACTCCTCCCCACTCCTCCTCCTCTGTGCTGCGGTCACTTGACACCAGGGGCCAGGATCAGCGTCTTGTGAGACCTGCCAATCACGGGTACCCTTAGGATCAACAGAAAAAACCAGAAAGTAATAGTTACATCAACAAATTAAAGAGCTTTTTAAAAATATGAATAACTCCTTGACGGCAATTATCAGGTAATCCCCAAAGTACACAGGGCTTCCCTGGTGGCTCAGATGATAAAGAATCTGCCTGCAATGCGGATACCTAGGTTGGATCCCTGGGTCAGGAAGATCCCTGGAGAAGGGAATGGCTACCCACCCTAGTATTCTTCCCTGGAAAATCCATGGACGGGGGCACCTGGTGGGATACAGTCCATGGGGTCACAAAGAGTTGGACATGACTGAATGACTAACGCATACGCATGCAACGTACACAGCCTAACTGAACACCATTTTCCAAGAACCAACCCAGACCTGAGGTGCCTGAAAGCTTAATTCTACTTGTAATTCTCTGGTGGCAGTTTAGCAAATTTCTCCAGAGTCCTGTGTTTCACTAAGGCATATAATGAAAACACTTCACTAGCGAATGTAGTTTATCAATACAGTACAGATAAATGTTCACCCACTGTTTCTAGACAAGAGCTTGGTAATCTACTGTTTCCTTTATCATCATAGCTGCCGAAATGTTTAGGTAAAAGTTTGTACAATGTAGAAGAAAAGCCAATCTTCACTCGCTGAGGTTTCTAATGTAACCATTTTACATCCTTTACAGTTTATGGCTTATTTTATTTTTGTGCTATCACATAAAAGCAATCACTCGGGGGTCTTGATTATATTTGTACTGTAGATACAGTTTACCAAAAAAGGAAAAAGTAATTTCCTCTTTTTCTTTCTCTGTAGAAAGTACAGCAAGGTCTTTGGGGTCTGAGTTCTGAAATTTTGCCTTTGGGGCACTTGGCAGTTATTTCGTGTTTCAAGGACTAAAAGCTCTAAATAATTCCCTCCCCTTTTCTCCATTTGGAAATGCTTAGCACTTTGGGAGAAGAAAACAAGGAGATGAGCATGAAACAGGAGGGTGACTGGGGATTTGAGTTTTAATGAGAGGATGAGGACAAAGACAAGAGATGCCATGTTTCCAAGACCTCGGGACTGGGAGACAAGACAGGGGACGATGAGAGGTCTGAAGACACCAGCAACCCCTCCTGTAGCCCAAAGATCGTAGGACCTTGGATAAGGGGTAACTGTGTGTACACCAAGGGTCTTGGTGCTAAAAACAACAGGAAGGGTTTCCATGATTGTTTTTTTAATTAATTAATTAATTTTTTTCTTTACATTATCATGTTGGTTTTGCCATACATTGACATGAATCCGCCATGGGTATACGTGTGTTCCCCTTCTAGAACCCCCCTCCCACCTCCCTCTTGATTCCATCCCTCTGGGTATCCCAGTGCACCAGACCTGAGCACCCTGTATCATGCCTGGGCTGGTAATTGATTTCACATATAATAATTTACATGTTTCAATGCCTTTCTATAGAGTCCAAAAGACTGTTATTGCTGTTCAGTCGCTAAGTTGTGTCCAAGTTTGAGACCCCATGGATTACAGCATGCCAGGCTTCCCTGTGCTTCACTATCTCTTGGAGTTTGCTTCAATTCATGTCCATTGAGTTGGTGATGCTATCTAACCATCTTATCCTCTGTCACTCCCTTCTCCTCCTGCCTTCAATCTTTCCCAGCATCAGGGACTTTTCCAATGAGTTGGCTCTTGGCATCAGATGGCCAAAGTGCTGGAGCTTCAGCTTCAGCATCAGTCCTTCCAATGAATATTCAGGACTGATTTCCTTTAGATTGACTGGTTGGATCTCCTTGCAGTCCAAGGGATTCTCAAGAGGCTTCCCTAGCACCACAATTCAAAAGTCTTGTTCAAGACTGAAATAAAAAAACAAGCCACTGTAAGGGGTGATTTCTGAGATCCTCCTTAAACATCTGGGCTGTGTAGACAGCCACACAGGCAGACCACTTCTGAAGCTGATTTTAACTGTCACCAACTCCATCAACTAAGAATGAATATCTTCCCTGTATTGCTGGGGCAATGAGCTGGTTTAATGATGGTGGGGAAGATACCTACATTACTATTTGATTTTGTATGTCTTACAAAATCTTGCTCAAAGATTTTGTTTGATATTGGGGAAGGGAGAATTAAGTTTCCTTTTTTTCAAGTGGCTAAGTGGTTCACACTTACATAACTGGATTTGATCTTTTATTATATTCATACTATATGACATAAACTACCACACAATCCTTTTAGGAAATACACAAGTTAAAAATAATTAAAGGAGAAGTGTGTTCAAATGCTTTGCCTTTATTTCAGCTTATGAGGCTTAGTTTATATGTATATAATCTATAGTCCAATCTATTGATCTAGGACAAAATTCCACTCAACCTTGAATTTTACTTTGTCAGCTGAGGGATAATAAAATGTTGTATTTCCATTCCTATCTCAGTCTTTTTACTCCTAATTTTTTTTCCAATTACCCCTGTGACTTTTTTTTAGCCCACTGTTAATAGCTTTAACTCTCTAGCTTAATATCCCAGCTTCATAGTTTATATCTGAGATAAGGCATATGTCATTTCTTTCACTCTGTAGTAGCTCTCCCCTGAGAAGAAAAAAATGGAAGAAAACTTTGTCTGTATCTGATCTGTATTGTTTCTTCTAGACTTGTTCCTTGTTCTTTCAGTTAATTGATTTGTATGAGGATTTTGTATTGAGCAATATCCAAACCAGGAAAATTTCTAGAACTCATGTTGGATCAAGGTTCAGGTAAGCAAAATTAAGTTTATCAAGTGCTGTAATTTAAATTACTGGGATCATTATGGAGTTTACAAAAGTCAATCTGATCAGACCTCCTGGTATGGTTTAAATGAAAAAGCCAACTTAGCAAAGACTTCCCAGTGAGGTCCCCAAGGATGCTGTAACCTTAGCAAATTAAGTGAATTCATTGGTATTCAGGGTCTAGTCCTGAGCTCTGTAGGTTTAGAAACTCAGTGAATCAGAATATTGAGAGTAGATCCTGCTCTCTAGAAAGACTCACATTAACTGGATCCCCAGTTACTGATGTATAATAACTAGAATGACAATTTAGTACCTTAGAATGAAACATAAAGTAAAGAACCAGACAAGATCTTCTTGCTTGTTCATTTGCTCCCCTGTAGACAAATCTATAAGGAAAGCCAGATTATTATCAGGAAAAGATGAAAGTCAAACACAGGGAGCAAGTTAGAGGATACCCATTGATGCTGCCAACAAGCCATTCACCTCTGCTGGACCCTGTCCCTGACACTGGACTAGGCAGTTCTCCCTAGTCCCCAGGCTTATGTCGGAAACCTTAGCTGACCTGCAAGTGACATTCTTTCCCCTGAACTCATAGCTAAAATCAGCATTTTTCTTTCTTTTTTTAATTCTGATTTTTATATACTATTTACTTTACCAAGGCATTCAGAGGGAAAATAAATTTTAGAAGACATACACTTAAAGTCATTGCAAATACCTAACAAGCTAAAATTTGTTTTCTAAAAGGCATGGAGCCATGATGCATGCTTGGGCATCCCAGTACAATGGGATTCAAGTACTATGGTGGGGCCAGATGTCTAGGACCCACTAGAGCCTAGAGGAGACACAGAATTAACACTGCAGTTTAATAACTGGCTGTTGCTCATGTCTGAGGCATACCTTGTTCTTCTGACTTTTGATATTCTTGTTGTCATCCTGGGCTAAATTTCTTCTCACCCTTGCTTCCACAGGTCTTTGTTGTATAGCTTCCCAATGAGCCTGCTTACTAAGCAACATCCATTCGACTGTCCCTTTCCTTTTGCATTTATTTTGACCAATTTTGTCTCTGGTTTACTGTTTGTACCTCCTGAGCTTTATTTCCATAGCACCTGACCTCTGGCTGCCAACACCTTTATCCTGCATTGTACACCTGCCATTTTAGAATTTTACAAAACCTATTTATTGATGGCAATAGTTTTATTGAACTCCTTCATGCTCTACTATTTTTAAGGCAGTAACATTTATACCCAACCACATATTTACAATTTGCAATTGTTAAAGAAATAGTTTTTGCTCAATTTAAAGCCTTAGGAATTTCAACTACAATTTTTCACTGGTTTAACATAATAAATGATAAACCTAATAATAGGCTATTTAAGAAAGCTGACCTTTCCTGAAAGTGACAACTTTTAACTTTCTCATAAATAAGTAAATTAATTAATCTAATAAATCTAAAACATTAATGTTGAGACCTATTGAAAACAATTGTTGGTAGAACATAAAAGAGGCTGAGAAGTACTGTACAAAGCATACAATTGTAGAATAATATTTCTTCATTTCGTTACTTTATCAATTTTACTACAGAGACAAAAATAAAAGCAGAATCTATACAATCCTATGAGAAAAACACTAGATGCTGTCCACGTGCATCTGTGTGACATATTTTAAAGTGTTCATTATCAAATAACCAATATATCCACTAGCTTCCCAGGTGGCACAGTTGTAAAGAATTCACCTGCAGATGCAAGAGACACAAGAGACTCGGGTTCAATCCCTGGAGGAGGAAATGACTACCCAGTCCAGTATTCTGGCCAGGGAGATCCCATGGACAGACAAGCCTTGTGGTCTAAAGTCCATGGGGTGGCAAAGGGTCTTGGGCATGACTGAAAGACTGAGCACACTCAGGGATCCACTAGCTTATATTTTTGAATAGACTGCAGCTTTCAAAAGTACATGAGGCCCTAATGATTTTATCATATAATTATTAAAAGTCTTGAAACTCTTAAGTGAAAGTAAGCACACCCCAACTCACCAATGTCAGGTGGAACAGGTCATTTGTCTGATTTTTTTTTGTGATGTTAAGTGAAGAAAGAGTTGAGATTCAGGCAGAATTTGGAAAGAAAATTGCTCACCCAGTTAGAAGGCAGCAGCTCTGGCAGGCTCCCAGCTGGGGAACACATACTTTTTTGGGGTGTGGGAGTATCTTAAATACAGTTTCCTTCAGATTTTAACTCGAGAGCCATACACATCTCTGAAGCTGGCATGTTAGATGGATTTGTTGCTTGGATAATTGATAAACTTTGGACGAGCCATCTTAGTTATGTTCAGCTTAAGGGGGTAAGAAGACTGGAGAAAGAGAACTTTATCACTGACCCCGTGCTTATCGCCAGCACATCTGTACTGGATTCTTTCCTTTGGTCCCGCGGACCCACTCTCCATCCGTTTTCATTGGTTCTGTACCAGGAAATTGGAAGGACTGAACTGACATCAGCGGGCTCCCACTCTCTCTGGCTTCCAGTCGGGTCTGGCCCTTGGGAAGCAAGCTAGGAAGTCAGAAGGGAGCGTGGAGTTCCTGCGGGTCCCCGGCTCCCTCCCTCCAGTCCTGTTGGACCGCCTGCTCCCCAGACCCGGTGGGGCTCCGGGATCTGTAACCGCTCCCTGCTGGCGCCCCCTTCAGGCCTGGGCGGTAAAAGCTCGGGAACTCGCCAATCCCTTGGTTAAATCGCTACTCCCTGACAACTTCGTGTTCAGCCCTCTCTTCTGATTGACCCGTCGGAGTGTCTCGTCCATCTTTTCCTGTAACCCTGACTGATGAAAATTTTATCCTCGTTGTGTCACACATACCATCTTCACGGGGTTTCTTATAAATTATTGAAACTAGGATTGCATTATTAAGATTAGACTGAAACTGTGGATGCTACCATAAAGAGTTAACACTCATTTTTCTAAAGTGCAGGAATTTAGAAAGAAATGCCAATTGCCTAAAGACATCAGTTCTTCTTCATCCAAACTGTAATTAGACTTTGAATAATCTTCTTTGACATATAAAATCACGTCTTTTTAACCAAAAGTAGTCTTAGATTGAGTGCTTTAGACGTCAATAGGAGTAAAGAAGGGTTCTAAATTAAGCCTTGAAACCTTTAAAACAGACGGGGAGAAGAGACCAAGGTGTCCTTCTGTTAACCAATTTTTTTTGCATTACTTCTCCTAATGCTGTTATTATTATTAATAATAACAGATAACAATTATTGAATGCTTAGCTTATATCAGTGACCTGTTTTGGGTGTTTAACATATATTAGCTCATTAAACACCCTCAACAAATCTGTGACGTAAGAATTGGTATTATTATCCTCACATTACAAAAGAGGAAATGAGATATGGAGAATTAAATAACTTGCTCAACATAGAGCTATATGTCGCTGCCTTCAGTGGGTTGTAGGCCATGGTTCTTGCCCAGAAGAATCACATGTACTGATACTTTTAAAAATTAAAAACCGTTTTTATTACCACTCCTCTATTGCTAACTGACTTCCAAATGTTCATAGACCCAGACAAAATAATCATTGAGTCTTGCAATTCTTTTCTTAACATGGAAGTTTGTTCCAAATCATAAATTTATTGCCCTGAGAATTTTGGCAAAAGACGTTTACATTTCTGAACATTTCTTTCAAGAAATGCACCCACATGTATTTGTTGTGTTGGGGCTGTTGCCGGCACAATGGGAAAAAGCAGACTCTTAAACATCATCTCAAAGTTAAATTAATGGGAATAACTTAATGTGAAAAAGTCATCTTGCTTAAAATTAATTTGGGCAGTCCGTACACCTGTGTGCCTAACAGTGGCAGCTTGTGAACCTTTTAATCATGAAGCACGTTATATTATAAAAGTACTAAAAAAAGAATATATTGAATATAAATCCTTAGAAAAGCTAAACTGTGAATACATATCTTTTTAACATGTTTCTGTTTTAACCTAGTTACTCAAGTTATAGTCAGTGGTCCAAAATCACTATGTGTAACTGTAGAAACGTAATTAACTTTCCCTTTCAACCTATTTCAGGCAAATCATAAGCCAAAGATTTAACTTGAAAGCCAGATGATTACCAGTGGCTCAACTGCCTGGTGGTGAGATTTAAACTACATAATTAGAACTTATGTTTCCAGGTACTGGTGGTGACTAAGACAAATTTTTCTGCCAAAAGAGTTCTTACTACTAAAACCCAGTAAAAGGTACTAAACACACACAAGTTAGTATAAACATTCATTTTTAAATCCTTGTTATATCATCGAACTACTAAATATTATTGACAAATTTTGTTTTCATCCCAACATTTTGGTCACAGTGTAACTCTGAAGACACTCATGTACAAATGCACTTATCATGACTATAGACGGAATAATGTGCTTAAAGAGACTAAGGCTAGAGTATTCAAGAGGATCTTGAGGATTATGTACTTCAGAAAGTGAAGTCAATAAAGATGAATGATTAGCAAATTTATTAATGGAGTGCTGTTTTCTCCCATGTTGATAACTACAATTATTTCCTGTTTTTGCTCAACCTTGTTAAATTTTCTGGTCTTTGGGGCTTTTCACTAAATGGAGATATTATTTGTGCTTGAAAATCCAAATCTGAATCAATACGTCCTGGCTGCAGGTAAGAAGACATAGTCTAATCATGTGCTCATGCTCAGTTGTGTCCGACCCTTTGCTACCCCATGGACTGTAGTCCACCAGGCTCCTCTGTCCATGGGATTCTTCAGGCAAGAATACTGGAGTGGGTTATCATTTCCTTCTCCGCGGGATCTTCCCAACCCAGGGACTGAACTCTTTTCTCCTGCACTGGCAGGTGGATTCTTTAGCACTAGTGCCACCTGGGAAGACAAGCTAATCATGTAAACAAATAAATGATAGTTCTCACCAGCTTTCATTAGGCAAGTTCCCCAATTAATAATGTTTTTCTCCATTATTCTTCTCTATTTAACAATATTAGTTTCTTTTCCAAATTTACACTAGAATATAATTAACATTTATTCAGAGGTTCCAAATGTATGAACTCATTTATCCTAATAACACATTGGTGGGAAGAAAATGTTTCATTTCAACCATATTTCACCAATGACAGCCTAAGAGACAGAGCTAATGACTACCCAAGGTCAAGATTCACTGGCCAAATCTAGAATCAGAATTTGTAGTCTCAGTTCCCAATTAACCTATGGGGACTGTACTAAGATTTTGACAACAGTACCAAGAATGTGTAGGATTAGATGATCAGAGTTGCCAATCTTTAACTCATGTCCTTTAACACTCATTATTGAGAAAAAAATTGTGAACTGGAACTCTGTGTGGACTTGGGAAATCTTTATTTAATGCATGATTTAACTATTGAATCTTTAACTTAATTCATCAATCACTAATCTCTGAATATCCATTGGAATCCCTGAATATTCATTGGAATGACTGATGCTGAAACTGAAGCTCCAATACTTCGGCCACCTGATGCCAAGAGCCAACTCATTGGAAAAACCCTGATGCTAGATGGAATGAAGGCTAAAGGAGAAGAGGGCAGCAGAGGATGAGATGGTTAAATAGCATCACCAACTCAGTGGATATGAGTTTGAGCAAACTCCGGGAGACAGTGAAGGGCAGATAAGCTTGTGCTGCAGTCCATGAGGTTGAGGAGAGTTGGACACGACTTAGCAAATGAACAGCAACAACAAAAACAAATCTCTTTTTGGTGCTTTTGTTCTGTATCTTCACTTTTTTTCCAAAATAGATGGATAAACACTAAGTGCTAAATCCATTTTTATTTTGGGGGGAGAAAAAAAATGAATGTGTGGCACAACTTAATGAAAAGCAAGTATAGAATACATCCATAAAAATCACAAAGTAAGTTAAATAATGTTCCCACCAACATCAAGTTATGGTTAACTGAAACAGAGGAAGCTTGCAGAGGGGGTTTAAATGTATATGCACAATGTTTTATTTCTTTAAAAAAAATTAGAGATCAGAAACAAAAGAGCAAATCTGATTGATGGGCTCTCTTGGTGTTTTCTGTATTACTTTCACATGTGAAATATTTCATGTTTTAAAATTTTAGTAAAACAAAGTTTCTAAATTTCAGTAGTGGGAAGATCACTTCTAAACAACAAAAATTCACAAAGTTCTAAAACATGTCTGCAGACCCGGTTAGAGAAAACAATGAAACAGCACACTTTCAGAAAGAAGAAAATTAAAAACACAATTTGTTTTACCTTTCTGTTTCAGTGATTTATCCCTGCCTCTGGAGTTCAGGATACCAGAAGTGTGTCCTCATCTAATATTTGTAACTTGGGGGATTGATTGCTACCTTATTTATACTTATTCCATGCTTGTGTAATTCTTAGGCCTTCAGGTCTTTTGGGGGCTCCCAATTAACTTGAATTTGTTCAATATTCCTTAAAAAATTAGGTACTAATAAGAAAAGGATATTTAGGAATCATGAGCCTAGCTTTCTACTATTGTCAGCATTTTGATTGTGATATTTGGGCATTTTTAATACACAGTTTAAAGAAGGAGGAAGAGAAAAAGGTACAGAAAGGAGAAGTAGGAAGGACAGAACAGGAGGTAGAGAAGAATGAGAAGAATGGAAAAGAAAATTAAAGAAGCAGATGGAAAAAGAGAAGTAAGGGAAAAGGAAGAGGAGAGGAGAGAAAGTCAGGGAATGGAGAGGGTGGCAAAAAGAAAAATCATTTAAAAAATTGGTTATTTTTGGAGGCCAGATTATTTTATGGTAGAAAAAAGAAGAGTGAGAAAAACTTTCCACTCTTCTTTGCATATATGCCAGTGTATAAAGGACTATTCTATATGCAATTGCCTACAGTCTTATAAACAAATTTTTAAAATGTATACCCACAACCATCCAGTAGTTAAGACTCCACACTTCCACTTAGGAGGTTAGAAACATTTGTGCTCTGACAGTTTTACTACTAGGACTCTACTTCCTGGTGTTAGTTGCTCAGTCGTGTCTGACTCTGCGACCCCGTGGACTGTAGCCCACCAGCCTCCTCTCTCAATGGAATTCTCCAGGCAAGAACACTGGAGTGGGTTGCCATTTCCTTCTCCAGGGGATCTTCCCAAGCCAAGGATCTAACATGGCTCTCTCACACTCTTTACCCACTGACCCACTCTATTTCCTAGAAGAATGTAATTCATGAAATCAGAATCCTTCTCATTCTTTCTTCGCTTAGATAAATGTGTTAAGAACTGTTTCCTCAATTCCAGCAAGATTAGGAAATTAGCCAAAATTACTGACTGCTAAGAATACCAAGTTGATAAAGTTAACATTTCAGAGCTGATAAAGCTAGGCTATGAGTCCCTTCTAAAACCCTGGCAGAGGACTCAGTAATGTGTTTACATGTCTTCTGTTTAGGTAGAATTTGTAAAAGAGATTTTTGTATCCATTTTCTCTAAAAGGAACCCCGAAATTTGTCTGAGCTCCAGGCCCCACAAAATTTGGATCTGTCATGGAGTAGGTTATTCAAGGAGACTGTCAAATCTGCTTTAGGAACTCTAAAGAAGAAAATTGTACAAAATAGTTCTGGAAGCTCTTTATATGAGATCCTGTCTGAATACAAGGGGTGCTTAGAAACTTAGGGGACATCTCAAAGTCTCTTCCAGACCCTTGAAACTAGGGCTATTTTTTTCAAGTCATGCAATCAAAAAGCTTATTTGTTATGAAGCAGTTTAAAAACAGGCTTATATTATTACTTACCTCTGTTGCTCTATTTCCTACATTTTGAAGATGGATAGCTAGGTAGAGATGGACAAACAGACATAGATCTCCAGGACACTTTTCAAGTGCCTTCTCCTTTTTTATAATAAATTGTGCAATGTTTCAGTCTTTGACATTTCTCTATAAAACCCCAACCAGAGAGAGCTTGTAATCCATAAGGCTGTATCAGGTACCACAGCATTATGGGTACACAACATCTGGTAACACAATACCAGGACTACTATAATCCCAGATACCTGTGCTCAAGAGTGGGTGGTGATGAATAAAGTGAAAGGTTAAATACTTTTATTTACTTGAATGCTAAAAATGGTGTTTTAAGCAAATAAACTTACTATAACCACAACAACCCTCAAACAATACTCTCATTAGCTACACCTTCAGGCTTAAAATAATTCACACAACTCTGGTGGGCATGGTTTTCAAGGGGAGGAAAGTAAAACCTAAAGGAAGCTGAGTTCTAGACCAGGGATGGCCAGAAAAAGGCATTAATCCAACTATTCCTCTTTCCTATCCTGGGGCAGACATCAATAATCAATCATCAGATTCTTTTCCTATGTTCCAAGGAGCCATTACTGATTGATCCACGTGGACACGTGAAATAAAACTTAAGTGAATAAACCAGGTTTAGACCAAGAACATAGAGTGGTCTGGATACAACAAGGAAAGAGAATTACTGTCCCTTCCCTACTCCCACCCACTCAAATCTGTCACTACTGCTTCTTCTTATGATACCTCTTTTCATATGACTTCATTCTCACAAAGACTCTTCTTCAAGAAAAACAAGGCATTTATCCAGCTTATGAGTAAAACCCCTCTCTTTCCTGGTGACACGTTGAGAGTGATGATGACTGAGAATCCTGTCTTCATGCTTGACTCTTCACTCATGATCTCAGCAAACGTCTCCACTTGCTCCCCTGGGGCCCGTGCTCCAGGCGTGGACTCTTGCTTTCTCTGGCTCAACACACTGCTGGACACCATCTGTCTAAACACAGAATCCTCAGCCCACATCCCCGCATTGCTCATGCTCTGCCTCTTCAACTGTCTGCGGCTTGGGCCTTGGCAAACACCAGAGGAAAACTATCCAGGGCTCTACCTGTGTTCTGAAGAGAGTTTAACCATGGAAAAGGCAATGTTTCATAATAAGCGGGCTTTTCGTTTTCTTGGAGGAGGCGTCCCTTTCATCACATTCTGTTCTCAGAGGAACAGGCGAAGACATGGAAAAGGAAACTGATGACTTTGAAGGGCGAACTAATTAAATAATAGTGATGGATGCATAAGTCTGTCTTTTAGCTCAGAAAGTGCTATGGGAAGTACCTGGCACTGCAAAATGACGAGCAAGGAGCAGAGTTGCATGTTTCTCTCATGCTCTTAGAGCTTGCCACAGTGCAGAACCCAGGGGTTATCACTCATGGGCTATCTGGGGACACATTTTGTGACACTGTAAGCTTTTTTTTCACACCTGGCAGCCAGAATTTTGAGAAATGCCTATTTGTTTCCATTTTAGTGACTTTAGGCTTAAAAGCAGAACAGTGATCTCTAACTGATTCAACTAACTCAATCACTCAAAGGTAGGCAGTGAATGGTCAGAGCCCTTGCCCTCTCCCCTTCTAGCCACATCTCCATGCTAACAGTACACAAACCCTGGACGCAAGTAGGAAGCTGGATGAGGCTGAGGATGAGGGATGTTGACTGGGGGAAATAGGATGAGGCTGAGGATGAGGGATGTTGACTGGGGGAAATAGAATGAAGGTCTTCCAGACAAACTCCCTTCTCAACAATCTTGTGGACTCTTTCATTTCTTCATCAATTTATTTAGTTAGCATATATTTATTGCATTCCTGACTCAGGGCTTCTCAGGTGGCTCAAGTGCTAAGGAATTTGCTTGCCAATGCAGGAGCCCCAGGAGATGCAGTTTTGATCCCTGGGTTGGGAGGATCCCCTGGAGAAAAGCATGGCAACCCAATCCAGTATGTTTCCCTGGAGAATCCCATGGTCAGAGGAACCTGGTGGGCTACCTGGGGTCACAAAGAGTTGTACATGACTGAAGCAACTGATCACTCACTCAACTCAACTCACTAGTCAAGACAGGGCCAGGGCTAAGTTCCAATTACTAAAATAAAAATAAGTGAAAATTAGGTATAGACATTCTTGCTTCTTGATCATATAATGTAGATGGCAGGCAAATACATACATATTCCTCATTCAACCCTCTGATACAAGTATTATTCTCATGTTTTGCCAAGTGACAAAACAGAGACTCCAAGAGGATATACAGCTCAACCTGTGTCTCAAAATTAAAATGCAGCCCAATGTATTTGAACCCAAGCCTGTCCTACCATAATACCTCAACCATCACAATTGAGTGAAAGAAATGAACATATATATGCACATCTGCCTGCGTAGTCTCTCAGTTATGTCTGGCTATTTGTGACCCCATGGATGCAAAGGCTCCTCTGTCCATAGGATTCTCCAGGCAAGAATACTGAAGTGGATTACCATTTCTTTCTCCAGGGGATCTTCCTAACCCAGGGACTGAACCTATGTCTCCTGCACTGCAGGCAGATTCCTTACTGTCTGAGCCACCAGGGAAGCCCAAATATGTATGTATGTATGCATGTGTGTGTGTGTGTGTATATATATATGAAAGTGAAAGTGAAGTTGCTCAGTCATGTCCTACTCTTTGTGACCCTGCGGACTGTAGCCTACAAGGCTCCTCCATCCATGGGATTCTCCAGGCAAGAATACTGGAGTGGGTTGCCATTTCCTTCTCCAGGGGATCTTCCCGACCCAGGGATTGAACCTGGGTCTCCCGCATTGCAGGCAGACATATTACCCTCTGAGCCACCAGGGAAGCATATATATCACAAACTCCCAAAGTTTATACAAACTCATGTCCATTGAGTCAGTGATGCTATCCAACCATCTCATCCTCTGTCGTCCCCTTCTCCTCCTGCCTTCAATCTTTCCCAGCATCAGGGTCTGTTCAAATGAGTCAGTTCTTCACATCAAGTGGCCCAAGTATTGGAGCTTCAGCCTCAGCATCAGTCCTTCCAATACATGCACACATGTATACATATATATATCAAGGCTATGGTTTTTCCAGTAATCATGTATGAATGTGAGAGTTGGACTATAAAGAAAGCTGAGCACTGAAGAACTGATGCTTTTAAACTGTGGTGTTGGAGAAGACTCTTGAGAGTACCTTGGACTGCAAGGAGGTCCAACCAGTCCATCCGAAAGGAAATCAGTCCTGAGTGTTCACTGGAAGGACTGATGCTGAAGCTGAAGCTCCGATACTTTGGGCACCTGATGTGGAGAGCTGACTCATTTGAAAAAACCCTGATGGTGGGAAAGATTGAAGAGGGGAGGAGAAGGGGATGACAAAGGATGAGATGGTTGGATGGCATCACTGACTCAATGGACATGAGTTTGGGTAAACTCTGGGAGTTGGTGATGGACAGAGAGGCCTGCGGTGCTACAGTCCATGGGGTCACAAAGAGTCAGACACGACTGAGCGACTGAACTCAACTGATTATATGTGTATATATATATATATATAGCATATATACACACACACACACAATTGTCTTCAAAGGGATTAATGCTATCATGCAGGTGTGGGTTATCATGCTGTAGGAGAGTGTGGTTGAGAGTCACTTTCTCTTCAGGGACTTCTGACCCTCACTTGGTCCTTGCGAAAAGTAAAATGTGGATGATTCCTAACATAGGAATCAGAAGCACTGTTTTCTTATTTTATAACAGCACATAGTTGTCAAAGCAGTCACACCCGCCCAGGTTAATGATCTGCATTGTGGTTTTAGTCTTAAACCACTTCAGCTCAAATGTCACCTCCACTAGGTGGCTGCTGTAAGAAACTTAAAAGGACTGTCAAACCAGGAAGCTCAACTGCATTAAAAAGTAAGTCACTCAAACAGAAATCTGGATTGAGTAACCATCACAATATCACTTTTACAAAGGCCATGGGAGAAGCAAAATTATCCCCTATTGAAACTTACAAGAATATAGCTGATCAATGTTTTATTAAGTCTGCCAGGACAAACATAAATAATGATTTAAAGAACTGAATAGTAATGAATTATTTTGGCCATGTTCATTTTTAAAAATGCATCAACATAAAAAGAAAAGGAAAACTCAGGGACTACCCTGGGGGGTTCAGGGACTGTCTCCAGGTAGTCAATGCATTGGACCGAGGCTTCAATCCCTGGTCAGGAAAACAGATCCCACATGCTGCAAGGAAGAGCAAAGATTCCAAGTGCCACAACTAAGACTCAGCACAGTCAAAATAGATAAATATTAAAAAAAAAAAAAAAAAGAAAGAAAGAAAAGGGACTCATACAAATAAATGGACAACTAAATCTTTTTACTATCGTGTTATCATTATAAAACTCCTAACTCTGGAAGATCTCATCACTTTGTTTTCTTTCCCATACGTGGAGGAAAATGATAGCCAAGTACGTGTTTCTTTGGGGACTAAGGTGGGACCTGTATACTGAGCACAGAACTCAGAAAGAAAAAAAGAAAAGAAAGCAGTGTATTTCTGTGAAAGGGCAAGCACAATACAGCCATTCAGTTCAGTTCAGTTCAATTCGCTCAGTCATGTCGACTTTTCACGACCCCATGGACTGCAGCATGCCAGGCCTCCCTGTCCATCACCAACTCCCAGAGTTCACTCAAACTCATGTTCGTTGATTCAGTGATATTATCCAACCATCTCATCCTCTGTCGTCCCCTTCTCCTCCTGCCCTCAATCTTTCCCACCATCAGGGATTTTTCAAATGAGTCAGCTCTTCACATCAAGTGGCCAAAGTATTGGAGTTTAAGCTTCAACATCAGTCCTTCCAATGAACACCCAGGACTGATCTCCTTTAGGATGGACTGGATGGATCTCCTTGTAGTCCAAGGGACTCTCAAGAGTCTTCTCCAACACCACAGTTCAAAAGCATCAGTTCTTCGGCCCTCAGCTTTCTTTACAGTCCAACCCTCACATCCATATATGACTACTGGAAAAACCATAACCTTGACTAGACGGACCTTTGTTGGCAAAGCAATGTCTCTGCTTTTTAATATGCTGTCTAGGTTGGTCATAACTTTTCTTCCAAGGAGTAAGCTTCTTTTAATTTCAATATAGCCATACCACTGCAAAATGAAAGTACCTGATTTCAAAAGGTTTGCTTTTCTATGCTGTCATCACGAGGCAAGGGATTCCTTGCTTATTCTCCATTCCACGTTCTCAACTGGTACTTTTTGACTGGCAATATTTATTTTCCTTTTAGTCCTGGGAAAAAAGATAATAAAATAAATGATCATATGTTTGTCCCGTGGGTGAATTGAATAAGGGTGTCAAAAAGCACTCCCTGTAATTGGTTGCGCAGCCGTCCCCGCTAGACAAGGGCAGGGCCAGGACGGAAGTTTCAGCCTGTGGCTCGCTCACAGGCCGAGCCGTGCAGCTAAATTGGCTTCACCCACATTCTCAGTGCGTTGACTCAGCTGCAGCTGTTTAGACACGGTCTGTCCCCACAGCAGGCGCCAGCCGGGGCTTCTTCTAAATGGCTGGAGTGGCCGACAGCAAAGCCACTCTCAGCCCCCTCCTCTAGTAAGAAAAGAGCCTGGATCACAGGTTGAAACAGAGGATTGAACTGAAGCGGTGTTTTCTTTTCCCCAAGTGGAAAAACTGAATAACCCGTGTTTGTTTCTTGGCTATTTTGGGTAGGACAGAATGCTTACTACAAAGTTGATTTCACAACTTTTTGGACACGTTTATACAATAGAAGCATTTCTATGGAGACTTTTTTTTTCTTAACAAAAGATTTTCCCCCTCCCTCTAAATATTGATGGCTGACATCTGGGGTTTTCCCATATTTCCTCAGCCAAGTGTCTCATCCCAGCTCCACCAGTGGGTTACACGTGGTTCTTCCAAACCTTCCTGCTCAAAACTTTCCAGGCCCAGGACTTGTCCTTGAGGGACCTCGCTCAGAACATTCTCTAGCTGAGCCATCCACAGGTCCACCTGACATATTTTGGCTCTCAGACCATACCTGGTATTGCAGGAAACCACAGCTAAGCACCCCGACCCACAGGTTATGGGGACCAGTTTGCATTCAGCCTCCTTCTTCAGTAGCTTGTCTATCTTTCCCTCATCCCCCAACTCCAACAGGCAAGCCTCTGCTCCCGCTGTACAAAGGAGCCTGGCATGACAATATTTGCTTGACCCCCTTGCAAAGTGGCCATCTATCCTAGACTCAGCTTGACCTCAGAATGTCCTGCCAGTGTGAGTCTGTCATTCACTTTCTGGTTTACAATCGAGAGTAAGGGTCATGCCTGAAATACACCTTGGCCTTCTGCCAAAGAACCTGAACGTAACATTATCCTGGAACCTAAGTATATAATTAATCAAGAATAGAATATCAGATAAAATTAAAATGGTAAAAAGAAGCTATAATCGATGCTTCTTTTTCATTACCAGGGCCTTGCTATCACAGAAAGAGATTATTTCATCAAAGAGTCATGAGGGCTGTGTCCTAGGATGATAAATTGCACACTTTTTAGTATTTATCTGATGGTATGTTCTAGCATCTTTGATTAAAAGATGGTAGAAGAGATGTTACAGGTTATTAGCTAAGTTACTGCCAAACAAGGCATGTAAGTAATTGCTAAGTAAGTCTTCAGAGAAAGTCAACAAGGAACATGTTTTCATTTTTTTGAGGTGCCTGGCTCTAGTCTGAAAAAGTAGGGGCTTAACTTAGTTGGGAATGATCCATTCCTGACTCCTGTCCATCCATCATACTTTGTATCTAATCCAGTATTGTCCATGGAATTTTCTAGGCAAGAATATTGGAGTGGGTTTCCATCTCCTACTCCAGGGGATCTTTCTGACCCAGGGACTGAACCTGCATATCATGTGGCTCCTGCATTGGTAGGCAGATACTTTACCACTATGCCACCGGGAAGCCCTGTCCTTGACCCCTCTGTGTCCACCACACCATATATCTAATCCAATATGGTCCATTTCCACTGCCACCATCTCATCCATCATTTTTCCTGTAGACTAAGTCTACAGCTACCTACAGGTCTCCCTACTTTAACTCCTGTCTTCATTCCATCTGTTGTCCACCTGCAGCTTTTTATCTGATGCAGCAAACATCAGATCACATGACATGCTCTTCAAATGCCTGTTTCCACTGTCACTCCCACAGGACACCTAACTTCTCCTGATTTTTCACTTCTTAACTTAAACATCATCACCTTCTCTAAGTAGAGGTTCCTTATTATTCTCTCTCACTGATCATTCTTTATTGCTTATTTGTTGGCTTTCCAATTCCCTCTATAGCATGTAGCATCCACAGGGCAGAAAGCATACTTGCTAGCTCACCAGTGGGTACCCCAACCCTAATAGATCAGTTGGTCTGTATTAGGTACCCAGTAAATATGTTGGATGAATGACAAAGAAGAACTTGAATTGCATGTTGATGGTAAAAAGGATATGGCATTCAGAGACAGAGGTAATTCATGGTGGCGAACAGAAAGGTGAAGATGAAAAAATGAAATAGAAAAAGAGAAGTAACAATGTGAGATGTGTGAGGGCTTTGGAAGCAGCCCAGAACCCAGAAGAACTGATTAAGGAGCAGTGGGTTGAAGGCCAAGTAAAGTACACAGATGTGATGGGTGTTTTTGTTGCCTGGAGTCCATCCTCTGGTCTGGTTCTGTGTATCCTACATGGGTGCCATCAACCTGGACCTCATATAAGCTAGAGTGACCATTCCCAGAGAGAACGCCATGATCAGTGTTCAAAAACAAGTACATACTCTTCTACATTTTGAAGCATTTCACATTCAAAGGATGATATTCTACATTTAAGAGAAATGTTCCTTACACACCTTACAGGGTTGTTCTGTAAGGGATTTACAAAGAAGGTCTGAAGGAAACATTTCAAAAGCCCTTCAGTATGCAAATCCCCACTCAGGAAATGACATGAAAAGAGTGGTTCCTGGCTACGGTAGTGATATATAACCCAGCCGTTTACTAGAAGTTTGGGGTTGGAGGTGAGAACTAGCTGGGGACTTGAAGTGTCACTGAGAGTCCATTTAATTCTCTACCTCTGTTGCTGACATGGAATTAAAACACCAGAGCAACAGAATACCCCATTTCTTAAAAGACTCTAGGGAGGAATAAATTACGGTGTTTACGGTAAATCTGATCTTTGTCACAGGATCTCCGGCCTTATTTCAACACATTAATCCTATAGTAAAAAAGACCAGGTGGATGCAAAACAATCCTCGTATTCACAAGTGTTTCAGATCTCAGCCAAGTCTGTACTGATTTGATTAAACGTTATCTCACACCCGAGGGACTGGGTGCAGATGTTGGTTAGGAAAGTGAGACAGGCATGATGGTATTGGGTTGAGTTGCTTAGGCCAAAGGAAAGTCCTTGACCCAGGAAAAGAAAAGCTGATGACAAAACCATAGAGGAACAATCTCAGCCTTTATCCCTTTGGTTTGAAAAGGCAGGAATGGTAGAGTAATGTTGGCTTAGTTCCTAAAATGTTCATTAAGCTCCAGAAAAGGGCACTGGAATTTTAAGTACAGTATTGTGTGAGTTGTTCACCTGTAGGAAATTGTAGACATATCTAACAATACCTAAATTACTTATTCCTTTCAGCTCGCTGACTAATGGTTCACCATTCCACTCCAGTATGTTCTGACGTGGGTGTGCCAGCAGTCAGAGAACAGCAAAGAACACACCCCACGATCAGGAGGGTCTAATCCAGAGAGCTATGTGAAGGAAGACTAAAAAACTAGGAGGCTTTAAGGATCAGGCTTTAAGGCTTGAGATGCTGGATTCTTGCAGTGCTTCAGGGCTAGACAAGTGATCTGGTATCAATAAATGTGTTAAGAATGTATAGGGAAGAGGTTGGAATAATATAGGGGCAGAGAGTGAGATGATCCTGGCCAAATAAGTCACATCTCTGTTTTGGAAGTGTGGGTTCAATATCAAGGACTAGCACCCAGAGCATCATATTTTGACCCCAGAGACAATCGGTATCAAAAATGCTCTGTTTCCAAGGCCAGCATCTGCTGGGAGAAGATTGCTTCCTCTTTTACCTCTGAGGGAGAGGAAGTAGAATGGAGACATTGCCTTGGTCATTCATTAACTGCAATAGGGTCTGCTCATGGGCTGCAGATTATCACCTCCATTCATACATCTCCTGTTCCATTAGTAGACTCAACTATCTTTCCAGAGGCACACACGTCCCCGGCTCCCACTTGAACACCTCCACAATTTTCCCCCAAAACCCAATAAACTAGCAGCTCAAGAACTCCAGCTCCAGAGTTTGTGTGTGTGTGTGTGTGTGTGTGTGTGTGTGTGTGTGTGTGTGTTAGTCATTCAGTCGTGTCCGACTTTTTGTGACCCCATGGACTGTAGCCAACCAGGCTCTTCAGTCCATGGAATTTTTCAGAAGAACACTGGAGTTGATTGCCATTCCCTTCCCCAGGATCTTCCTGACCCAGGGCTCGAACTTGGGTCTCCTGCAGATTCTTTACCATCTGAGCCCCCTTGGAAGCATGCCAAAAGAAAATTTTATTAATAAAAAATCATCAACAAATATTTCATACCCTGGAGGCTGGCACATTACAGTAGATTAAGGTCTCAACCCATTAAGTTCTCACAGCAAGTATTATCTAATGTCACTTCATCTCTTAGCAAATATTCCTGGCAAAGTCTTCATTTCTGTCCATATATGGCCAGTGACTACAGTTCTACTTACAGGGACTACCGTTCTAGGAAAATGGTATCAAAGCAGGGAGTCCCTTCACTAAATGATGAGCATCTGGTGGGCAGAGGAGAGCATGTCCTCTATACACAGAGGCTGCCTTTGCCTATTGAAGGTCTTAGACAGAACAGGGTCACTATCTTTTATGACCTGTTCCCTCCACCTTTGGGAACACAGGGCGAATGTTGCCCAAGGTGGGTTACAGGATAGGTGACCTTATCACATCAGCTTTTCTGGTGAAGTTCCAAACATTGGCTGTCTTGGTCTTGGATCCATGCCCTCCTAAAGGGGATCTTCCTGACCCAGGGATCAAACCTGCATCTCTAATGTCTCCTGCATTGGCAGGCAGATTTTTTACCACTAGTAAAGTACCACTTGGGAAGCCCTAGACCTCTCTAGTGCTGAGAGAAATGAGGCATGATCAGCAATCAGGAAAGTAACAATTAGCTTAGGACTGGTTATCAGTCAATATCCAAGCTGTGTAGGAACCTGGTATGCACTGTTTCCTTCCTTGACATCTAATTTTAATTGCCTCTATGTCTTAATTTACCCCATCAATATATTTTTAATTTTTTAATTGTTATAAGTTGTATTGTTCTTTTTTCCTTTTTTGCTAAAGTATTTTATTTGCCATTTTTATTTATTTGACTGTGCCAGGTCTTAGCTGTGGCATGTGGGAGCTTGTTCTCTGCCCAGGGATCAAACCCAGGCCCCCTGCACTGGGAACATGGAGTCTTAACCGCCAGACTACCAGGTAAGTTCTCCTGTCAGGTTTTTTATTCACTTTGTGGGATGGAGCCCAGGCCCTGTTTTTTAGGACAAGTTTCTGAATTAACAGTTTCTCAATTAGTTGAATTGGGTTTGTGTCAGCTCCCATTGTAGGCTCCTCATCTTTATTCATATGACACGTATTTATGTAAAACAAGCACAACAGATACACATTCTCTTTTAAGAGATATTCCTATTGGCTCCCACCCACATGCACTCAATTTTTCTCTACTCACAAACCTTTAGGTTCCCTTTACCCTTTGAATCGCCATCTAATCTCTTCTCTTCTCCAGTCTCTGTATCTGGCCATTTCGATTTTCCACCAATTTGGCAACTTAAATTGAAGGTTCTCTTCATTTCCTGACTCTTAAAGCCACAATTAGGCCCTTCAAATGACCGTGCCCAGTAACATCAGGGTTATTTCCATTTTAAAGGTAAGTTTCAGAGTCAAAGCAGCACCCAGAGTATCTCCAGTCAATGTGTCCTCTTTTCACATCACACCTGTCACTTCTGTCTTACTAGGGGTCTTCTCCAAACAATAGTCTCCTCCCTTGTTGGAGAGAACCTGAAAACCATTATCTTTCTAGTAGGTTAATTCAGATACGAACTGTCTATCTGATTATTGTTACAACTCAGTGCTCCAAGCTTCTCCCATTCTTGCTCAGTTTTCCCCTAATCTTACTCGGAACTCTACCTGAAGAGTATGCATGGAGGGAATGTTTATTCCTCTACTATCATCTCTGTAAGATGAACCTGTGAGCTTCTTGAAATTTTGTGGAAACGAAAAGTACTACATGCAAAACCGTGTGAAGAAAAGCAGGATATCATATAATACAATGGCTTCTAAACCTTGTTGACAAGAAATCACTTCACAAGTTTTTAAAGACGGAGATTCTTGGCTTTTTACCCCACAAAATACTAATTAAGTAGCTCTGAGATGCGGTCAGGGAATCTATTCTTACAACAATCCCCCTACCTCAGGCCAAATAATTCTGACTACCAGCTGGGTTTGGGATGCAACTTAAGCTATTATTACATTTCCAGAATAATAACTACGCCTTTCTGGGGGTTGTTGCTTTCCTTTTTTAATCTTTCTATTTTGAGGTAATCATAGATTGACTTGCAATTGTAAGAAATACAAAAGTATTCCACATACCCTTTACCTGGTTTCCTTTAATAATAACATCTTGCAAAACTATAGGACAGTATCATAAGCAGGATGGTCACACTGATACAGTCCACCTATCTTGTTCAAATTTGGCCAGTTTTGTTTATTCTCATTTGTGTTTGTGTGTGTATATTTAGTTCCATGCAGTTTTATCTATACGTAGATTGTCTGTACCACCACAGTCAAGGCACAGATCAGTCAAGATTTGTGCTTTATTTGTAGCCGCCCCAAAGTGAAAACAACTCAAGTGTTTATGGCCACATCTACCATCCCCCCTTCCCCCAGTAACCACTAATCTATTCTCCAGTTCTATGATTTTTTTAATTTAAATAATGTTACATAAATCAAATGAAGCAGTATATGTGACAGGCTGAACAATGGTCTCCCAAAGATGTTCACATCTTAATTTCATGAACCTGTGAGTACATTAGCCTACATAATAAAATATACTTTGCAGATGGGATCATGTTAGGGATCTTGAGAAAGAGACGTTTTCCTGGATTATCTGGATGAGTTCATAACCACAAAAGTTCTGATAAGAGGGAAGCAAGAGATCAGAGACAGATAAATAGGAGATGTAATGATGGAGGTAAATAGATAAAGATAGGTAAATTGATAAGAGATGGAATGATGGAGGGAAATTGATAAAGATGATAGAGATAGATGATAGATAAATAGAAGTTGTAATGATGGAGGTAAATAGGTAGAGATAGATGTTAGGGATAGATATATAGATAGATGGAAGATGTAATGATGGTTGTAAATGGGTAGAGATAGAAGATAGAGATAGATAGAAGTTGTAATGACAGAGGTAAACAGGTAGAGATAGATGGATAATAGAGACATATAATAGATAATAGACAGAAGATGTGATGATGGAGGTAGAAGTTGAGGGGCCACAAGTCAAAGGATGTAGACATCCTCCAGAAGATGAAAAAGTCAAGGAAATCGATTTTCCCTTAGAATTTCCAGAAGGAATGAATCCTGTTGATACCTTGACTTTTTAAAGCTTTAGAGATTGATTTCTGTAAGATGTAAAATTAAACTTTAGTGTTGTTTAAGTCACTAAGCTTGTGATCATTTGTTGCAGCAGCAACGTAAAACGAATACAGTCCGTAACATCTGGAGATAGTGACTTCTCCTCAGTGTAATTCCCTTGAGATTTGTCCAAGATGTTGTGTCAGTAGATAGTCTATTCCCTGTTATTGCTGGGTAGCAGTCCATGATGCTGATGTACCACCGTTTGTTTATCCATTCACCTACTGTAGAACACTTGGGTTGTTTCCACTTGGGTGGGGCTATTACAAATAATGCTACCATTAACATTCATGTGAGCTTCCCAGGTGGCTCAGTGGTAAAGAATTCACCTGCCAAGCAGGAGACACCAGTTGGGGAGATCCTCTGGAGAAAGAAATGGCAGCCTACTCCAGTATTCTTGCCTAAGAAATCCCATGGACAAAGGAGCCTGGAGGGCTACAGTCCATGGGGTCACAAAAGAGTTGGATGCAACTTAGTGACTAAACAACAACAACAAAACATTCAAGTACGGATTTTAGTATGAAAAGAAATTTCATTTCTCTGGGATAAATGCCAAAGACTGCAGTTACTGGGTCACATGGTAATTAAATATTTCATTTTATGAGAAACTGCCAAACTATTTTCCAAAGTGGCTGTATCATTTTAAATTTACCAGTAATGTATAAATGATCCACCCTTTTGTGGTGTATGCTTTTATGGTGGTCACTATGCTTTTTCTTTTTTAAATTTTAGTCATTCTGAAAGGTTTGTAGTAACATCTTATTTGGGTTTTAATTTTCATTACCTCATAGGGACTACTGCTGAGCACATTTGCATGCATGTACCTGCCTGTAAATCCCCCCAGTGAACTGTCTGTTCTTGTCTTTTGCATATTCTCTAATTAAATTATTTGTTTTCTTAACCATCAATTGTTAAGATTACTTTATATGGTTTAGATATTAGTCTTTCATCAACATGTGGTTTGCCAATATACTTTATTAGTCTGTACCTTGTATTTTCACCCTAATAAGATATTTAGCAGAGTAAAACTTTTAAATTTTGATGAAGTCCATTTTATCAGTTTATCCTCTTAGCACCAAGACTAAGAACTTTTTGCCTAGCTTTATATTCTGAAGATTTTTGTCCTAAGTTTTTTTTTAAGTTTTATAACTTTACAGTGCATTTTTAAATTAGTGATCTATTTGGAATTGATTTTTGTATAATGAACTTCAACTTTATATTGAAGTTCAAATTTTTTAACCTATCCAATCACTCCAGCAACATTTGTTTAAAAGGCTCTTTTGCACTTCTCTCAAAAAAAAAAAAAAAACCCAAAGGAGCACATTTGTGTGGGTCTATATTGCATTCTCTTTCTGTTCCATTGATGTATACATCTATCCATCTGTCAATACCACATTGTCTTGATCCCTATGGCTCCATGGTGACCTTTTTTTTTTTTTTTTTTGGCCACCACAGGCAGCATGTGGGATCTTAGTTCCCCGACCAGGACTCAAATCCACACCCCTTGCAGTGGAAGCACGGAATCTTATCCATTGGTAAGTCCCTTTGGAGCAGGGTGATTTTCTACATAGACAATCATATCATACGTAAGAAAGAATGTGCATTGATTTTTTTGAGCCAATCAGAAAATGCTTATAGAAAATATGTAGGATTTGGGGCTAAAGAGTGCTGCCAGGTCGTGATTTTGAAAGGCAAGGGATTGTTCTATGGAAGCAGAAGAGCAGAATTTTCTTTTTAAATAAGAGCACTTGTCTCTATTCAAACACATAGGAAAAAACTGTCAGTCCCATCTCACAGATTTCCTCTGTGTTGAGCTGGTAACTATGTCATAAGATAAAAAGTAGGTTGACTTTGATTCCTGTAGTTGAAACTGGCCTCATCAGGTATGACTTATGCTGTCCTTGCTTTGTAGACAAGGAAGTATGGGCCAGCTGTGAACTGACCTTTCACTCTGCCTGGGCTTGTGATTTCTCCACTTTCAGTGGCATCTTCTTACCATCAGAAGGATCCCCAAGTATCAGAAGCTATGCTCATCTAACTAGTCTCTTAGGCTCTGGGGGGTGGGGATGACACCAGAGAGCCTGATACTGAGTATGTCCCCAGAGTCATGTCAAAATCAGAAACAAAACTCCTGACATTTAGGTTGCCCATCTACCCACCAGCCTACGTTTCCTCCTTTTAATTTCCACTCTGCCCTTCATATAATTACATCAATGCTTCACTGTGTTTATGACGCATGGTGTGGATTAGAGAGCTGAGTGTAAAATGTTCTGCCTGAGAAAGCAATTACTTTGAACAATTGTTTCAGTTGGATTGAAAGGCGATCTTCAGCACATTAAATCCAGGTCCATATATTAGCTTCAGGGCTGTCTCAGCGAACTCAAGGGCAGGGAAACCACAAGTCCCCAGGAAGGGATTGGAACTAGGACTTGGAAATCTGTCAGGACTCCTTCTGAGTCTCATCCCTTCTCACAAAGCCTTACTCAGATACCACCACTCTCTCTTTATCTTAACCTCTGTGTTTTTCCACTCGAGAATCCATGTGATGAGAACCATGGCCCCAGAAACATCCTCATTACAGGCCTATCCACTGGAGACAACTGATTCTCCCTCTGCCCCAGACTCCCAGGGAAGAGATACTGAGTGGCTGTCTGGTTATCAGGTCTATACTGAGACCAAACGTTGAGGCCAGGAGAGTGGGAACTTCCTGTACAAAAAGACTCTAAGGAATTATTAAAGGATAAGTTGGGGGTAGGGGGGCGGGATTCAATAAAGTCTGCACAGAAAAAAAAGAGATACTAATACTTCTTTCCATCATAAACTTGGATATCAAACTTCCCTAACTCTCAATGAAGTCAGTTTATTTATGAGGCATCGCTGTTGAGTTGTACCATGCTGTCAAATCTTTTACACCTAGACCCACAACCCAACAGACTGGTCACAGTTTTATTTCTACACTAAAATTGCAATATGTGGAAAATCAGAATATTAAGATTTGAAGTGGCTTAAAAAGTAAAGACAGATTAAACCCTCACACCAGAGAGGAGCGCCTGGAGAATCCCATGGACAGAGGAACCTGGTGGGCTACAGTTTGTGGGATCCTAAGAGTCGGACATGACTTAGTGCTATCTTTCTTTCTTTGTTTCTAAAACCCTCACACCAAAGAGGAGTGAAAGTCATTGAAAATTAGCATCAACCAGGGTTTTACACCTTCTTTTCCAGACTGTGTGACCTAATATAAATCCTTTAAACTTTCTGCTTCTTGATTTCTTAACTTATGAAATGAAAAGTAAAAAACCACCTATCTGATTTGTCTTCTGATATATTTGTAAATATCAAGTCAGTTAGCATATGTTAAAAAATGCTTTATAAACCGCATGTGTGCGTGTGTGTGTGTTAGTCACTCAGTTGTGTCCAACTCTCTGAGACCCCATAGACTAGCCCACCAGCCTCCTCTGTCCATGGAATTCTCCAGGCAAGAACACTGGAGTGGGTTGCCATGTCCTCCTCCAGCGGAGCTTCCCAACCCAGAGATCGAACCCAGGTCTCCCGCATTGCCAGCAGATTCTCATGAGCCATTATAAAGCCATGATACTGTAATTACGTTTGTCTTGGAATTTATGTTACTGAAAATAAAAACAGTAATCTTCTAAAGCATCTTGTGTTTATTTTAAGATGAGGAGAGGTAATTTATATAAATGTTCATATTTATTTTTACAAGACCCTGTTCAGGTTATTTGGGACAGAAAATATTGTCAATCACTTTGTTGGAGGCAAAACAAATAAATAAAATACTTGCCAAATAAAATACTTGCCAAATGCCACATAAATAGTCATGGAACAAGACTTTTTGGCTAGAATAGGATATTTTTAAAAAAGCAATGTCAAAACCTGGGTCCAAGTCATCATTTTATTTACATCACAGGAGAAAGGTGTTTCTTAGTATCAAAAATTCCCAGGAAATGACCTCTGAGCCAATGTTACTGCAAGATGGAAATGTGGAATTGAAGAGTTTCTCCCTGAATTTTGTGGCTAACCTTGCTCTGTTTTCTCCTAATAGAAAGCACCACTGTCCTTGGTAGCTTGAGCCCTCCGTACACTGAAACCAGGATCCCTCCTGCTCTCCAAGTTCTGGGAGCTATGCTAAAGACCACCTCTCCTAGGATGTAATTTCATGCTCCGAAGTCAAAATGCTCCCTTGGGTACATTCAAGCTTCTCCCAATTGATGCACAGATTCCTGAGATGCAAGGAACAACAAGGTACCTCCCTAATGCCTACATTTTATGGAGTGAGGAATTTGATTTCTGCAGGAAAAGTACCCATTAGAGAAAATGTTTTTGCCGGCAGTCTCTTAAAAGATGAGCAGAATCATATGGCACTTTTACAAATATCCGTGCACAGAGCCCCCCAAAATATGCTATTCTAGCACACCTCAGAAGTGAGTTTACCTTCAGCTTCCTGTCTCGAATAGTATGGCTGAAACTGACAAAGGATTCTCCTTCCTCTGCACAGACTTCACCACTGTTGCCCTCAATCATGGCAAGCGACCTTTGTTTATTTTTCTTCTCTTTAATAACTGAAATAGCTCTGAGAAGGTCTGAAACTGGAAAAACCAAAAGCCGCTTCATGGCAATGGTATCATTAAAAACATCTGTTCTTCTTTATTAGGATGCATCCTACAATGAAAATGCCCAAAGATTCAGCCTATGTTCATTTATTATCAACACAGGTATCCCAGATTTGTCCTGCTGGGTTAGGCTAATTGGAACATTATTGAGAAATACAGGTTTCCAATGAGAAGGGACTGAGAGTCTAGATAAATCATTCCAAATAACATATGGGGTTTTTTCCTAGGAAGATCATGAACAATTTATGTGCCATTTGATTTCCAAGGACAGAGGGTTTTTTGTATTACACTGAAATCTACAAAGTAAGGTACATTGATTTACAGGAAATTGTCCCTTTATACACAAATTCATCATTTACAAATACAATTTCAGGGGCCAGGTTGAAAGGCAAGCTTACATTTTTTTTAAACCAACTATGTCATCAACTGTGTCAGTATCTGTTTATAAATAGTTCTTCCCAATTTGGGGATCCAAGGTTCACAAAAATATTTGTCTTAAATCATTTCAAATAAGCTGCATAAAATTCAGTCTTAGGGCTCACTTCCAGGGAAAGCTGTATTCAGTTGCATTTCATAGAAAAAGAGAAGGGTGGGTGGGGGGTGGTCAGTACATAAAAGAAGTAGCCAGTTGGGAGGTTAGTGCCATTTTCCCAGGAAATGGTACCGGCTCAGATTAAGAATGGATGATGTATGTCCCCATCTCCTTTAATATGAGAACTTTGAAAATCCCCCAGAATTTTCCATTTGCCACTCTGAGCTCACAGACAGACATTTTATTGCCTAGGATATTTATTTGCAGATCTTAAAATGTCCATATGTCATGGAAGCTATGAGCCCTTGATGACAGGTACTAAGATGTGTCCAAAACCTACTTTTCCAGGGCCCAGGGCCTGCGGTCCTGATTTGAGGAGAGTAAGCAGCGAGCATGGCCACAGGCTTGGACAGGGCTCGCTGCTGTCAGTTTCATCTGAGATAAGACTGCAGTCGAGCCAGGACATTCTGCATTTCTAATATTCCTAGTCCAAAACCTTCTATCTTTTGGTTCAGAAGGTTTTCCTTTTTGGAAGAGGACTCAAAGTAGGTAAATGTGTTGAGAAGTGGGAGCTATGTCCACCTGCTGTGACTTAGGACTGTGAAGTTATCAGAGTAGAAGAGACAGGGGCAGAAAGTGGGGATGGGGGCTATTTTACTTCTCTCTGTGTCTTTCCTCTTGAGTTCCAAAGAAAAATATTCACTCTCCAAAGCATGTGTAGTTCTAACAAGCCTGATGCCTTCTTGGAAGCCACAAATGATTCGAGTGTGACGGAGGAACACCGCAGTTCTGGAATTCCATGGAAGACGGCTGTGGTAGGAAAGGCATTTCCTGATACTTAACCAGGACGCCTGTGACTTAGATTTCATTTGCCTTTGCCTTGGCCAGCTGACTGTATGCTGAGATGCAGAGAGTGAGGGTGTCAGTCATCAGCTTTGCTTCTGAAAGCTTATTGTTCATTCACATTGCCTTGAAAATAAGGTTTGATCTGGGTTGGTTTCCAAATCTGAACTTTATTATGCTTTGCTCCCATGTGCCCTCTCTCAGCATTCTGGAATTCAGTGTCCATCAGAGGCAGAGGAAGGTGGTACTGGTCCCTTTGTTTAGAATACCCAGAATGCTCCTTCTAAGTCCACCCTGCACAGCACACAGAGGATTCTACCAGAGAGAAAGAAAGACCCAGGGAGGTGTGTGCCCTTCCCCCATCCTGCCCGCTCTCTCCAGATACAACCATCCAGCCTGGATGCCAATGGCTTCAGCAACAGAAAGGAGGCGGCTGCCTTGTTCTGCTTCCCGCTGCAGACAAATTGGATGGTTTGGATTCATGACTCATTGTGTTTTACTTGGTCCTCCCCACAATCTCCTCTTATGTATTCTAGGACCGAGTTTAAAACTGCTCATTAGGGCTGTGTGTGCAAGAAGCCACCAGATAACCATTTTGGCTTAACTGTCTGTGTAATTCCAACAATCTATTTGGTTGGGGAGGAAAGAGAAGAGGCTTTTTTGTTTTAGTTTAGTTTTCTTTCTTTTTTTTTTTTTTGTTTTTTACTCTAACTAGGGTTTGTTGTGGAGAGGGGGCGGGTGGAGGATGTGGGGCTTTTTTAACTGAATTCCATATATTCCACTTCCTTTACCCTTTTTGCTTCTCTTCCTTCTTTCTGATCCTGTCTTTCTCCTTCTGTTTATGAACTAACATAAATTTCTCTATTGTGTTTCTTCCATTTCTACCACCATCCACAATTACAGATGTTTCCTGATCTTGCAAATATTGCCATTCCAGGAGATTCTCAGTGCACATTGGACATTGACCTATAGAGACGTATCACACCTCTGAGGCTTAGCATGCCCCTCGGGCTCTTCTTTCAGTTTTCAGTTTTCTTTCCTATATATGTCTTTTTCATCCTTTTTGGGGGGTGGGACATTGTAAGTTTAGGTTTTGCATTCTTTCATTTCAAGCCTCATGTACTTTAATTCTCCACCTAACTGATGTTAACCCTGGCCCAGAATATCCTCAGATTGTTCCATTTGTTCCATGCAAACCTTTTTTTCTTTTTAATGCATTATACTGTGGAGACACCCTAGGAGGTAAATTAGTTTCTATTTCCTTCATTTCACAGATGGGAAGCCTGGAAGCAGAGAGAGATTGAGTCTAGAGCACAAACTGGAGGTAAATAGTGATTCCAAATGCCAGCCCTCGCTTCTGGTTGCTTTCACCCAAGGGAGTCCCCTCTTTGGCCAATGACCCTCCAAGGTCTCCACTGAGTCCCAGCCTTAACTTTCCTTTTGTAGACCAAATTCTTCCACTTTTCACATCAGAAGATGCTTTACTCTTCCAGCCCTGAGTCCCCACTCCTTCGATGTACTATAATACTGGGACCCCTTTTGGGTCCAGATAAAACTGTCCTTTCATTGGCTTGGGTTGGTTACTGTTTCCTGATCCCTGACCTCCTTCCTCCCATCCCAGATCCCCAAGAGCCAAAGAAGAACATGATCACTTCTGCCTGCTGATGCTTTATTTAACTTTCCTGCCAATCAAAGGCTCACCATCCCTTTGAGGTGAGGACAGAAAATCTTAACTGTGGCGATTAGCCACAGCTCATCACCAGCTACAAGAACCCACTGAAATTTTTCTCAGAAATCAAGACACTCAACTGTGATGTGCTGATTGAGATAATGAGCTGCAAGATGAAAATTAAGGAATAACAGAATGGGTATCATTTTTCCCCTCCCACTAAGAAGCCAAAGAAAAGCAAAGGGTAAAGGAGACCAGGGAGGAAGCTAGGAACTAGAGTTTATTTTCTAAGACATTCCTCATTTATTTTTTCCTTCCTAAATCTGATTAAGTTCACCTCTGTTCAAAGCTTTTGCACATCTCCACCAGTTGCAGCTTTCAGGCTGAAGAAGAATACTTTTGGAAGAATTTAACTTGAATTCATCTTTGGCTGCGTGAGTCTTAAGAGCTATAGTGCCAACAGTTTTTCTCCAAATCCTTCCTCTTCCAAGGGATCAACTTCAGTATTGGCTTTTGTTTGACTCAGGTCCCTTGTATCAGATGTTTGAGTTTTAGCTGTTGGCATCCGGACACAGCCCACAGTGCCCATGTGCCATTGTCCCTTGGAATTCCAGAGGCATCAGGCCCACCTGGCCCACTGTGCCCCTTGGGGGCCCTGAGCTTTCCACCAGAGGACTCAGTATACTGAAGCAAATCCCCACTGTGCCACATCCTGGCCCAGCCCCCACCCTCCTACACCCAAAGCAGGATGGAATCGGGGTGAGAGACAAAGGCTGTCTTTGAGATCTTGGTCTCTGAAGGCACAGCCTGTCTCTTAGGGAGCGCAACAGAAGTGAAAATCTTCATCTTTTTTTTTTTTTTTTTTGCTTTTTCTGTCACACAGGGAACTACAATTATGAGACTGTAAGGTTGCAGGGGAGGCTTAGGAAAGACAGTGTGTGAGCATGCTGTGGACAAGTGTGTGTGCGTGCACGTGTATGGGTTGTGCACACGTGCTCAGTCGCTCAGTCATGTCCAACTCTTTGCGACCCTATAGATCATAGCCTGCCAGCCTCCTCTGTCTGCAGGCAAGAATACTGGAGTGGGTTGCCATTTCTTCCTCCAAGAGATTTTCCCAACCCAGGGATCGTACCCACATCTCCTTCACTGGCAGATGGATTCTTTACCACTGAGCCACCTGGGCTTCCCTCTGTGTATGATTAAGTGGATGCTGGTGAGGAAGAAAGAATTTCTGCTGAATATCTCAAAAAGGTTCTTTGGCAATTTCAGATTGCTCACATTGAAGACACTTTACATGTAGAAGATGGCCACACTCTTCCTAATCTTCATGGACCCTTCGGTTTATTTCCTGAGTTGCCTTTCATCTTAATGGATAACTTTATGGACAGATTTCGCTAAATTTTTATGGTGTTTATTGCACACATAACTATAGCACTTACCCCCAAATATAAAATGATGTGCATATGCATACATACAACAGCTTGAAATGATATACATATGTATATGTAATCATCAACAGCTTGAAACTAAATGAAAAATGAGCCATAAATTGATTAATCGCACATAAAAATATTGCTTCCCAAATGCCATTTTAAAAATATGTATATATAGTAGAATACACACATGCGTATGTGAAGAGAGAGAGAAAAAAGAAACAATATTTGCCTGCATGTTTCTCCTTTACTCATCTAGTCTTCTGTCATTTTATTCGTTCTTTACCACTGATCTTCTCTGACCCAGGGAAAGACCCTGCCCAGGAGTCAAGGCAGCTGAGCTAAAGCAGGGAGGGAAGGAGAATCATCTTGGTCCCAGGGGCGGGGCCTACTGCTCCACCCCCAACAAATCTTGTGACCTGAGCACATCTCCTTGAGCCCCTGTGCCTGGCCTCTATTAAGCAAAGGGCCTTATGCAACTAGCTGGTAGGGAGGAGATGGCAGATCACCCAAGGTGTTGCAAACCCTCTATACTGAGATCCACAATTTCATCATCCCTAGAGTCTTTAACATTTTAATGTCTCTGAATTTACAGTTCATTTTACAATGATGGTGCATCATATTGACGGCTTCCCAGGTGGCACAGTGGTAAAGCAGCCACCCGCCAATGCAGAAGACATAAGGGACGCAGCTTCAATCCCTAGGTCAGGAAGATCCCCTGGAGGAGGGCATGACAACCCAACTTCAGTAATCTTGCCTGGAAAACCCTATGGAGAGAGACGCCTGGCAGCGTCAGGGTACATAGGGTCTCAAAAAGTCAGACATGACTGAAAGTGACTTAGCACACACGCATGCATCATATTGAACAGCATCTTTTGTTTCTTACTGTACGTCAAACAGTGGTGTTTCTTACAATGGAGGATTGGTTAAATTTAATGCAATACAGTGGGGTTAAAGTATTCTTCAGGTTTATGTTATTATTCAAAATTCACACGCTTTCTTGTAAATACAGATGAGCCTTGGGATTAATCTCCCTGGCCCATTCCGAACACCTAAAGGCATTCCCTAAGTGACCAAGCACCCTGCTGAAGGAAAGGGAGGGGCGGGGGCTAGTTAAGTAGAAGGAAAAAAGTGTCTCTCAAACAATGTCATGCTTAGGAGAGGCCCAGTGAGGTTTCCTGATCTGCCGTCACTGTCCTGAAATTCTTCACCAGTTTTGAGCCTGGGGGCCTGCATACTCATTTGACACTGCATGCTCATTAATTCTAGAAAAATTGCATAGCCTGTCCTGATGGGATATGTACTTGGTTAAAACAGTGGAAGGCTGTTTGATTCTCCTCACATTCACCTTCTGGCTGGTGGCACAAGAGATTCTCAAAAAGAGTCAGGAACTTTGTGAGTACTTGAATTAGAGCATCCTCAAGCACACAGGTTCAGTTTTCAGTCTGTTATCATTTCAGGCTCACTTGGAGAGCAGTGACATACTGACATCAGGGTTTCGAAAGTTAGAAAAGGACAAAAATATTTCAAAACCTTTATCTTTTAAAATAAAAATCCTTAAGAAAAGCACTCCATTGTTACACTTTGAGGGTGAAATTTCCCTTAGACGTCAGGAGATCTTTTCATATATCCATCTTACATAAGGCATCTCATAAAATTTCTTTTTAAAAAAGAATAGTATTAGGTAGTATAGGATTTCCTTGGTGGTCCTGTGGCTAAGACTCCCAGTGCTCCCAGTGCTGGGGTCCCGGGTTCAATTCTTGGTCAGGGAACTAGATCCTGCATGCCACAATTAAAATTTCACATGTGACAACTAAAAAGATTCTATGTGCCGCAACTAAGACCCGGGATGGCCAAATGAATAAAGAAGCTATTTTTTAAAATTAAAAAATATAGTAATAAAATCAAGGTTTGGGGATTCTAGTTCTTTAGTAATTTCACACTGTCCTGGGGTGGTTCATCTTTTATCATCATTAGGAGTCATCACGTGATACCCAAGACTCTTCCTTCATCCAGACTTCCTTACTGGAGTCCCTGTCTGAAACTACATCTATCTCTAAGATTATAAAGTTCTGCTTTAGGAGTCCAAAGTCTAGCATACATATCTAAGTCCTTCAGTGTATTCTTCTCCAGGACAAATATAAAGAGGACCTAGTCACCTTCTTCCAGAATGTCTACTATTATGTGTTGCCAGTCTTCATTTTTCTGAGTTAGAATTTAGTCTAGCACCATCATTCCTCATATTTCTCTCTCCATTTTCTCTTGGACCTATCAATCTCCCCCAAATCTAGCATCATATCTTCAACCTTACAAAAGCAACAGCCACCTCCATTCATTTCACTTGCTAAAAAGGTTCTGGAAGAATTGGGGTACAAGGAAGGACAAGAGAAAAGTAGAGGAAACAAGAATCCTGCAATTATCTGCAAAAAAATCTTTTAAAAAATGAGGGTACTTTTTTAAGTTCGTTTTGTGTGGACCATTTTTAAAGTCTTTATTGTATTTGTTACACTGCTACTTCTGTTTTTGGTTTTGGTATTTGGGCCTTGAGGCATGTGCAATCTTTGTCCAGGGATCAAGCCTGCACCCCCTGCATGGGAAGGCAAAGTCTTAACCTCTGGACCTCCAAGGAAATCTTTGAGTCATCTTTATAAAGTGGTCACTACTGCTATATACAAAATTCAGCATTCAAAAAGTGTAATGCATACTAGGGGCCATATAATTATCAAGTTTTAACACCTTCCTTTTTAAGACAAGAGGAAAAAATGTTTGGGAGCCAATAATTTAGAAAAAATGGTCCTAATGAGAAAGTGCATCAAACAACATTCTGTTTCAGGGGTTCTCTCAGTCTCTCTGTCTCTCTCTCTCTAAGTCATGTCCGACTCTTTTCAACCCTATGGAATGTAGCCCACCAGGCTCCTCCATCCATGGGATTCTCCAGGCAAGAATAGTGGAGTAGGTTGTCATTTCCTTCTCCAGAGGATCTTCCAGACCCAGAGATTCTCTACGAGGAGCAATTGTGCCTTGCACACTTACCCCAGTGGATGTTTGGCAATACCTGGAGATGATTTCAATTGTCACAACATCTTTGATGGACACCACTGACGTCTAGTGGGTACTAACCAGGGACACTGCTAAAAACTGTTTCAGGCATAGGACCACCCCCTGCCCCTCCCCATGACAAAGAATGATCTGGTCTGAAATGTCAACAGTGCCAATGCTGAGAAACCCTACACTATTTTCTTAATAAATAAACAACAAAAAGAGGAGGAACTGACTTGTTAGGAATTGCCTTCACAATCCTTAAAATGGGTCGTTTCGAATGCAGAGGAGTCACTTGCTCAGCGTGGTCTTACCGAGACAGAGTCCAGTCTTCCTGTTTCTCTCCTCTTCTCTCTTTGTCTTCTCAGCTGCACCAGTTTCTAGACCCTCCCTCTACCCTAGTAATGGGACCAACTCTGCCCCCTGTCTATAATTTAAACAGCTGGAAGCTTAACTTTGATACACAGAAGTCAGGAGCCCTGAAACTCAAGGAAAAAAAATATCTGTGCAGATGCTTAAAAATAGCTTGGCTCAAAGAGTGTCAAGAAGTAGACACTCTAATCATAAGCATCAGGGAGCGGATTCTAAAAACGTTCCAAGTAGAATCTGAAAATCTAACACAAAGTCCTTTGACAGTTTGATTTTACACGAAAATCAGAGTTTGAGGCATAAACTCACAGTATATACCACTGATTTGTAAAAACTTTCAACAGCATCTTTTCATGTGTTTGTTAGCCATTTTTATGTCTTCTTTGGAGAAATGTCTGTTAAGTTCTTTGGCCCACTTTTTGATTGGGTCATTTATTTTTCTAGAATGGAGCTGCAGGAGTTGCTTGTGTATTTTTGAGATTAATTGTTTGTCCATTGCTTCATTGGCTATTACCCAATGTTCATCGCTGCATTGTTTACAATAGCCAGGACATGGAAGCAACCTAGATGCCCATCAACTGACGAATGGATAAGAAAGCTGTGGTACATATACACAATGGAATATTACTCAGCATTAAAAAAAATTCATTTGAATCAGTTCTACTCAGGTGGACGGGACTGGAGCCCATTATCCAGAGTGAAGTAAGCCAGAAGGAAAAACAACAATACAGTATACTGACGCATATATATGGAATCTAGAAAGACGGTAACGAGAACCCAGCATGCGAGACAGCAAAAGGAATGTAGATGTATAAAACAGACTTGTGGACTCTGTGGATGAGGGTAAGGGTGGGATGATATGGGAGAATGGCATTGAAACATGTTAATTATCATATGTCTAATCAATTGCCAGCCCAGGATTGATGCTCGGGGCTGGTGCATCGAGCTCTCCTCGGGGGAGGGAGGAGGGAGGGAGGAGGGAGGGGGATTCTGGAGGGGGAGCATATGTAAACCCATGGCGATATCATGTCATTGTATGGCAAAACTAATAATAATTTAAAAAAATAGCAAAATATTTCAAGGACTTATGTTTTTACAGAAGAAAAAAAAAACTTTCAACAGGAATGCTGTCTTCCTCGTTGTAACTTTTAACCACCATCCCTACAATGTTTGGGTTCTTTTTTTTTTTTTTACCAATTTACTATTATCACATTTCTATGTCTTTATTTTTTATTAATCTAGGATAACGTGGGGAAAAGACTTCTGTGAACATTTCTACTGGAAATATTTGCATTTTTGACCATTATCTGAACAGCACTGTGCTCCTCACACTATTGAAATCACAGAGTCTTGCAGGGAGCAATCAGAATAATTTCATACAGATAGAAATTACTATGCTGAGCAGGAAATCATAGCAATAGCATTCTAAACTAGAAAAGAAATCAGTCACAAAAGTGCAACAAGAAGAAAACATTTGTCTAAAACAATACAAAATTAATTTAGAATACTATTATTCTATTGGAGCCATTTGTGTTTTTCTTGCATACAAATGTATGTTTGCTTATACACATGTGGATATATATGCATGGGCTTCCCAAGTGGCTCAGCAGTGATGAATCCACATGCTAAGCAGGAGATACAGGTTTGATCCTTGGGTTGGGAGGATCCCCTAGAGAAGGAAATGATAACGCACATCGATGTTCTTGCCTGGGAAATCCCAAGGACAGAGAAGTCTGGCGGTCTGCAGTCCATGGGGTTGCAAAAGAGTTGGACACAACTGAGCGACTAACAGACACACACACATATCTGAAGTGTGGTGAAGGGACATCACACTGTCCCTTTAAAGAGCCTTGTTTATAGCACTGTTCCCTCCTGGGGAAAATTCAGGTTGTCTGACCCCACACCCATGTCTATTTACATGCTCTCCAGGACTTTCTTCCACTTCCTCCTTCCTCCTTTGCTTATCCATGTAGCCTCTCTGTGCTGGTAAAGGATAGATTAGAAAAAATGAACATATAGTGAAGTTCCATCCAATCAACTAGTCCAATAACTAGCTGCTCAGTTAAAAAGATTTATTGAGTCACAAATATCAAACAGTGGCCATTTTTAAAAATGGTTATTTATAGATATTCTTCATTAATGTTTTCTCTCTCTTCACATCAAAAAACAAAGGCTGGTTTTATTCCTTTCAACCCAAAATATCTGTTAAAAAAAAAAAAAGCCAAAGTAGGATTGCAAATGGCAGTGTCACTCTGACGAGGGGGAAGGGGGTATTTCCAGAACATTCCGTTTTCTTTTCTTGGGGAATAACTGCTTTACAATGTTGTGCTAGTTTCTGCTGTACACCGAATTGAATCAGCCATATGTAGGCGTATATCCCCTCTCTGGTGAGCCTCCTCCACATCTCCTTGGAATCCTTCTAGTTCATCACAGAGTCCCGAGCTGAGCTCTCTGTGCTATACAGCATCTTCCCACTATTTTACACATCACAGTATGTATATGTCAAGGCTACTCTCTCATTTCATGCCCCCCCTCTTCCTCCCGCTGTGTCCACAAGTCCCAGAACATTTACTTTTTATGAACAAAACCCCCTGAAGGTAAAACACATGAGGGTTTAGATACATAAAAATTGACAGCATCGAGAAAAAAGCATAGTCTCATATTATCTGTGCTTATTTGTGGTCTTACATAATTTATTGTACTTTTCATAAATATGCCGGCCTTGTGAATTGTCTTCATTTCACTATAGAAGCTGTACTGAGTCATTTGCTGTCTTAGTGCAGGATTTTCTTTTCTGTTTTAATATTTATAAATATGTCCTCCTGGAAAATATCAAGGTCAATTTCTGCCATTTGCTGCAAAATGTAGAAGATTTAACTGAAGGTAATGTTGATTATGCATGCATCCAAATATAGACCTGGGTCTTAAATATTTATTTAAACACTGAAAACACTTAGATGGGAACACATACAAAGGCACACAGTAAACAAAACAGAAAAAACAGAAAATGAAATCTGAAATATGTTTTCTTAACCCTCAGTGTCATGCTGTCTCAAGCGGAAGGATCTAGTCTCTGAAAACACTGATTTTTGGTTAATAGCAGTTTGAAATGAAAATTATGAAGGTAGCACAATAGCTAACAAGTTTTCAAAAAAATAGAGGTTTTTATTTAGTTGTGTTTTGTTCTTCTGGGGATCTATTTAAAAAAACAAAAATGTAAAGACCAGAAATAGCAAATTCAACTCCAAAACTATTTTGAGATGAAAAAGTCAGGGAACATTGAAGACTATGGACAATTTACAAGGCTGCTCTTTATACAGTCGGGTTGTAGCTCTGGAGCTTCAACAATTTCCTGCGCATAGCAGGGAGCAAAGGATTGAACCCAATAGGTAAACATAGAACGAAAACATCGGTGGATGATATTCATCCTTTGTCTTGTTCATTTTATAAAAACATGTGTCGGGAGACAGACTTCAAATTAAAGATCAGATTCAATAAAAACTAGAATACAGATCGTGTACAGAGGTTGAGGCACAATAAGAAAAGGGTCATGGAACAACTAAGAAAGCATTGACTTGGAGGCTAGAAGTAATTGGAGAAGTTGTGAGGAAATCTGAACTGAGATTTGGCTAAGGGCAAAAATAAAGACATTCTGGAACATACAAGGACTCAGAAGATAGAGCATCCTTTCATATAGAATAGTATCCACCTGACAAAGGGAATAAATCAGGAAATAGATGAAGGAAACAGTGGCTCCAACGCTAGAGGTGGACAGGGAAATCCCTGGATCACCGCTGAGTGCCTGGAGATCACCAATGAATCCACAAGAGAGAAGGGAAAGGAGGTCCCTGGGAGCAAGATTTCTAGGGAAAAAAAAAAAACAAAAGGAAATTTGACAGGTCATCTGACTTAATAAGGCTTTTTGTTTAGATTTGACTCTTTTTTGGTATTCTTAATTTTTGTGACAAAATACATTTAAGATAGGGCTTCCCAGGTGGTGCTACTGGTAAAGAATATGCCTGCCAATGCAGGAGACAAAAGAGATGCTGGGTTCGATCCCTGGGTCCGGAAGATCCCCGAGAGGAGGGCATAGAAATCCACTCCAGTATTCTTGCCTGGATAATCCCATGGACAGAGAAGCCTGACGGGCTACATTCCATAGGGTGGCTAGGTTGCTTTAGCTTAGCACACATGCAAATTCATAAGATAAATGCACCGTTTTAGCAATTTTTAAGTTTTGTTGCAATAAATACATTCTGTTGTAAAAAGTTTCTGAAGGTATAAAGTTATTTTATTGATTTGAGGCTTTTCTTTTTTTCATGGATTTATAGATAGATTTCCCTCTTAGAACTGCTTTTGCTGCGTCCATTAAGTTGGTATGTAGTTTTTTTCATTTTCATTTGTCTCAAGCTATTTTTTTATTTCCTTTGTAATTTCTTCTTTGATCCATGGTTGCTTAAGAGAGTGGTATTTTATTTCCACATGTTTGTCAATTTTCCAGTTTTCCTTTGGCTATAGATTTCTTGTTTCATCCTACTGTTATCAGAAAAGACACTTTATGCTTTGGATCTTTTAAAATTTATTAAGACTTGTGACCTAAAATATTGTCTATCTTAATTAATGATTCATGTGCAATTGAGAAAAATGTCTCTCCTATTGTCACTGGATAAAGTATTCTGTACATTTTCATTAGGTCCAATTGATCTCTATGTTAAGTCCCATATTTCCTTTATAGATCTTCCATCTGGCTGTTGTATACGTTACTGCAAGTGTGGTATTTAAGATTCTTATTATTGTAGAGTTGTTTATTTCTCGCTTCAGTGCTATCACTTTTGCTTCATAAATTTCAGAACTCTAATGTTTGTTTGGTATGTAAATACTTAGAACTGTTAATATCTTGGAGAATTGACACTTTTTTCATCATAGAATGTCCTTCTTTGTCTTATAGGTTTTATACTTAGTGTGTTTTATCTAATATTTGTATAACCACCTTGATTTCTTTTCATTACTATTTGCATGGAATATCGTTCTCATGCTTTCACTTTAAACTTATGCATGTCCTTACCTCTAAAGTGTAGAGAGCATACAGTTGAATCTCATTTTTTTAATTTATTCTACTAATCTATGTCTTTTGATTTTGGAAGTTTAATTCATTTACATTTAAAGTAATTACTGATAATGAAGGACTTACTCTATATTTTGTTATTTATTTCCTATATGTACAGTAGCATTTTCCCCACATTTCCTTCATCTTCAGTTTCCTTCAACTGGACATTTAATGTACATAAATTGGGTTGGTAATGATTCCAGCTTTAAGAGGTGTTCTGAGGATCAAATGAGGTAAGGCATGAAAAGCACAGATCCTAACACATGGTAAATGCTCACTAAACATTAGCATTAGTAATTGTACTGCAGAATTTTACCAGATAAGATGTGAATTAAGCCAGTCTTGCAAGTTGGAAACATTTTGTATGGACACTGAGGGGAGATATAATTAATTTGAAGACAATCACAACTCTCATTATCGCCCCAACAGAAATGGGCTTTAATACAGTTCAGGGATGTGATTCAATAGGTGTGATTCAATTTGGGTCTGTGTTTGTTTCTTTAATCCTTGATGGAGGAAAGGAGCCAAACTAGTACATGTGGCTGGATAGGATGGGTTTTTGGCTACTGTTGATGGGTTCTGAAAGGGTTTATTGATCTTTAACACTAGAGCTTTCATGTCCTGAGAAAAGGGCTCCCCTGAAACCATGACAAGCCAGGGTGGATATGCTGCATAAATAGTCCAGTTTACTGTTAGTATATAAACAGTGTTTTGGCATTAACATCGAAAATCTGAATCAGAGGGTCCTATTCATAAATAAATTATTTGGATAAGAAGTAAAGCCACCACAGAGTTAATTTGTCTGTAAAGTCAAAAAGAAACAAGAGGAATAAACAGAAAAGCTGGTGTCAGCATCAGGTACTACTCTGGATGTATGGCAGTTACCTGGTTAATGGAGTTAGTTTGGGAAAATTCAAGAATTTCTCCAAGTTGGCTACCCACATTGACTGAAGTATTTAAACAATGAACAAATCTCTACTGTGCTGGGTAGATGACTTATTGTTGTTCGGTCATTAAGTCATGTCTAACTCTTTGTGACCCCATGAACTGCAGCACACAAGGCTTCCCTGTCCACTATCTTCCAGAGTTTGTTCAAACTCATTTCCACTGAGTCAGTGAAGCCATGCAACTTCTCATCCCCTTACACCCTCTTCTCCTCTTGCCTTCAATCTTTCCCAGCATAAGGGTCTTTTACAAGAAGTCAGCTCTTAATATCAGATGGCCAAAGTATTAGAGCTTCAGCATCAGTCCTGGGTAATGTTCAAAATATGTGACAAAATAGTACAACACAGACACTAACAATCAGAATAGAAACTTGCTCAATCTGATTCAGTGTTATCTGCAAACATGTTGTCCACCTGTGCTTATGTGTACCCACAGACTATTAGCTTTGGGGTAGATACCATCTCTTGTCTTTTTCTTACCACTCTTCCATGAAAATTGACTCTTCAAGATGCTTTTAACCTAAAATGCTGATGATCCCAGCTGGCTCTCTGCATCATCAATTTAACCACTTCACAACAAAAATTTCTCCATTTTTTGTTGCAGAGATATTTGAGAAAGGAAGAGAGGAATTTTTAAATTATTAATGTGAATTCTCTGGATCCTTTCAAAATTGGCCATTTAGAATACCACTGGAATTATAGAAAAACTGTGAGGAAAACAACAAGGAGGAGAAAGAGAAATGCAAGCTCTGTCTGTGGCAAGCTAGGAGATATAGTAATCCTGAAATACAGTATGTAAGAAGAGTTGACAGGTCGCCGCTGGTGGTCCAGTGGTTAGAAGTTCATCTGTCAAAGCAGGGGCCATGGGTTTGATCCCTGGTCCAGGAAGATTCCACATGTGGCTGAGCCACCAAGTCCATGCGCCACAACTACTGAGCCTGTGCTCTAGGGTCCAAGAACCACAACTATTAAGCCCACATGCCCTAGAGCCCATGTTCCACTAGAGAAGGCACTGCAGTGAGAAGCCCAAACACCATAACTACAGAGTAGCCCCCATTCGTCACAACTAGAGAAAGTCCATACAGCAATGAAGACCCAGCACAGCCAAAAATAATTATTTTTTTTTTTTTGTAATTAAGGACAAAAGCAGTAGAGATCAAGCACCGAGTTGGTATGTTCACAGCTGCAGTTCTCAGGAAATCAACAGAGAACAATTCTTGGAGGCTTGTCCCTTAGAAGTACAAAACCAACCATTTCTTGTTGGAAACAAGAAGCATAAGTACTCTTGGTAGCTTCAGAAAGCATGGAAGCTAAAATTAAGAGGGAAATCACAGAGAGGCCATGATCTTAGTTTTCTGAAAGTTGAGGTTTAAGCCAACTTTTTCACTTTCCTCTTTCACTTTCATCGAGAGGCTCTTTAGTTCTTCTTAGTTTTCTGCCATAGGGTTGTAGTATCTGCATATCTGAGGTTGTTGATATTTCTCCTGGCAATCTTGATTCCAGCTTGTGCTTCCTCCAGCCCAGCGTTTCTCATGATGTACTCTGCATGTAAGTTAAATAAGCAGGATGCCAATATACAGCCTTGACATACTCCTTTTCCTATTTGGAACCAGTCTGTTGTTCCATGTCCAGGTCTAACTGCTGCTTCGTGACCTGCATACAGATTTCTCAAGAGGCAGGTACAAATAGCTGTGAAAAGAAGAGAAGCGAAAAGCAAAGGAAATAAGGAAAGATATACCCATTTGAATGCGGAGTTCCAAAGAATAGCAAGGAGAGATAAGAAAGCCTTCCTCAGTGATCAGTGCAAAGAAATAGAGGGAAACAATAGAATGGGAAAGACAAGAGATCTCTTCAAGAAAATTAGAGATATCAAGGGAATATTTCATGCAAAGATGGACTTAATACAAGACAGAAATGGTATGGACCTAACAATTAACTGCAAGGATTATAGAAAGAGGAAAAACCGACATAGCAGAACCAATATTGAGACAGCTAGTAAAGTGAATTCTGATTTCGAGATAAAATAGCATATCACCTATAAGTGGAAGAAAAAGACTCATACTGTCTTCAAACTATTTTATTTCTATACCAGAGCTAAAGGTCAGCGTGGCCTACAAAGTCTTCAATGAATGAGAGTGACCTAAGAATTTTACCCTTAAATAAGGTGACCAGTCTGCCCTAGTTTATTCAGTTCCAGCTTTTGCATTGTAAGTCTTCCAACCTGGGTGGGAACCCTTTCAGTCACAGGCAAACCTTGGTTTCAAGTGTCCAGGCAAGAGTCCCCACAGTGAGAAAATCCATTCATTCCAGCATGTAGAAACAATACAAATGACATTCTCTGATTATATGAAGTAAATCTAGAAATTACTATAAGAACTAAAAAGAGAAAAGAACTTCTACCACCTGCCAATGTAAAAAAGAGAAAATTAAAATGTGAATTGCAGAATATTTAGAACATAAGGATATAAAAACATTCTATAGGGAACTCCTTACAGGTAAAGTAATGCTTGGTAAAAAGGGTTTGTGATCTTAAATACAGAAAAAAAAAGGAGATTAAAAATAGTCATTTAATATCCCTCATATACACATATGAAAAATTTTACTAAAATATTAGCAAAAAGAGTTTGGTAATATATACAATAATATATCAAAATCAAGTAGAGTTTATCTCAGGATTATCAAATTGGTTTAAGATTTAAATCACATATCTGCATCTAATGTCTATTTAGATATAGACATATCAGGGCTTCCCCAGGGGAACAGTGGTAAAAAATCTACCTGCCAATGTAAGAGAGGCAAGAGATGCAGTTTTGACCTGAGTCGGGAAGATCCCCTGGAGAAGGAAATGGAAACCCACTCCAGTATTCTTGCCTGGAGAATCCCACTGGCAGAGTCTGCTGGGCTACAGTCCATGGGGTCACAAATAGTCAGATCCAACTGAGCACACACGTGCTGTATAATATATATCTAGACACAGAGAGAGAGCAAGAGAAAGGGAGGAATATGTATGAATGCACGTGTGTATGTATGTACACCAGTCTCTTAACAAAGCAGTTTTTAAACTCTCCAACAAGAAAACATGTCCTTTGTCTGCAATGTTGTTTCTTTTGTCCCATAACTAACAGTCTCACAATTAGACAATTGGAAAAATCAGAGGTATAAAATCTAAGGAGGCAGAATTATTTTTGCAAGTGATGGGATTGTTTTTCGGAAACTGCTTTCTCTGGAAAACCTAAAAGAATCTACTAAAAATATATCATAAATAATAAGAGAATTCTTCTGGGAGAGAGACTTTGATGACTAAGGTCCTGGATGTAGGGAGACTACAATTTCACTGTATATCCTTGTGTGCCTTTTGAATTTTTTGCCATCTACATGTTATTATATACAATAAATAGTAAAACTAGCAACTACAAGTGAGGATATTTTAATCATCCCCTGCATAACTATCTCTGCCAACTGAAGTATCTAATAAGTAACTTTTGTGACAAAACAAAAGGGAATTGTGAAGTTTAAGAGAAAAGGAAAGAGTGACAAAAAAAGTTGCTCAAGAAATGCATCTCTAGGGCTTAATTTTCTCACGTTATTCTATCCTTTTGTTATTGTTCAGTCGCTAAGTCACATCCAACTCTGTGACCCCACGGACTGCAGCAAGCACCAGGCTTCTCTGTCCTTTACTGTCTCCTGGAGTTTGCTCAAACTCCATTGAGTTTGAGCAATTGTCCATTGAGACGGTGATGCTGTCCAACCATCTCAACCTTTGTCGCCCCCTCCTCCAGCCCTCAGTCTTTCCCAGCATCAGGGCCTTTTCCAATGAGTCGCCTCTTCACATCAGATGGCCAAAATATTGGAGCTTCAACTTTTAACAACCTACAAAAACTAGTCATCTAGAGAACAACATACGTCTAAGACAAGAATATCAATAACAATAATAAGCAACATCTAATTAGTGCTTACAGTTTGTCAGACACTATTTTCAGTGTTTTTGGTCTATTCATTTGTTTAATACTCACAGCAATCCTACGTGCTGTAAGAGCATATTATTACCCGTCTCAGTAAATATGAGTTTCCATTTGGTTCATTCTCACCAGATAGAGTACAGAGTAGACAAAGGCTGATGACAAAGCCATCTGGCCACATTTCTATTAACCAGGGCGCCGGGCAGAGTTTTCCAAGACCTCATCGCCTCCCACACCTGGAAGGGTTCCAGAAGCCCAAGGTCTGCACAGGTCGCAGAGACGATGATGACGGTCCCAGGGGTGGCGTGACCTTGACCAAGAGTCAACATTCAAAGACAATGTTGCTGAGGCTGCAATTTCCTGCTTGGAATGCTCCACATTCCTGAGCACTTGCGGTGAGGGCTAACGGAAAGACTCTTCCAGGACTGTGTACTGAGTGCCTGCGGGGGTGGACCTGTACAGATGGAGCGGGCAACTGGGCAGTTTATTGTGAGTGGTGACAGCGCTCACACAGGACAAACTGTAAGTGTGGCGCTTTGAGAAAATCCTACTCCAGAATATCTTTGCTCCACACCTCTGTCCCGAGTGCCTGAAATTCCTTAAGGAAGCATTGCTGTCTGTCAACTCCACTATTTCAACAAAAGTAAGATTATTGTCTATGGATTTCCCAGTTGGTGCTAGTGGTAAAGAACCTGCCTGCCAATGCAGGAGATGTAAGAGACGCAGGTTCTGTCTCTGGGTCAGGAAGATCCCCTGGAGGAGGGCATGGCAAGCCACTCTAGTATTCTTGCCTGGAGAATCCCATGGACAGAGGAGCCCGGCAGGCTACAGTCCATAGCATCACAAAGAGTTGGACATGACTGAAGTGACTTTATATATATATATATATACACACACACACACATATGGCTAACACTAAATAAAAGAGTGAATTGTTTTAAAACTGCAAAAGCATAGAAGTCATTGTCAGATATTTGTTCTAAACCTTACTATGTGTTTTAATAACTCTGTGCCACCAGGCAAGTTTACTTAATTTGAGTTGGTTTCCTCATCTGTAAAACAAGGCTACTAATTCTCATTTCATAGGGTTGTTGTGACAATTCAATACAGACAGACACACACACTCCATCTGATACAGAATCCAGCTGAATGTTAAAGCATCCAGTTAAATGTTCCACTAACATCACTTTCCTCCTACGCTTTCCTACCTAATTAACCCCATCTTCTTGGAAGGCAATACAAAAGCATTTTGCTGGAATCAGCTTGACCTGCTTGCCTGGAGCTGGCCCTTTGTGCAGGAACCACCACGCCCTCTTGTTCATTGCACTCCCCTGACCCTTGACCCATCCACTCGTTACAGTTCAGAGCCTGGTGAGCCAATCTTACAGTGAAAAGAGACATTTCCTACCTTTGAAAAAAAAATTGGGCAGAGGACCAGCAGACGTGTGGTGCCTTCCATTTCCCATCTGTAAATTTCTCAAAATACTTTCCAGTAAGCAATCTCCAAGGGCTCATAACCTGATTAATAATATTGTCGTCTCAGTCACTTTCAGTATTTCAGATGAAATAGCGTCTTGAGAAGGTACAGTCACTGAATTGTGAATGGGAGGTTGTGTGGTCTGTGCTCTTTCTATTCACATGTCTGCTAGACTCTCAGAGGGGTGACGGGAATGACTGGTTGTTCAACAAGTTCAAGTTTTGCTTGAGTCTCGCAATGAATCCACAGCGCTGCTGTGGATAAAATCTGGGTCACTTCCAGAAACTGGAGACCTCAACTCACAAGGGCCAGAGAGAAGGGACATCACTGAGTGGCTCTTGAAAACATGAGTCTCAGGTTCCTTTGGTCTGAAATTCCATTGCTGTAAAGTTGCCTCTCTCAACGGCAAGTATGAGTACAGTTTTCTCTGTGCAGAACCTTTCAATATCACTTAAGGGCTGGGGGTGGTCAGTTTCCTAGAGATAGGATGCCTAGATTGTCCAGACCTCACAACTGCGCCTCCCGCCACCACTTCCTGCCGACAGTCGTCAGAGCCACCTGCCGTTTTCCGGGCTTGCACTATCCTTCACTCCCTGTCAGATGAATTTGCATAGGCAGAGCCTGTGTGGCAGCTGCCTCTTTATCTGCCTGCACACTTCTTCCTCTGCCCATTCAGGCTGCCTGCAGAGGTCTGGATCAGCTTCCTGTAATCTTGGAGGGGAAAAACGTCTCCTTTCAGCCCAGTTTGTGAGCCTAGTTGCTGTGAGTAACTGATTTCCTCCTCTCTTCTCCCTTGAGTTCACATAGCTTCCTTTGCCTAGCCTGCTAACCCCCCTCCAATGGTGAGGAGTCTTCTCTACCCGCTGGAATCTCAGCGTGTTCCTCCCCTTTCTGCGTCAGAGCACAGGATTTCCTGAACCCAGGAGGTATACACAGAGCAGGCACTGCTGGGGTATATCCCGACCCCAGGCACCTCCTAGGGATCATCCCTTCCCCTATACATCACATCGTATTTATATCCACAGCACTGAGGCCGCTCCCAGCTTTGATATATCATTTCCTTCATCCCTCAAAGTTGAGCAAAGCGGAAAATCCTTCATCCTCTAAGTCCCCCAGCCCCCTACTCTCTTTCCCGCTTTAACTTGAGGGTGTTCTTGCAGCTTCAATCCCAAACAGGAGGAATTAGTGAACATGAAGGATAAGTTAATAGTCAGAAAAGCAAAATGTTGCAGGAGTTATCATCTTCCAGCTGAAATCCCTTCTAAGAACCCTGAATGTTTAACACATCAAATAATTTGAAAATGGTCAAAAAGGCTTCTGGATATACTTAGAGTATATTTCTGATTGTTTTTGATTCTGATGGAGAAGTTTAAGTAGACATTTGTTGATTGGAAATATAGACTGCATCTGTGGAAAAACTCTGGAATGGTGACTAGAAAATGACCATAGAGATCAGTCCACTTTCCACCTGGAAAGGTAACATTTACCTATGGAGATCCATAATAAAATATTACATTTCTCACACAGTTCTAGAGCAGGAAACCCAGTCCCATTACTTCCCACCTTTATACCGCCAGTCCCCGGTCTCCCCACAACATATGCTGCTACAGTGCAGAATTCCCAGGTGTTACTACTAGAGTCTGAAGGCAGTTCCTAGCTTTCCAGCCCCACTACTAGAACAGGGATTCAGATGCATCTGTCAAGGTCACCTTCAGTGCCTCTGCAAGACAACCACAGTGCCACTAGACAGAGCAAAGAGGTCTTCTGAGCCAGGCAGTGCTTATGAGCCAAAAAGCATATTGCAGTTGGTCCTGACCAAAACTGTGGATGCCATTCAGATATCCCTTCTCCAAACTTCTTGTAATTGCAGGGTGAAACAAACTCACTCCTTGGAGGGTAGGGACACTCACTTCTTAGGAGTCTCCTTCCCTGTTCCCCTTTAAAACGGCACTTTGTAGACAGTAAGTGCTCAATAAACACTGATCGTGCTTTAGTTAGATTGTGTAAATGGGAAGACTGTCTTCCACTGGAAACATTTTCTTAGTTTTATTCCCCTCAAAATTGGCTTCCACCTTGAAGATGTTGCATTGGCATTGATGGGTTGTAATTTCATACTTCCATCCACGCATGCTCAGTCACTCAGTCGTGTCCAACTCTTTTTGACTCCATGGACTGTAGCCTGGCAGGCTCCTCTGTCCATGAAATTTTCCGGGCAAGAATACTGGAGTTGGTTGCCATTTCTTACTCCAGGTGATCTTCCTGACCTAATGATTGAACCTCTTGCATCTCCTGCATTGGCAGATAGGTTTTTTTACCACTGTGCCCTTTGGGAAGCCCCTTCGACAATATAGGCATGAAAAAGTCCCCTCCTTAAACTTAGAAGTTTGAACTTGTGTGTGAAAATTGCATTAGTATTGTGTTGGCTATTCCTAAATTGAGGGAGACCCAGGTTAACAGTTAAACGACGTCCAGATGTTGTGGGATTAAACTAAGGCAGACTCGGGGTCACTTGCTCATGTGGAATCAGAATCCAAACTGGGGACCGTTATGAAATAATATGGACACTCTGGTCACTCAGGGTTAGTTTGAATTGGTCTGTAGTTTCAGAAAGCCACTGGGAAGTGTTGTCCTCTTCAAGCTCAGAAGCACCTGAGTGACACTGGCAACATGAGTAAACTTTACATGAGTGGGCGTGAGTAGAGTTTACACAGGTAAACTGCCATCGTTTTAAAACAGAAAAGACTCAGATCTTGACGCTAAAAATACAGAAGAGAATAAAACAACTTTAAAATAAGATACTGTGTTCACATATAACATTAGGAATGACAAAAAAAGAAAAAGAAAAGAAAACTAAAGGAAGAAACCCAAACAACTAAATATTATCAGTGCCGTAATTGAAAAAGCCAGGCTTTTACGTTGCCGACCGTCACTAAATTTCTAAATAATCCCACCATGCTAGCCTGATGGCCACCATGCCTTTGTGAGTGAGAATATTTATTTCTGTTTAAGAAGTATAAGTTTCCTAACAAAGAGCACAGGATTGAATGATACAGCTTTGTCTCCACCTGCAGGAACGAAGAGACTGAATTTTTTGTTGTTATCTGAAAATATGTAAAGCCTCTAGGATCACCTTTAAAAATACGAGATTGAATCAATGTGTGTATGTGTGTGCTCAGTTGTGTCTGACTCTGCGGTCCCATGGACTGCAGCCTGCCAGGCTCCTCTGTCCATGGAATTTTCCAGGCAAGAATACTGGAATGGGTTGCCATTTCACCCAAGTTTACTACACATTCTTCTATAAAAATTAATAATTGGATCAAAACAGGGTCAATTAAAAGAAGCACATAATTAATGTGAGCCAGTATGCTTATTTCTATATCTTAATGAACTTACACATAGAGGAAAAATTCACCATGACCTGTGTACAGCTTGGTGAACTATTTCGAAGTTAACACACTGGTAACCATCATCCATAACAAGAAACAGGACAGCAGCAGCACCCCTTATGAACTGCACTTTATTTTCAAAGCCAGAATTGAAAACCTTAGTCTTTTTTTTTTTTCCTTTTGAACGTTTTATTTTTGTAGTGGGGTATAGCTGATTGACAATGTTGTGATCGTTTCAGGTGAACAGTGACGGGACTCAGTCTTACATATGCATGTATGCATCCTCCCCCAACTCCCCTCTCACCCAGGCTGCCACATCATATTGAGCAGAGTTCCCTGTGCTGCACAACAGGTCCTTGCTGGTTATCCATTTTAAATATAGCAGTGTGTACATATCCCTCCCAAACTCCCTAACTATCCCTTCCCCATGGCAACTCTATGCTCGTTCTCCAAGGAAAACCGAAGTCTTTAGCCATCCCTTCTAAGAAAGAGAGGAAGCCACTAGCTACCAACAGACTCTTGTTCCCTAAGCAGCCTGGTTTGGGTGCTGCCCCCAAAAGGGCCACCATCAGCCTGGCTATGAAAGGAAGAAGGCGGCGGCTACTGTCTCTCACTGGGGCTCCAAATATGATGAGCTTACCAACTTGCCTGGTGGTCCAGCATCTAGCTTAGGGGCTTCCCAGGTGGCAATAGTGGTAAAGATGCACCTGCCAATGAAGGAGAAGAGATGTGGGTTCACTCCCTGGGTCAGGCAGGTCCCCTGGAGGAGGGCATGGCAACCCACTCCAATATTCTTGCCTGGAGAATCCCTTGGACAGAGGAGCCTGACGGGCTACAGTCCGCAGGGTCACGGGGAGTCAGACACAAGTGAAGCGATCTAGCACACACTCCAGCGCCTAAGACTCCACAGTCCCAGTGCAGGGGGCCCAGGTTCAGTCCTTGGTCGGGGAACTAGATCCCGCGTGCTGCAGCTGAAGATCCTGCATGTCGAAAGTAAGACCCGGCACAGCCAAATAAATAAATCAAAATAAGTATTGAAGAAGAATGATCTGTAGGGATTTTTATACTTGTTGCTATAGAATGAGCAAGCATTCTACTTCTAAGTCACAGTAAGAACTTCCCCCACCCCACCAAAAGAGAAACAAGCATGATCAGATCATGGTTATGCCCAAGGATAGGTCTGTCCTCATCTCCATGAAGCTAAGTCTTGATGAATGTTAATCAGATTGTGGTTTGTCCTCAGAAAACGCCTCTCTTGCGTACTTCTTGCAGAATCTTGGCGTGCAGTATGTGGGGAGGTCTCCTCTCTTCTGTGTATGAGTGGCGGTCCCACTGGTCACTACAGACAGCATGGCCAGTATTCTATAGCCATACCAAAGCAGAAATGAAACTCCTGTATTTGTGACCCAAACTACAACTTCTAAATAAAATAAACCTCCATCGAATCTAAATTATTGTAAGCTGCCTATGGTCCAGTGTCTCCAAACTCTTAGTTCATATGGTGTTTTTGGATTGGGGATCATTTAAGACAGGAGGGTAAACCCAGTCCCTGTTATTCCATCTTGGCTGGAAGCAGAAATCTGAAAAGTTACTCTCTGACAGTCCTCCAGACTCTTGAGAAGAATAGGTTTTAAGAAACACAAAGCATTTGAATATTCTTACGCTTTGCTCTGTAATGGGTCCTGTTTTTTTTTTTTTTTTTTTTTTCTCCCTTGGCCACATATGCGTGGCTGCTTGTTTTGAGACCACAAAGTCTGTAGATATTGTCGGGCTCAGATTTAAAAACAATTAACCATCCTCCTGATTCAGCTGGGAAAGAAGGAATTCACAGCTTAATGTTAAGACCCCAAGGGGAAAGGAGACATGAGCCAGGAAGAGTGAGTGGAAGGGAAATTATAAAACTGAACAAAACATGCCAGGATCTTTTTTCTTTTTAGGCTTTAATGTATTTGTTAAAGTCGTTTGTTAGTCTGTTTCTAATATTTGTTTAAAAATCATTGCAAAATATATATTTGGACATCTGTCAAAGAGTTAAGCCAGACTGTGGGGGTGTGGGGGTGGTGGTTCTGGAGGCTAGTGACCCTGCCAGGTGCTTTTGGTAAAAGGGAGGTAACAATGGGTCTAGTGCATACATATTGTGGGCACACTTCAGCTATTCAAACCCAGACAGAGGAAACGAGGAATGGAGGTTGGGGGAGGGATGGGGCTTAGAAAAGGAATAAAAAGAGAAAATGGCCCAAAACTCTCTGCTGTGGCTCTTCATGTGATGAAAGCCTGCATTGTGTGAAGCTGTGAGTCAAAAGAAGAAGGTTATTCAGCTATTGCAGACTGCATCTCAAATATGAAACAGTCCTCTTCCAGCCTCTTTGCTTCTCCTGCTACAAAAAAAGTCCTCATTAGCTTCCACTTTTCTTCTGTGGCACAAAGTCATTTCACATTTTCAGCAGAAAGAATTTAATTTTTTCAAACCTCTCTTCTCTAACCCATCAACCGAATTTGCGTGTTCTGGTGAATGGGGGTGAATGCTTGGTCCTAATTTGATGTTTGCCAAAAGCATCCTCTGGCCCCATAATAAGCACCCATGGATTCTGCAGGGAGCAAGCCCTCATCAACCCGTCTCTGAAACAGCTCCCTCAGAGTCCCCAGCCCCCAGGTCCTTCATCGCCATCTATTTTCCTTGGATGAGAGCCTCACGGTGAATAGGAAACATTTTTAAGAGAGGGGAGGAGGGGGTGTGAAAGAGATTTAGAGGCCAAATGGGGCTTTCGGAGGAAAAAGACTTCAGCATGGCTGCCGGAGCTCAATGGCATTCACTGTTGCAGAAAGTAACAGACCTTTTACTTAGTTAGCAGAGGCTCACCTTGTGTCCCCCGCTAATTGGAGAACATTTTCCAAGAAGAAAAGAGGGGTCGTGGTTCACAGCCACGCATCTGTGCGTGGGGCTGGGAACCGCCCGCCTTGTCTTGTGTAGACTTTTGTGCCAGGAAAAGACTCCTTTTGTGTCTCTGCCTGGTTCCTTGTGTGGCATTCTTCCGTGGGAATAAACACCAGGGGATGTTCTGTAGTTCGTCGTCCATTTTAAAAACGTAAATTTTTCTAGAACCTGCATATATGCATTAATACAGGATATTTGTTTTTTGTCTTTTTGACAGATTTCACTCTGTATGATGGTCTCTAGGTCCTCAGACGATCTTATTTGCAAAACAGATATAGAGACAGAGACAAAGAGAACACACGCATAGACACCAAGGGGGAAAAGCGGGTGGGGGGATGAATTGGGAGACTGGGATTGACTTATACACACAGGTTTTAAAAATTTTTTATTTGAGGATAATCGCTTTACAACATTGTCCTGGTTTCTGCCACACATCACCATGAGTCAGTCATAGGTTATATGTACACTACTGATACTCTGGCTAAACTAGATTACTAATAGAAACTACTGTACAGCAGAGGGGACTCTTCCCAGTGCTCTGTGGTGACCTCAGTGGGAAGGAAATCCAAAACAGAGGGGATGTATGTATATGTATAGCTGATGCACTTTACTATACAGTAGAAACTATCATAGCATTGTAAAGCAACAATACGCCAACAAAAATTTTTTAAAATGAAAAAACAAAAAGGTAAATTTTGCTTGAAAATTCTGTGCTTGAACTTGACCATAATATTCTATGTCCAAATAGCTTCAGATCTCCTTAAGTAACAGTGTATATAAAATATCCAAATATTGACCCTGAAGCTGAGCCTTCTATTAAATTAGCTGAAAGTGAAATACTTTGAGAAACTATATTACTATAATACCCTGACTAGAAATAATAATCTTCACTTGTAGCATTAAAATCTGCAAATTATTTCACCCCACATACTGCCTTTGAATGGAAGGGACATTTCTTTTAGGGGAGGGTCAGACACCAGGGCATGCATGCCTGAGGGTGACTTTTCTGCTTCTTGGTGGTCTTGTCTTGCCTGGAACAAGTCATTATGCTGCCTCATATATTGAAAGAAAAGTTCTGAGCTTTTCACTTTAATTTGGTTAGTTATCAGAACTTGGGCTATCTGTGTGCTAAGTCTTTTCAGTTGTGTCTGACTCTTTGTGACCCCATGGACAGTAGCCTGCCAGGCTCTTCTCTCCATGGGATTCTCCAGGCAAGAATACTGGAATGGGTTACCATGCCCTCCTCCAGGGGATCTTCCCAACCTAGGGATGGAACCTGCATCTCTTGTATCTCCTGAATTGGGAGGCAGGATTTTTTTTTTTTTTCTTACCACTAGCACCACCTAGGAGATCAGACGGTAAAGAATCCACCTGTAAAGCAGGAGACCTGGGTTTGATCCCTGGGTCAGTAAGATCCCCAGGAGAAGGGAATGGCTGCCCATTCTAGTATTCTTGCCTGGAAAATTCCATGGACAGAAGAAACTGGGGGGCTACAGTCCATGGGGTCCCAGAGTTAGACCTGACTGAGCAACTAACACTTGAGCTATTTGCACACACTATCAAATTTCTTCTCTCCTTTTGAAGGCAAGCTTCCTGGTCTGAGGGCTGTCCCTGTTAAGCAGGGAGTGATCTGGGTTTCTAGTGTGAACAATGTGTTTGTAATTAAAAACCTCAAAACTTTTTCCTTATTAAACTTCCTGACACATGTTCTTGGAATATTACTGTGAATTTTGACTGTCGCAAATGGCAGTTAATCTCAGTAAGATCATACACAGGTTAAAATGCTACTTATTCTTTGGCCATCAGAAAGTTTCTTCCAGTTTAGGAAATATCGTGACTTGCTCCTACTAGATACCCAGTAAATGTTTACTAATTTGATTTGATCTAGGTTAATACCTCTAGGACTATTTGGAAGCCAGGTTCTCGAACATTCCCACAACACTTTTTTCCTGGTATCTCAGTTCTCAGGAACTGAGGTAGGTGATTCTGCAGTGATTTCCCACCCTGAGTCCCTTTCTTATGATGTCAGAGACACAGCTTTCTGAGATGACTTCAGAACAGAGCTGTGGAGGAGTCCTTCTTCAATGAAGCCACCCTAAGAATCCGAAAGGATCTATTCAAGGGTTCTTGGGTGGCTCCTCACAGCTCAGCTGAGATTCATACCTCTGATTTCAGCAGGACTGCTGGGTGCCTTTGAACCTGAGAAGTAACATAATCTGGCTGGCACCTTTCTAGACCCACTTCCTCTGATGAGAAAAGAATGAGTCTTTATAACAGAGAAGAAAACATCCTGCCTGTCCTGGGTCCCCAGCCCAGGTAAGAACAGCATCTACATTTGTCAAAACCCAACTGGAGGGTGTGAAGATAACTCTGTGGTTAGGAAGAAGGACCAGTTTAAGGGGAACCCATCACTGGTGGCAGCGTACATTACTCTTGCCTCCAGATTAGCTGCACCACAGGCTGGAGGTCTGGAATAGAGTTAGTAATCAGCATAACAGCTGCTAATACTTACTGAGCACTTATCATATATCCTGGATTGTTTCCAGGTCTTCCCATTAATTCATTTTATTCTTACAACTCTACAGGGCAGAAACTAATATCACTCTTATTTTATTGATGAAGAAACTGGAGCACAGAGATTTTAAATAAATTGCCTGGGGACTTCCCTGGCTGTCCGGTGGTTAGACTTTGCCTTCTAACACAGAGGGTGTGGGTTCTGTCCTTGATCAGGGATCCCACATGCCTCCGGGCCAAAAAACCCAAAAACTTTAAAAAAGAAGCCATGTGCAAAAAATTCAATAAAGACTTTTTTAAATGGTCCATATCAGAAAAATCTTAAAAATAAAGAAATAAATTGCCCAAGGTTACACAGGGTGATGGTGTAAAAATATGGGTACAATTCTTTGAAAGTCCTCTTTTCAAAAAGTGTTAATCACTCAATCGTGTCTGACTCTTTGCAACCCCAGGGACTGTAGCCGGCCAGGCTCCTCTGTCCGTACAAGAATACTGGAGAGGGTAGCATTCCCTTCTACAAGGAATCTTCCTGACCCAGGGATCAAAACTGGATCTCCTGAATTTCAGGCAGATTCTTTACCATCTGAGCCACCAGGGAAGTGGTGTATAATTCTCCTCTTCCCTTGATCTGATCAGACTTAGAGACTCCATTCTAATGAGTAGAATGTGGTGTAAGTGAGGAAATATGCTTCCTGAGGACAAACGACACTGCCCCTTCTCCCGGCTCTCTTTTCGGTCACTCACCCTGGGGAAAGCCAGTCATTACTGGCTTCAGGACTCACAGCAACCTGTCCAGAGGCCCGTGTATGGGGACCACAGACAGTATGAAAAGGCAGAATGAACAGCCAGCCCGACCCCAGAATCCCAACACTTACTGCCTCTCGCCAGGGCAGATTGCCACAGGTACAGTAGCTCTGCCTCTGTAGAGGTTTTCCACACAGCAGCCGTGACACTCCTCTGCTTAAAATCGAGAACCAAGTCCAAGTTTTCTACCAGGTAATACAGAGTTTTCTACAATCTGACCCTGGCCTAGCTTACCTCCCAACAATCCTCATGATTTTCAACTTAATACCGTTGAACTCTATGTAATTTCCCTCTGACTCCACATACCCTGTCTGACTCCTCAGGACGGGGCCTGGAGTTCGTCTCATCTGGGATATCATCCCTCCCTCCACCTGACCCCTTCCCTCAGGGCTTTCTCTTCACTGCCAGAGCGAAGACTCATCCTCCACTCTCCAACAGTACCCTGAAGACCGTGCCATACGTGGGGTATGCTATGCAGACAGTACCTGTCAGAATGCATGTCCCCTCAAGGACGTTATAAGCTCATTGTCAAAAACTGCAGGGTCATATTTAACTTTGCATTCCTGGCGTCTGGCAAACAGTGGGTGCTCACCAAATGGGACAATGCATACAAAGTGTTTGGGACAACACCTGACATAGTAAGCGATCAATTCATGTTGTCATTGCTGTTGGTAATTTGTTGAATGAAACCAATGGCTACTTGCTTTACTTGCTTTCTTCCAGGCAACAAGTGAAGAGAAAAAGGCTAAATGAAGAGAAAATGGAATAGTACTCAACCATAAGAAGGAACATTTGAGTCAGTTCTAATGAGGTGGATGAACATAGAGCCTATTATACAGAGTGGAGTGAGTCAGAAAGAGCAAAACAAATATCGTGTATAAATGCATATATATAGAATCTAGAAAGTTGGTACTGATGAACTTATTTGCAGGGCAGCAATGGATATGCAGACATAGAGAACTGACTTGTGGACACAGTGGGGGAAGGAGAGGGAGAGGCAAATTGAAAAAATAACACTGAAACATGTAACTTACCATATATAAAATAAGTAGCCCAGTGGGAGTTTGCTGTATGATGCTGGGAGCTCAAACCTGGTGCTCTGCGACAACCCAGAGGGATGGGATGGGGTGAGAGGTGAGAGGGAGGTTCAAGAGGAAGGGGATATATGTATACTACGGTTGATTCATGTTGATGTATGGCAGAAACCAACACCATATCGTCATTATCTTCCAATGAAAACTAAATTTTTGAAAAAGGAAAGAAACAAAAACCACATTGAAAACAATGAAGAATCTAAAGACACTAAAGATATGCAGTTAAACAGCCTAAATCAAATGAGATTAATGAGAAAATAAAACAAAGCAAGGGAAATTTGTCAAACTTTCCTAGCAGGCGAGATAGTCTCCACTTGGAAAGTAGCTTTAGGGGAAGTGAACCTGAGTCACTAAAAATGAGATCAGACAAACCACTTAAAAGTACACAGCAGTACACATCAGGGTACCGGCAAGAGTTTGTGGGCTTTTTCATCTTTAATTTCTCTGATTCATTCATAAAATATTTATAATAAAGCTGCAAAACATTTGTGACATCTTTTCCCATTGTTGGCCTTCATTTTTCCAAGGGGAAAATGCATAGTATTAATATGTACTCAGCTAAGATTACCAGGCAAGGGGACTGTGCAACTCCACCATGGTTAATACTGAACAATAACATTGGAAATGATAGAGACAGTCATTTTACTGGAAACTTTCTTTGACACTACTTGATTATTTTGATTAGGTCTATATTGGGGGAAAAAATCTTGGGGCAGATTGCTACTGGGTGTTTGCTGATTTATTGGTCAGAAATACATTTTCTTAAAATAACAACCGCACATGACACACACATTGTACTTTATTTCTCTTGCTCCCTCACTGCCTCCTCCTCCTTTGTTTCAGTTAATGGTTCCTAGAAACAAAGACAGACACTAGAATAAAAGAGCTGACATTACTATTCTCCTGCAGTGGTTTTCTTTAGCTTTGTAAATACATATTTTCCCAACTCTTTGTTGACCAAAATTTTGCCTTAAAAATTATCTTTCAGAAATATCTCTGAAAAGATGGTTTTAGAATATTTCCATCTCACACTTTAACTGGCATCTGGATGCTTTATTTTGTTTTGATGAACTAAGATGTAACACTACATTAAAAAAGTTAGTTCTTAGGGTTTTTTTGACTCACATGAGCACTCTTTGATGTTAGAGGTGAAGGGTTCAGGGTCTCCAGGACAACCCTCTCATTTTAGCGCTGAGGAAACCAAGTCCCTGGAGGTACAAAGCCAGAGTGAGTCAAAGCCAGGAATCCAGATGTCTTCACTCTTTTTTTTAATTAATTTTTTTAATGAAGGATAATTGCTTTACAGAATTTTATTGTTTTTTGGCAAACCTCAACATGAATCAGCCATAGGTATACATATATCCCCTCCCTTTTGAACTTCCCTCCCATCTTCCACCCCATCCCACCCCTCTAGGTTGATACAAGGCTCCTGTTTGAGTTTTGTGAGCCATACAGCAAATTCCCCATTGGCTATCTATTTTACATATGGTAATGTAAGTTTCCATGTTACTCTTCCCACACTTCTCACCCTCTCCTCCCCTCTCCCCATGTCCATAAGTCTATTCTCTATGTCTGTTTCCCCATTGCTGCCCTGTAAATAAATACTTCAGTACCATTTTTCTAGATTCCGTATATATGTGTCAGAATACTATATTTATCTTTCTCTTTCTGACTTTCTTCACTCTGCATAGTAGGTTCTAGGTTCATCCATCTCATGTCCTCATTCTTTGTCTAGAACTTTGCCTGCTATACCAAGGATGAAATAGGTAGAGATCATTGAGGTATGCACTTTTTCTTCTTTTCCTTCAATCCAAATTTCAGCAATATAACTGTAATGAAAACAAGAACAGCTAACATCTCATGATCAAACCAGTCAGTCCTAAAGGAAATCAACCCTGAATATTCATTGGAAGGACAGCTGCTGAAGCTGAAGGTCCAATACTTTGGCCACCTGATGCAAAGAGCCGACTCATTGGAAAAGACCCTGATGCTGGGAAAGACTGAGGGCAAGAAGAGATGGGAGCGACAGAGGATGAGATGATTGGGTGGCATCACTGACTCAATAGAGATGACTTTGAGCAAGATCCGGGAGACAGTGAAGGACAGGGAAGCCTGGCGTGCAGTTCATGGGGTCACGAAGAGTCAGATACTTAGCAACTGAACAACATCATCCTGTGAATGCTTATTTTGTGTGCTGTGTTATCCTACACTTTTTGTGTTTTAGTTTGAGTCACAAAACTATCATCCCCTTCTCACCAGTGAGGAATATTAGGTACTAGAAGGTGGTGTGACTTTCCTAGGGTAACCTGCCTCAGATAGCAGGAGGCAGAGGGAGGATGGGACCCTGAGGCCCGAGGGCTGAAGACGCTGCCCCATCCTTACACTTGCCAACCTCTCAGTAAAAGCAGACCTTCCTTGGGGGCTGAGAAAGCAATGGAGGTGCCTATTCCCCAGTCTAAGTGCTAATATTTGCTTTATTTAAAAAAAAATTATTGGATAAGTGTTGATATGTCATTGCTATTCCAGCGTTATCATTGTGGCTTTGTGTTTTCATAATTCCTATTTTCTGTCATCATTACCAATGAATTTGGTACCAATCTCATTCTTTGGAATTTCCTGAATAAAACGACGAGGATTCCTCAATAATGCGAAAATGCAAACTTTGCAAATTTTGCCTCTTCATAAACTTTCTAGATGTAAAAATATTTTCAAAAAGTTGGCCCCAAACCACAGATAAAAATAATTATAAATGAGAAGATGGACAAAAGGACCAGTATAAAAATTTATAGGAAAGAATTTACTTGCCACCTAAATCCACAGATCAAATAGAAGAGCTTTTGAGAATAATGAAAGTTGTACAAAACACTAAATATAGTTCTCAGATTTTTTTCAAAACCTTAAAGGAGAAAGGAGTCTTAAAATGTGCATTACATTTATAAAGCTTTAAAATTATATGAAGTTTGGGAAAAAGTAGAGAATACAGAGACATTGAAAGCTGAGACTAAGGTTTCCTTTGGCAAGTATGAACTTGGGGCTTATTGGTGAGCCCTCTAGGATAGTCTGCCCGGGCTTGTTAACACTAGCCTGCCTGCTGTTAACACGCTGAGGGAAGCAGTCGGCTGGGCCCTTTCCTGCAGTTAGACAACCCCCCTCTATGAACGTGGGGGGACAACTTTGGGGTCTGTTCACTCAGCACACACCACACACACATGGGTTTTCACCTAGTCATTTTACACTAATCTACCCAAACTCCCTACAATCTTTTAGTTCCTTTTCATGATTAGTTTTTAGGTTCATTTCAGCTAATAGTTAGATACCATGGAGCAAACAAAAAATGTCAGTAGATTCATAATTTCTGTTTCCACCTAGACAGATTAGAGTACAGCATGCTAGGTTTTACACAAACTGTACTGTGCTTAGTCGCTCAGTTGTGTCCAACTCTTTGTGACCCCATGGACTACAGCCCACCAGGCTCCTCTGTCCGTGGGATTCTCCAGGCAAGGATACTGGAGCGGGTTGCCATGCTCTCCTCCAGGGAATCTTCCCCACCCAGGGATCAAACCTGGGTCTCCCACGTTGCAGGCAGATGCTTTACCTTCTGAGCCACCAGGGATGCCCAAGGCCTGGTTCTCCTTTGCCCTTCAGCATTCTTGCCTTGAGAACCCCAGGAACAGTATGAAAAGGCAAATCACAGAGCCCCCAGTGGCAGCAGCGGAGAGTGCTTGGTTACACAAGCTATCACAGCATTTCTCATTGTATGGAACACATTTACTTTTAAATAATAAGCAGCTGACTATTAGGTAGATGGGATTCATAGGAAAGTCATAGGAAAGGGAGTACCTAGTTCTACAAAACTACCAGCCTTAAAAGCTCCTGGTTGAAGTTGGGCTGGGGCAGAATTCCTATATTCCCATAACTACTCTACTCTAGACCAGAGATAATAGCCTGACTCTTCACTGACTAATTGGATTAGTAAATCTAAAATTAGATTGCCAATCTAAAATCAGACCACCTTTAGTTCAGGGCTTGTGTTTTCTTTTCCACCTGTTCTGATCAAAGCTGACATAGAAACAGATAATCAACTTCTAATTATTGAAAATCATGGTGTCCCAGCCTCTTTGGTTGTTAGCAGGAAAATGTACAAATGGCATAAAAACTCTTTTGTCTTTCATAAGCCTCACAAGCATCCTCCAGCGCTCAGGGCTCTCACTGTTAGGAGATACAGATACACTGTTCGGAGATACAGATCTCACGAAGGGCCCTCCCTCCCAACAGCTGGGAAGTCCACTTGGACAGCACTCACTGCTGCTTCAACCCGCTTCCCAAATGAGCTGCACTCTCGGAAGGCCGGTCTCTTTCCTTTGATCGTCTTGGAGACCGATCTGCTATTTTTCCCTTCCTGTAGCTGGCATGGAGGAAGAGTGGAGAGATCAGAAGAGCAGAGAGGGGACAGAACTGGCTCTGATCCCTGCTCTGCCACTGGGGAACAGCCCTTGACTCCCCAGATCCTCCTGATTCTCACTGAACAACAGCAACATCAAGGTCTGCCTGTGGGGTTGATAAGAGTGTGAGACGTGAAATATACAAAGTGCCCGGTCCCAAGCTGGTGATTCAAAATAGCAGGCATAGAGAAGGATGGTGACGGGAATGTGGGTCTCTACCAGCTGGTTGCTGGTCTGAGACTAGGACCTCTGGCTAGAGAATGGATGCTCTGGAAAACCCTTCAGTTCCTCAGCAGGGACAAGAGAGCCCAAGGTAATTGCCAGAGGGATGTTTTTAGGTTTTCAAAAGAGAGTGTAAATGGGGTCAAGTGCTTGCCTACTGGAACCATCCAGAAGAGGTCAATAACTGAGCTCTCAGGCCAGGAACAGGAGTCTGGGAAGGGTCCCTGAGCCAGGAAATAGTTGGCAAACGATGTGAGCCCACAGGGCCAGGGGTAACTTTAAGAAAGTCTATTTCAGATGTTTCTTGGAACGCCTCTGATGTTCAGGAACCAAGTCAGCTCAGGGGGAGATGTCCCTGCAAAGAACACAAAGTAAGACCCAGCTCTTGCCCTCAAACAGGGCAGAGCTGAGGAAGTAAAGACGACAAGCTCCCTGAGGGCAGGAACCTTGTCTGGAAGGAAGGTAAGGGTCAGTGAAGTTACAGTGACTCCCCCAAAGGAGCACCGCAAGTCAGGGCTTAAGTCATGACCGTCCTGCCGAGACCAAGAGCGCTGGACCAATGTTATTCCTCCACTCCTTGCTCCAGGGTCCAGTCACAGTTCGCAGTGACAACCCTGCGACAGGACTGACAGCAGGGCTGGGTCTCGCTGGGGAGACCTGGGGGAAGGCTGAGCCTCCCGCACATTCTACCTGCATCCGGATGCCTCCGGGACAAGCACACCTGGCTGATCTTGCTCACTGCTGAGATGGTGCACAAAGGAAGTGCTTGGAAGGCTTGCAGCAAGACTTGAGCGAGGCAAGTGCCTTTCAGCATCCATGGGGAGTAAGACAGAAAGACCGCTGGGTCTGTGATCTGCTGAGTGAGACCCCAAGGGGCAGGACAGGCCCCGAGTCACTGGAGACTGAGGCAGTTCTCATCTCAGCCTTGAGTGAGATGACCCAGGCGGTGGCACCGTGTCCCCTTGCTGGGCTGTACCACAGCTGAGGCCGCATAAACACGAGACACAGTCGCCAAGGAGCGGCCGATGCCTGAGCCCAGAGAACGACAAGGGGTTTTTCAGTGAAAGTGGACATTAAAAAGATGATCGACATTACCAAGTGATGTCTTGTAGAAAGGAGAGGAGAAGACAGTGAGGCAGAAACTCTGGTGAGAAAGCCTCCCAGCAATACGTATGCAGGAACTATACGCTTCGGTTGTTACCAAACTTATCAGTCATTAAAACTTAACTGGGAGAAACTAAAGGGCATGATCTTAAGCCGTTTTCATTATGAATAAGCCTTTTATAGTTTAATTCTTGAACCGTTCTTAAAGAAAATTTGACAGCAAACTTTCTTTAGTTACTGGCTACTGGTGACTACTGGCTACTGGCTACAGCCACCTCGGAAGACACAAATAGATTTCCTTTTGTTTTTAAATAATCAAGTGGATTATATTGAATAACATAGAAAGGAGAAATGAATAAACACATGTACTAGGGAGCATGACACACCAAGACACGGCGAGAATGTGGGAAAACTCAAGATCTAGTGACAGAAGACTCGACCTCAGTCAAGCTTCTGCAATTTACATAACACAAGTCACTTAGTCACCTCTTACTCTCAGTTTCTTTATCTGTAAAAATGGGAATAGAAGTAACATTTAAGTCTGAGGACCTTGGTGGGGAGACTACATAGATCTTATGGAAATGTGCTTTGTAAAAAGCCCCGTCCTCGTGTTACGGCTTGTAGCATCATCAGCCGACTCTGAGGGCAGCTCCATGAGAGGAAGACTTGGTGTAGCTAGTGCTTCTTGCTGGGCTCAGAGGGCACAGGCATTCACTGACAGCCCAAAGGGAAAACCCAAACAATATGTAAAAGACACCAGCAGTAGCGGTGGGTGTTAACTAAGCAAATCACCAAATAATCACCTTTGATACAAACCAGAAAATGTTTATGCCTTCTGATAGCTTACTGATCTCTCATTCTTTTTGCAGGACAGATTTAAATTGTGAATGGTACTAAATAGCTAATATAGTAAGCCCCCTACATATGAGCCTTCAAGGTGAGAACTTCAAAGATGCGAATGTGTGTTCCATCGAGGTCAGATGTGAGTGAAATTGCAGCTTGCCCTCTGTGTCAGCTGGTCACCTAGACAAGCTCTGCTGGCTGAAGATCCAATACTTTGGCCATCTGATATGAAGAGCTGACTCATTGGAAACAAACCTGATGCTGGGAAAGATTGAGGGCAGGAGGAGATGGGGTGAAAGAGGATAAGATGGCTGGATGGCAGCACCAAGTCAATGGACATGGGTTTGAGCAAATTCTGGGAGATAGTGAAGGACAGGGAAGCCTGCTGTGCTGCAGTCCATGGAGTAACGAAGACATGACTGAGCAAGTAAACAACGACAAGGGGGTCTCAGAGCAGAACTTAGTGTATCCTCAACAACAGCACAAGAGATTTTGGTTAGCTTCATTTGGCAAAGTTAAGGTGCTGGATTGCTAGGAGATGCTGCATTTTCATAAGGCAAGGAGTCTGCCCAAGTGACCACTAGACAGTAGTTACTGTACTCAAGTATTTCCCCTCACTTTACAGGTGAGAAAACTGAGCTTAAGGAGAACAACTAATTTTTGCAAGGTCCCAGAGCCAACATCTGGAATTTGTATCCAAAAATGTTCATAACTGTTGTGTCACATTGGACATAGAACACTTAGGAACCTGGAAAATTGAAAAAAAAAAATACTGCCTGGCTGGAGGGGCTATGAAAAGGTTCAATCACTTTAGATAACAATTTGGTGCTTTCTTATAATCTTGAACATGTTCATGCTCTACAATCCAGCAATTTCACTCCAAGATAGAGGAATTCTCATGCATTGCATATGTACACAGGAATGTTATGGAAGCATTGTTCATAATGCAAAACAAAACAAAACAAAACAAAATATCTTGAAAAGCCAAAAGTTCTTTTGACAGGAGGATGGACAGATAACTTGGGACATTACGTAGCACTGAATATAAATGAACCGCAACTCAACACAATTCAAAGATGAATCTTGAACATCACACTATGCAAAGTGTAAGCTACAGAAGGTTACCTATAGAATGACGCCATTTCAATTAAACTCAAAGCAAGTAAAATTAACCAATAATGAATGTGGATACATACATCCTTGATAAAACTGCTAAAAAGTCAGGGGAAATGAAGGGACCAAATTCAAGCAAAGGATTCCCTCTAAGTGCAGGCAAGGGTGGAATAAATGCCCATGTGCATGTGCTGTTGCCTCAGTGTGTCCGACTCTGTGACCCCATGGACTGTAGTCCGCCAGGCTCCTCTGTCCATGGGATTCTCCAGGCAAGGATGCTGGAGTGGGCTGCCATTTCCTTCTCCAGGGGATCAACCCAACCCAAGGATTGAATCCATGTCTCTGCGACTCCTGCATTGCAGGCAGATTCTTTACCACTGAGCCACACTAGGCAAGTCCCAATGGCCACAGTTAGGAGCAAAAGTGTTGCGAACATTCTCGTTAATAAGTTGGGGGGTTAAGTCCAAGGGTCACCACTTTGTTATGCTTCACACTACCATACAAATTAGATATATTACTTTAAATGAAGTAGATATAATGAGGGCTTCCTTGGTAGCTCAGACAGTAAAGAATCTGCCAGCAGTGCAAGAGACCCAGGTCTGATCCCTGGGTTGGGAAGACCCCCTGAAGAAGGGAATGGCAACCCACTCCAGTATTCTTGCCTGAAGAATCTCATAGACAGAGAAGCCTGGCAGGCTATATAGTCCATGGGTTTGCAAAGAGTCGAACATGACTGAGTGGCTAGGACTTTCATTTTCATAGGTATAATGAAAATCTTATTTTTTTAAAAGTTATCCCTGGGACTTATCTGCCAAAGGTAGGATGAGCATACAGAAGATCCCACCTTCGACACCCTCCCCTAGGTACCTGAAGCCTAGAGGACTCCAGGAAAAGAAACAAGTCTGAGGGGACACAGCTGATTATCTAAGTCTGTTTTCTGGGCCCTCCAAGCTTGATGGTTACCTGAGGCTCCAGGGCCTGGGTAAACAACCCTGTCAGCACAGCAGAGCAGATGAGAAAGAACTGGGCCACCCAGGCAGCAATCAAGAGCTCAGCTGGGTGGGCCAGAAACTGCAGTTGTCCCTGCCTTGTGGCCACAGGAGCCACCTGCAGAGAGCATGGGGAGGGGCAGGGGGCAGGGGGAGTGTCCACGCTCCGGCCCTCAGGGGCCCAGCCACCCCGCTGCCCCCAGGGGTCAGCAAGCCAGTGCCAGTGGGACCTCAGCACTGGGCTCTCCAGCTGAAGCAATTGAAGTGAGTGGATAATTGCACATAATAGAGTTGAAATATAATTGCCTCATTAAAATGGGTTACTAAATCTCATTGTGCCTGAGTGTGAAAGAGGGAAGACAGAGATGCGTGTGTTAAACTGCAAGTAGAACAAAACAGCATAAATGAATGTGAGCGGGAGCGGTCTGAGTGTGCCTGACTGTACCACCAGGTTCCGGAGGAGACCCCGGTGACCACAGGGTTGTCTGAAGGACTGGTGAAGCTTGTTGTTAGTGGCTGCTTTGGGCAGAGATGGCTCAGAGCTGGGCTGACTCAGAGTGGGTCTCTTCTCCTGCTGACGCATCTCCATCTTGGAAGATGAAGCTCTGGTCTTGTAGCAAGGCATCCTTGTCCTTCCACTATGCCTTCAGAGCTCATCCCCAACGTGGCTACCCTAGCAAACTGAACAATGGGACTTCTTATGCCTTCCTGACAGAATTCAGAGCAGGCATGGGAGCTGTCTGTCTGTGGCAGAGATGCCGAGGGATCAGAGTATAACACTCCCAGCACAGCCCTTGCCAACCTGTAAGGAAGCCCCTACCAGTGCCATCTTCCCCTCCTGCCCCAGAGTGTGGACACAGCTCTGATGAGATCATCAAACGCTTCCGCCATCAACACACAGAGAAATAACACTCTTCTTCCCTCACAGGGGGGCCACCAACCACAATGCTTCCTGCCGCTGCCCCCTCCAAATCGCCAAAGCCCCATTTGAGAGGTCCCCAAGGGAGAGGTATTCTTGCCTGGAGAATCCCATGGACATTGGAGCCTGGGAGGCTACAGTCCATAGGGTCACAAAGAGTCGAACACAACTGAATCGACTTAGCATGCACACACTGGAGCACAAGGGAGACGACTCCAGCTCCTCACCCGCTTTGGAATGTTTGAAGGAAAAAACAGGTACTTCGGAAAACAACTCCAAGTTCTTATTGCCCCAACAGCTGCAAAAGGTCATACCTCACTTTGTTCTTAAGTTTCTAACACGCATTCAATCTGACAATGAGCACAACTTAGTCCAAAGGAGCAAGTTTTTTTCTCAGAATGTTCACACATTAAGATGTCGAGACTAATGAGTTATTTTCTTTTGAGTATTAGAGAGCAGATAAACACGGACAATCTGGTGTCGGTTAAGTGTCACTAACAAGACCCAAAAGATTCTACCCTCTTTAGAATCCCAAAGTCCACGGGTGTCTGGTGTAGGCACAGCCTAGGTGAGGACTTTCTAGGGGACTTTCCAATGGTAAAGAATCCACCAGCCAATGCAGGAGACATAGGTTCCATCCCTGGGTTGGGAAGATTCCCTGGAGAAGGAAATGGCAACCCACTCCAGTATTCTTGCTGGGAAATCCCATGAACAGAAGAACCTGGTGGGCTTCTTTCCATGGGGTTGGAAATAATCGGACATGACTTAACAACTGAGCTGTTTTCTTCAACATGCGTAGCTTTGGTTGAGGGACTGGAGATGCAAACAGACAGGAAGGGGAAAGGGGCCGCCGGCCCCAGCCCTAACTGCAGAGAACACTGAAGGCGCCCCTCGCTCTTAGCAGCCGGCCTGACTCACCGCTGCTGGTAAGCCCTTGACTTCAAATGCAGATTTTCACTTAGACGGACAGATTTGTCTCTACGCATGATTAAATACTCTCTTGATGCCTCAGATAAGTTCAGAAGTGCAAAAGAGAAGGAGGATAAGCTTTTTAATTACAAGCAAGTCAGCCTGGCAAACAGAACTCTCAACCTGTCCAAGTTGAGACGGACTTCCAGACCTCGCCAAGATCCCCATCTGTTTCTTCTGTGGGGGCTTGGGGAAGGGGGTGCTGATTCAAGTTCCCACAGAAAGAATTAGAGAATCTTGGACCAAATGCTTAGCTCGAACAAATAAAGAGCCTCAGTTCTGGATAAAAGTCAAATTGTTAAGAAATTGCACTACTCTGTTTTGGGTTTTTGTGTGTGTGTGGGGGGGGGTTGTATAGGGGGTTGTGGGACACGGCAGAACGAGAAAGTGACAGAACCAGATTTCAGCTCATCTTGATAAAATTTTGGAGTTACAAAGGCATTTCTTGTTCACGGTTTCCCCAGGCTGTGCTGGGTGCAGGCAGGGGTGCCTGAATGCCCATAATCCCCCATGTGGCTCTCTCTCTCCCACCCCCACGCTCAGTTTCCTTGAGTGCCAGGATACACCAGAGCCTCAGAATGGAGCCCTTGAAATGTTATGAAACAGGAACTGGCAATCCTTTCCTTTCAAGCTGCCAAGCTGGAGAAGGGGCTTGAGCAGGGGGGAGGAAGAAGAGGGGAGGAAGCACAGGAAAGGTGAATGCGATAAGTCAGCTGGTGTCAGATTCAGCTACTAAGGTGCTCCCAACCGTGCGACCACCACTCGAGTGGCAGCCAGATGGAGGGTTGATGGGCAGGAAGACGGGGACAGAGGCAGGATTGGGGAGAGAGCAGAGAAGCCAGCAGCGGCCCGGCTGGCAGCTGATGCGGCTCTGCCAGGCTGGCACGGTGATCAGGAAGCCTGGAGCGCCCCCTGCCGGTAGGTGAGCCAGGGGTTGGTTGCTAAATCTCCTCCCTACAGGCAGAAGGAAGTTGGCATTTGAGCCTTCAGGGTTTTGGCACGTGGCCTAATTGCTCAGAATACGGGCTCAGTTAGAGAGTGGCTCCTTCATCACACTCAGTAACTATCTGCACACAGCACAGAAGCTGTGATATTTCTATTCCAGCAAATCTCTTTGTAGACCACCAAAATTCCATGGAAAATTCTCAGAAGCCACTGGATATAAACCAAACCGAATTTTACATTAAATTTATGCTTCAGATTACAGATGATTCTATAGCTGGCAGACTGGCCACCAAGCAAGAAAACTGCCTTCTTATTTTGTTCAAGAAACCATCTACAATGAATATTGCAAAATTCAGTGATTTATATAAAGGATTCATATTGTTATTTTCAAAACAAACTGGGAGTTGGAAAACAATGTGACATACCAGTTTATACTTGTGACTGTGATTATGCACCTTAAATCACTTTGGGATGAGGTCATTTTGGTTAAATCAGATTCTCTCTAGTATATAAGATATCAGGATCTCAGAGATTACAATCACAGGATCGTATTTGAAAACCAGTAAGTGCCAACAGAATCCAAGTCACCCAACCCAGGGTTTGAGAGAGAAGGAAAGAACTAAACAATACGAATGTGAAGATTTAGCTTAATTTATCATGGGATCAAAGTGACTGGTGCTGCCAATAGTTTATAATCAGCTTAACTGGCGAGTCCACAGTTAGTAACTTTGAAGTGGGACACAGCCAACAGGATTCTAAAGCACAGCATGGTAGAAAAAGATCGACTTCGTTATCAATGATTCTTTTTAAAACAAGATTTTTTTGATGTGGGCCATTTTTAAAGTCTTTATTGGACTTGTTACATTACTGCTTCTGTTTTGTGTCTCAGTTCTCTAGCCGTGAGGTATGTGGGATCTTAGCTCCCCAACCAGAGATCAACCTGCACCCCCTTCACTGGAAGGTGAAGTTTGAACCACCAAACAACCAGGAAAGTCCCTCAATTGTTCTTCTTAACAAATAAATTTCATTGCCTTGTTCCTTTGCTAAAAACTTTGACAGCAAAAAATCCAAATAATGTACTTCTAAGTAACTAATGGTTCAAAAAATATAATGAATAAAACTTAAATATCAAGAAATAACTTCAAAGCATATAAGGCATAAACTGACAAAACTAAAAAGAAACAGAAGCCAATCTACAATCACAGTTAACATTTTTCAAAAAGTACCTCTCAGTAGTTGGTATAACATGCAGATCAAAAATCAGGACTACATATGATTTGAACAAGATTAACAATATTTCTCCTCATATGGGTGGAACATTGTACCCAGTAACTACAGAATACGTCATTTTCCAGTATAAGGAGGATATCATACACTTATATAGGTCATATGCTGAACCCTAAAGCAAGTATGAACTAATATAAAAGGACTGATACACTATACATATTTTATAGCTCCAGTAGAATTAAGTTCTAAATCAATAATAAAAAGATAATTAGGAAATCTCCATATATTTGGAAACACACTTCTAATTAATCCATGAGTCAAAGAAAAAAAATCACAATGGAAATGAGAGAATACTTTGAAGTGAAAGATTATAAAAACATGACATAAAAGTTATGGATAGAGCTAAGTCTGTGTTAGGAGGAAATATAGGTGAACATATTTATTAATAAATATATTACAAATAAATTATTAATTAAAAATAAAAGTAGGAAAAATAAATAAATAAATATATTACAAAAGTGTCACGATTCAGCTACTAAGGTGCTGAAATTTGATGATATAAATTTCCACTGCAAGAAGGTAGGAAAAGAAGAGCAAATAAAATACCAAGAAAGTAGGAAGAAGGAAATGATACAGATAGAGGAAAAAAATCAACAAAATAGAAAATAATCAACCACATCAAAAACAGATTTCTTTGAAAAGACTAGCAAGACCATAACTCTTAACAAAACAAAAAAAAAGGGAAATAAAGCACAAATTACTAATAACAGGTTCACAGACATCAAAAAAATCAGAGGATAAGCTAACAACAACTTTAGATGAGATGGACATATACCTTGAAAAAAAGAACTCATCAAAACTAATATAAGAATAAATGGGCCATATGAGTAGTCCTATATTTATTTTTAAACTGATTCTGTCATTTAAAACCTTCCCACAAAGACATCACCAGGTAAGCTGGCTTCACTTGGAATTCTAAACATTTAAGGAAGAAGTAATAACAATCTTACACCAACTATTCCAGAGTAGAGAAAAAGGAGACTATGTCCCACTTAGTTTTATGAGGTCAGTATAACTTTGTGACAAAAACCTGACAAGGACACGGAAAAAAAGGAAAATAACAGAGCAACTTCTCTCGTGAACATAGATGCAAAATTTCTAAACAGAATATGAATAAATCAAGTCAAGAGATATAGAAAAAGAGATTGTACATTATGATCATTGCCATTTACTTCAGGAAGGCAACATTTGACATTTGAAATTCTCCCCATGAGCAAATAACCACATGGTTACATAAATAAATAGAGAAAATTTTTTTGATAATATTCAATACTCATTCATGACTTCGGAGAAGGCAATGGCAACCCATTCCACTACTCTGGCTAGGAAAATCCCATGGACGGAGGAGCCTGGTGGGCTGCAGTCAATCAATGTGGTCGCTAAGAGTCAGACACAACTGATCGACTTCACTTTCACTTTTCACTTTCATGCATTGGAGAAGGAAATGACAACCCACTCCAGTGTTCTTGCCTGGAGAATCCCAGGGATGCGGAGCCTGGTGGGCTGCCGTCTATGGGGTCGCACAGAGTCGGACATGACTGAAGCGACTCAGCAGCAACCTTCATGACTTAAATTAGAATAGAAGGGAAGTTACTAATTTGATAAAGTTAATCTACAAAATATCTACCTACTGAAAGCTTTCCCTCCTTTCCCATATTTTAGAAAAAGAGAAGAGTGACCACTCTCACCACTTCTATCCAACACTATCACACTGTATTGGTTAAACAGTATATATACCAGAGGGCTAGAAAAAACAAGAATCAAAACTCCCATTAATCACAGATGATGTGATAGAATATATACATAGAAGTTTACAAAAGAATCTACAGACAAAATTTAGAAGTGGTAAATTTAGTGAGGTTACTAGTCAACATACAAAAATAAATATTCAGTGTTTTATACAAAAAGAGAAAATAAAATGATCCATTTAGGATTATCCCAGGAATGCAAGAGTAGTTTATCATCAGAAAAAAATATGTCATTTACCATAAGTAAAAGAGAAAAGCCACATGCTCATCTCAATAGACTGTGAAAGTCATTTAACAAGATTCAACACATTCATAATTAGTAACTAAGAGCATGGATAAAAAGAACTTCCTCTCTTGTCAGTGGTGAGATACTGTGAGCATTACCTTAAAATCAGAACAAAGTGTCCATCATCATTGTTATCAGTTACACTGTGTTGGAAGTCCCAGTCAGCATATTAAGATGAGAAAGAGATAAAGACATATAGATTGCAAAGGAACAAACAAAACTGTTATCTAGTCTCAAAAAACACAAATGTTTATACAGAAAATCCAAAGCAAAATCATCATAAATGATTTAATGCTTGGATCTCATATAAACAAGACAAAAATCAATTCCATTTCTATATACAGCAACCAATAATTTAAAAATGCAACTTAAAAACAGTATTTACACCATAAATCAGAACTGTAAGTGTCTTAGGAAAAAAGTGCAACAAAATTTTCTTAGATTTATATGGAGAAAGTGAAAAAATTTTTCTAAGGGACACTAAAACTACCCTAACTAGCTAAGGAAAATTCAACATGTTCATAACTTGGATTATTTAATATCATAAAGATATTAATTCTATCCAAATTGATACATACCATATTCCCAACTGCTGTTTGAAAAATACAAAGCTGATTCTAAAATCTAAGTGAAATAGCAAAAAGCCAAGAATGCTCAAAGCAGTATACGTAAAGAAAATAAAATGGAAAACCCTACCAGATATCGAGACTTATCCCTGGTGGCTCAGATGGTAACGAATCAGCCTGCAATGCAGGAGAGCTGGGTTTGATCCCTGACTTGGGAAGACCCCCAGGAGAAGGGAATGGCAACCCACTCCAGTATTCTTGCCTGGAGAATACCATGGACAGAGGAACCTGGTGAGCTACAGTCCATGGAGTCACAGAGTTGGACATGACTGAAAGACTAACACACATTATAAAACTTAATTCAAAAATCAGTTATAGGTGCAGAAATAAATGGACACATGAAAAGAATGCAAAGATTCAGAAATGTGTCCACATATATGGAAATTTTCTATGTATGACAGAATGGCATGGCCTCACCCCACCATGATAACTCACAGAAAATAGGAAGCAATACTAACTCTGAACCATCCTCTAAGATTGGTGGTTACCAACAGCAGCACCACAGTTAACAATTTACCACTTGCAAGGAGAATCTTTTGATAAATCATAAGAGTGAATTTGCACATTTTTGGTTTCTGCAAATGCCGTTATCGTATATTATTGCATGATTCACTTTTAACCTCTTAATACTCAGTGGATAAGCAGTTTTCTTCTGTGTAAGATTCAGAATAAAGGCAGGGTACCTTGATGTTTTTCTTTTTGTTGTTTACCTTTTTTAAAAATTTTAAGTGGAGGATAATTGCTTTACGTATTGTTGGTCCCTGCCATACATCACCATGAATCAGCCATAGGTATACATATGTCCCTTCCCTCTCGGAACTCCCTCCCACCTGCCACCCCATCCCACCCTCTAAGGCTGGGATGAACTGAGAGAGGAGCATTGAAACATATATATTATATGTAAGACAGACAGCCAGAAGCCAGAACTATGCTATATGATGCAGGGAGCTTAAACTTGGTGTTCTGTTGTTTACGTTTGTTTTTAATGACAGCCTTTTGGCTTTTGAATGCTTGCTTTACTTCCATCTTTTGTTTATAAAAAAAAAAAAACTAACGTGGTTTTTAAGCAAGGAAGTTTCCTGATCTCCCATTAAATACATATGCAAGTTTGTGGAATATGAATCAAACCTTTGGTCTCCTTTTTAAGACTTGGCTTCTAAGGCAAGTGTACTTTTCCACCTCTGTTTCGTCTCCATTACCATTTTATATTGTATCTGAGGCCTGGCTAGCAACAGTGGCCAGCTCTCGCATGAATCCTGCAAAGCAGGCTCATAACAGACGACACCCTTAGAAAGGCTGGGCTCAACATACGAGACCCAACTTCTGATGATGGCTTTGCACAAGAAAAATCACCGTTGTCTCTTCTCATTTTGTGGTTAGTGGGCAAAAAACTAATGCTTCCTCTAGGGGAATTTCAGATCTTGACATTAATGGAAATGAAGAGCATACTTGAGTAAATTAATTTTGTGGCGGCAAAGTAATAAACCTCGAAAACCCCAGATTGGCTTGGACCTTTCCTGTTTAAAACACACAGTGACAGAATACTTTGACAAGAAATGATATATCCCCTCAGAGCAAGCAAATATTTCATATGGATATATCTGGCTCGACCAAAAATTTTCCCCAATTCAACTCACTTTCATAAACCTAGTACCATTCATTTTTACTTATTAAATTATCAGTGCTAGGAAAGTTTTTATTTTTAACATTCACTGGCATTAATGTGAGTTGAATTTGATAGACTAGCATACTGTTATTAGTATGATTACTATATTCATTTCATAGCCAATTTATGATTGTTTTATGTCATCTGTCTCCAAAAGCATATTCTGAGGAGGAATAAATACGTATTTTCAAGACAGTTGTGCTTAAATACAACTATAGTCCAAAAGTAATCATATGTGAGCCTATCTATTTACAATTGTTAACAGCATATTATTAACTTAATAATTAGGAAAAATAAATTGACTTCCTCCAAGTATTCAACAGTATTATGTGACTGCACTTTTACTTATCCTTAAAAATCCATTATATTGCATGAAAGATGAAAACTTGTTGCTTAACACAAGGCCACAAAGACTTATACCCACAAATGACTCAGACGGTAAAGAATCTGACTGCAATGCAGGAGACCTGGGTTCAAACCCTGGGTCAGGAAGATTCTCTGAAGAAGAGAATAGCAACCCACTCCAGTATTCTTGCCTGGAGAATTCCACCAGAGGAGCCTGGTGGGCTACAGCCCATGAGGTCACAAAGAGTCAGACGTGACTAAGTGACTGACACTTTCACTTTTTCCTTCTCAGAGTTGTGGTTTTTAGCTTTTACATTTAGATCTTTGAGTTGATTTTCAGATATGAGATATAGTCCAGTTTCAATCCTTTCTGTGTGGTTTTCTAGTGGTTCCAGTGCCATTTGTCAAAAAGACTATTCTTTCCTCGTTGAACAGTCTTGGCAGCCTTGTTTAAAAAAAAACAATCAACTGATGATTGATGTATAGCTCTATTTCTGACCTCTAAATTCTGTTCCATATGTCTGTCCTTATGCCAATCAATATCACACTGCTTTGCTTACTATGGCATTGTAATAAGATTTGAAATTGGGAAGATTCAAGATAGCTCAGTTGGTAAAGAATCCGCCTGAAGTGCAGGAGACCCTGGTTCGATTCCTGAGTCAGGGAAGATCCCCTGGAGAAGGGCAAGAAAGTCTACCCACTCCAGTATTCTCACCTGGAGAATTCCACGGACTGTATAGTCCCTGGGGTCACAAAGAATCAGACACGACTGAATGACTTTCACTTCACTTCACTTCAAGATTGTTTTGGCTACTCAAAGTCCCCTGTATGCCCATATGAATTTTAGGATTAGCTTGCCTATTTCTGTAACACAAAAAGGTAGATGGAATTTTATAGTGGTTGCACAGAATCTATAGATCAATTTGGGAGATACTGCCATCTTGACAATATTGTCTTCCAATCCATGAACACGAAATGTCTTTCAATTTATTTAGGGCATCTTTATTGTCTTTCAACAGGGTTTTGTGGTTTTCCATGGAGAAGTATTTCACTTCCTAGATTAAATCCACTCCTAAGAATTTTATCATTTGCAGTGCTACTATAAATTGAATTGTTTGAATTTTCAGATTGCTCATTGCTAATGTTTAGAAACACAACAGACTTTTGCATACTGATCTTCTATACTGCAATCTGCTACACTATTAATTCAAAGTTTTTTTATTTAGTATTATATATTACATATATATATCAGTTCAGTTCAGTTGCTCAGTCGTGTCCAACTCTTTGTGACCCCATGAACCGCAGCACACCAGGCCTCCCTGTCCATCACCAACTCCCAGAGTCCACCCAAGCCCATGTCCATTGAGTCGGTGATGCCATCCAACCATCTCATCCTCTGTCATTCCCCTTCTTCTCCTGCCCTCAATCCTTCCCAGCATCAGGGTCTTTTCCAATGAGTCAACTCTTTGCATCAGGTGGCCAGAGTATTGGAGTTTCAGCTTCAGCATCAGTCCTTCCAATGAACACCCAGGACTGATCTCCTTTAGGATGGACTGGTCAGATCTCCGTGCAGTCCAAGGGACTCTCAAGAGTCTTCTCCAACACCACAGTTCAAAAGCATCAATTCTTCTGCACTCAGCTTTCTTTATAGTCCAACTCTCACATCCATACATGACTATTGGAAAAACCATAGCTTTGACTAAATGGACCTTTGTTTGCAAGGCAATATCTCCGCTTTTTACTATGCTGTCTAGGTTGGTCATAACTTATCTTCCAAGGAGCAAGCATCTTTCAATTTCATGGCTGCAGTCACCATCTACAGTGATTTTGGAGCCAAGAAAAGTAAAGTCAGCCAATGTTTCCAGTTTCCCCATCTATTTGCGATGAAGTGATGGGACCAGATGCCATGATCTTAGTTTTCTGAATGTTGAGCTTTAAGCCAACTTTTTCACTCTCCTCTTTCACTTTCGTCAAGAGGCTCTTTAGTTCTTCTTCACTTTCTGCCATAAGGGTGGTGTCATCTGCATATCTGAGGTTATTGATATTTCTCCTAGCAATCTTGATTCCAGCTTGTGCTTCTTCCAGACCAGCATTTCTCATGATGTACTCTGCATATAAGTTAAATAAGCAGGGTGACAATACACAGCCTTGACATACTCCCTTTCCTATTTGGAACCAGTCTGTTGTTCCATGTCCAGTTCTAACTGTTGCTTCCTGACCTGCATACAGATTTCTCAGGAGGCAGGTCAGATGGCCTCGTATTCCCATGTCTTTCAGAATTTTCGACAGTTTATTGTGATCCATACAGTCAAAGGCTTTGGCATGGTCAATAAAGCAGAAATAGATATTTTTCTGGAACTCTCTTGCTTTTTCGATGATCCAGCAGATGTTGGCAATTTGATCTCTGGCTCCTCTGCCTTTTCTAAGACCAGTTTGAACATCTGGAAGTTCGTGGTTCACATATTGCTGAAGCTTGGCTTAGAGAATTTTAAGCATTACTTTACTAGTGTGTGAGATGGGTGCAATAGTTTGAGCATTCTTTGGCATTGCCTTTCTTGGAGACTGGAATGAAAACAGACCTTTTCCAGTCCTGTGGCCACTGCTGAGTTTTCCAAATTTGCTGGCTTGTTGAGTACAGCACTTTCAGAGTCATCTTTCAGGATTTGAAACAGCGCAACTGGAATTCCATATATATATATTACATATATATATATATATATTACATATATATATATATATATATTACATATATATATAACCATGTGCTGTGCTAAGTCACTTCATTCATGTCTCTTTGCGAGCCTATGGACCACAGCCTGCCAAGCTTCTCTGCTCATGGGATTCTCCCAGCAAGAATACTGGAGTGGGTTACCATGCCCTCCTCCAGGGGAATCTTCCCGACCCAGGGACTGAACCCACATCTCTTATGTCTTCTGCACTGTCAGGCGAGTTCTTTTATAAACAGCACCACCTTGGAAACTCATATATATCCGTATGCCATGCAATACTTGATCACTCAGTCCAGTCCGACTCTGCAACCCTATGGATTGTAGTCTGCCAGGCACCTCTGTCCATGGGGATTCTCCAGGCAAGAATACTGGAGTGGGTTCTGATTCCCTCTTCCAGGGGATCTTCCCAACCCAGGGATCGAACCCAGGTCTCCTGCATTGCAGGCATATTCTTTACCATCTGAGCCACCAGGGAAGCCCAAGAATACTGGAGTGGGTAGACTATCCCTTCTCCAGGGGATCTTCCCAAACCAGGAATCAAACTGGAATCACCTGCATTGCAGGAAGATTCTTCACCAGCTGAGCTACCAGGGAAGCGCTATATATGGCCATAATCATTTGCAAATAGACAGTGTTGCTTCTTCCTTTCTAGCCCACGTGCCTTTTAATTTTTTCTTGCCTAATTGCTCTGCTGGAATTTCTGGTATACTGTGGGAAAGAAGTGGCAAGTGTACATCCTTGTTTAGTGAGGCTAGCCTTCAATTTTTCAGCATTAAATAATGTTAGCTTATTTTTCATAAATGTCTGTTCAGCTAAAGAAGATTCTCTTCTATTCCTGGTTTGTTGGGTTTTTTTTTTTTTTTTTGCATGAAAAGGTGTTTGTTGGATTCTCCTACATCTATTGAAGTGATCATGCATTTTTTTCCTTTACTTATACTGTTAATACAGCATAGTACACTGACTTCCATGTTACACTGACCTTGCATCTGGAACTAATTGACTTGATCTTGGTATATAACTGTTTAATGTGTTACTAGATTCCATTTGCTGGAGAAGGCAATAGCAACCCACTCTAGTACTCTTGCCTGGAAAATCCTATGGACGGAAGAGCCTGGCAGGCTGCAGTCCATGGTGTCATGAAGAGTTGGACATGACTGAGCAACTTCTTTCACTCTTTACTTTCAGGCTTTGGAGTCTTCTCCAACACCACAGTTCAAAAGCATCAATTCTTTGGCACTCAGCTTTCTTTATAGTCCAACTCTCACATCCATACACGGTCACTGGAAAAACCATAGCCTTGACTTGATGGAACTTTGTTGGCAAAGTAATGTCTCTGCTTTTTAATACGCTGTCTAGGTTGGTCATAATTTTCCTTCCAAGGAGTGTCTTTTAATTTCATGGCTGCAATCACCGTCTGCAGTGATTTTGGAGCCCCCCAAAAATAAGGTTATACTTAGGCCACCTCAAAACAATTCAAAATGTAAACTATGAAGTAAATAGCAAATACAGCATGATGCTAATGAATTAACACTTGCAGTCTTTTATTTTAACTAAGTTCTCAAGATCACAGTGACACCACATTGTGCCCATCCATCTTCCACTGGTTATATCAATTTGGCCCTGTAGTGTACCTTCCTTCCTATTAGCATATCACACTGATGAGATGTATAAAAATACTGCAATGATTGCTGTTCTACAGTGTAGTACTTTATTTGAAAATATTAGGTAAAAAGATAAATATACTTTTATTTCCCCTAGAAAACAAAGGAATTCACTAATGGTAAGCATGCAATCTTTTCTCACAGTAGATACAAATTATATAAAATTTAAGCTCTTGCCTTATATCATACTTTATTTTCTTTAATATATCACATTTATTGAAGAAAAAAGATTAAAATACAGATTAAATACCAAAAGAGATGATATGTAACCAATTGCTCTCGCTCCAAAAGAATCATATTAATACAATTATAAATTTCAGATAGAATAGGTTCCATTCTGACAATACCAATTTGTTATATATTCTGCATTTGTCAAATAAATATTATATTACTACTTTTAAAAATATTTTAACCTTACCAAGGTTTTCCTTATACCTCATTTATAATTTGGGGACTCACCTCTTTTTATAGATCTACCAGAAATTAAGATTTTGCTAATAAGAATTGTCCTCAACATCTTACCAACAAAGTCAACTCACATCAAATACATTTAGATTTGTTAAAACAAAACAAAACAAAAAACTGATTTTGAATCTCATTTGTGGTTAAATTTCAAAGTCAGAGCCCAAGCAATTCTTTGTGCAAGGGGCCATGGTAAGGATAGACATACCATCAATTAGAAGTTGCTACTTTGGCATTTTCCCTCCAGTGACAGAATACATCACCTCTCCGTTGCTTTAAACACCAGACAAAATGAACAGACGGTTGAATTTAGAGTCCACTTGATATGACAAGTGGCTAGGCTGACATGCAGCACAGGATGACATGCAGGATTACACTAGGCTGACATGCAGCACAGGATGTCTAGACACCTCACACCTACATCCTAACTAAAGTGCTGAACTTCACCTTGAATTCAGTCCAGGGCAGACACAGAGTGGAAGTCACCTTTAAATGACTGCTCTCTGTTTTTGCTGAATGCATATTTCTGCTCCTCCGTTTAAGTATATATCTACTCACAATATCTAATAAGGAAGCAAATGAATCTTTAAGTAAAGAGATGTTTATTAATGTTAGGCCATATCTTCAAACCATTCTTAAGTTTAGATAATTTTTAATGCACATTTAAATTTAAATTTAACTAATCTTGTTTAAAAAAAAAATCCCTGAAGCCTCTCATTCTACTTTGTTTTCCACATATTTGTATTCCACAATTGAGGGAAAAAGGCAGAGCTGAAGACAGGGTTAGCAAAGAACAGAGTCCTTCTGTGTGGAGAGCAGATACAGAGCAACTGCTAATAACCCTAGTCAACATGTTACTTACTTGCACATTACTGTGATCAGAGCGATTACTGGGATTCACATTCTTATGTTACAGAGAAAATTGTAACCATCAGATTTCAAAGTAAAGATGAACAGACTAAAAACCAAGCAAACTTCAGGGTTTTAGGAATGCAGAAGTCTGCTACCACACTCAAAGATGACGATCAGGAGAGAAGGGTCTTCACTTGCTGTGGCGATCGGTGTAGAATACTCCCAGGATCTTTGTACCCACTGACCGGATTCATCACAGCTGCATACACTTCCCCATAGGCTCGGCAGACTAATTCTGTAGACTGTTTTATGATCTGCTCTCTATTGACAAACAAACAGATGTGTATTAACACGTAATCTGAAAACGAAAGACTAAGCACTCTAAGAAAGCTCCATAATTGAACCAACGTATTTCTCATATTATTAAAAAGCATTGTACAACTACACAAGTTATCTTGGTTTGGGGATAAAAGGGTTTTTTATTATTTCTTTATGAAATCTTCTCCATTAGTATGTAGGTTGCAGAAGGGCAGGGGCTGTGTTTCATTCACTCCGTAGGACTGTGATCTTTAGGATGGAACATTGCCTAATATATTGTGAATTACTAAACAAGAAATAGAAACTGCAACCCACCATCAATGCACTGATTTTGCAAACGTAACTGACAACACATTGTTGTAAAGAGGCTTATAATCATTCAGATGTATCCATCCTTCAAATCTCAGAATAACTTACAATATGCAGTCCTTTCACCTACAGCTCCTATACTAATAATCACATCTCTATTTTTCATCTCTCCCACAAAAGTGACACTTGTCTGCAACAAATCACAGCATTTTCACAAATACACATTCCTATATAAGCACACAAAAGAAGAGAAATAGTTTTCAATAAATTGAATAAATGTCTTCAGAAAAAAACAGCATTGGGTTCTTTAAATCTGCATTAATCCTTTAGTTTTCATTACATTTAGTTCATCACCTCCAACTATTTCTACTCCTGTATCACTATACCTACTGATGAAAACAGGCTTCCCGGGTGGCTCAGTGGTAAGTAACCTGCCTGCCAATGCCGGAAATGTGGGAGACACAGTTTCGACCCCTGGGATGAACTGGTCCCCTGGAGGAGGAAATGGCAACCCACTCCAGTATTCTTGCCTGGAGAATTCCATGGACAGAGGTGCCTGGTGGGCTGCAGTCCATGGGGTCAAAAAAGTCAGACACAACTGAGCACGCTGATGAAAACACTTTTCTGGTTTTTACAGTAACTAAATTAAAAACATGTCTTTAAAGCTTTGCTCTCAAACCTACTTCTGTTTCCTATCTCTGTCAGTGTTGTAACTATGTGCCATCACTTCAGCTCAGACTGTAATGAACTCTTGCTGGGAGGAGAAAGCAAAATCCCATTGCTCTTTCTCCAGCCAGTCTCCTCCACATTTAGTGGAGCATAACTTTTATCATGTTTCCCCCTTACCCAGGCTCCTTCAAGGTGATTCAATGTCTTCTTCCAATTTCAGAGAAGTCAGAACTCCTTACCCTCTCACTCAAAATCTTTTATAATGCCTTCTGCATCTCTGCTCTAATTCTGCAGTCCAGCTTAACCCCTGACTGGCCTATCTGCCCTGCTCTTCCTGACCTCAGGTCCTTCGCTCCCTTACATACCCCCACCAGCCTGCAATGTCTCTCATCCACCTTTCAATGTTCTTGATTCTCAGGAAAAATGAACTCCTTCACCCACAAAGCCTTCCGTGTCCTTCAGGGCTAGAAATAACCAGTTCTTAGAATATCCATGACCAAAATTATACCTCTGTAAGATTATCTATGGAAATATGGGGATCAGTGGTCTAAAGAATAAAACTGGTTGAATGGAATGAGGAAGGGAGTCCACTTACGGTCCTGAGTCACTGCACACTGTTCTGATGGGGTCTAATCCTCGATTTGAGCAACCGTGATTTGTTGAAACAACCCAACATTTCCCTAAAGCTTCCAGAATGAAACTGGGTAGAAGGCAGATACGCTCAGTAACTTTTCAGAGCAGATGGAATAATGCTATTGGCTGTACTACCTTTTTGTTTGAAGGGAGGATGGTAGAACCTGATTTGGTAATCTACTTCACCAGATGAGCCTTGGAGATTTTTTTTTATATCTGCTGATTAATGATCACTCCTATAATTAACTAAGCATAACAATAGATGCATCAAAATGACACAACAATCATTTTCCATAAGTGACACAGCTGAAAAATATTATAATTAGCATTTTAAAAATCTATTAACTATAGTATTTGATACTCATTTGCAACAAATAATTATTTGATATAGCATTTCTAGTTCTCTACTAAAAATCAGTAAGATTTTTTAATTTGAATTGTTTTAGTATTTTATTGGAGTACAGTTGATTTGCAATGTTGTACAAATCTCTGCTGTACAGCAGAGTGACTCAGTTTTACACATACATACATTCTTTTAATATTCTTTTCCATCATGGTTTATCCCAGGGGATTGGAGATAGTTTCCTGTGCTGTACAGTAGGATCTTGTTTATCCGTTCTGATGAAACAGCTTGCATCAATCAACTCCAAATTCCCAATCCATCCCTCTTCCTCTCCTACTAAAAGCAGTTAAGATATTTGGAGGTTTATAAAATATTACTCAAACCTCATACTCTAAAATCTGTACTCAGTCTGAACACAGTGTGTACTTAAGCTACATATGAAACATACAAACAAGGCTACTCCTTCTTATAATACTTTAAAATCAGAATAAGGTACAAAAATGACTATTAAACACATTAAAAAAATCCAGAGTTAATAACTGGTAAATGTAGAATAAATTACTGAAAATTCTGAAATAATCCATTTAAAATTTTAATTTCAAATCCATGCAGTGAAAATTTTTAACATTACTAAAGCTTAGTTGTAACTCAGGGCACATTTCCACTTATAAGCCACAACTCACAGGACAGCTGAAAACCACTATAAATCTGCAACACAGAAAACCAGAATAAAGCAATACTGCTAAGACACATAATTAAATAAAATCAAGCCAATAAGACCAAGTAAGAATTTGTAATTCATTTTCAATGTTTGTATTTGATGGTACAGGGCTTCCTCATTCCACTCCCCAGTTTAAGAAGCCAAGACAAGAGAGGGATCAAAAAATGAACATGGCTGTGCTGAACAAGATGAGAGATACAAAAGCCTATGGACAAAAAAGTCTTTCAGAGAGCGGAAAGGAAAAAGGGAAGGGAACGGAAGTGTCCCCCTGGCCTAGCAGATAGCTGTTATAGTCACCAGGACAGAAACGCCACAGACACGGGGATTCTCCAAGTGGGCCTGAGTCAAATCCAGACTGTGAAGGGCAGGAGCTGTGACTGACAGTGATTCCGTATTTCTGGACAAATGTCAGAAGTTCATTTATCACTACCCAAGCCAGGTACAGGTCCGTATGTTCATACTCATCAATGTTTTCCTAATGAGTTATAGATGGCAGAGGTATAATGGTACAGTGAAGGATATTACTGTCAGAAGATCTTGACTCTAGCTCCAGTTCCGCTACTTACCGCTGCCTTGAACAGGGAATTTAACCTTTCCAGGGCTAATTCCAATACCATAAAACAAAATACTGACCTTGATAACCTTTACTAGATACTTTCAGCTTTAAATTTTTATCATTTCATTGAGCTAAGAGCTTTTTAATGAACTGCTGTTAAAAAACCTATATATGCTTATTCACCCACATACACACACATATATGCATCCATATACATCACTTTGGGGAACTGGTTCCCTGAGTAACAAAACATATCGGTGACTTATGCATAAATGGGTAGTGTTTCCAAAGTAATGAAGCAATTTTCTTGCCACTTTACTATCTCCTCCTTTTTATTTTTAATGCTAATTACTATGTAAATTCCCCAATTATGTTAAAAAGTTATCACATATATCTTATGTGTCTGCCTTCTGCCTGCCTGGTGTCTTGGTCCAAATTATTCACTAATATTATGTATGAAATATGAAGGTCAAATAATGATGAATCATTATAGTGAAAAATAAAATCAGTGTCCAAACTGGAAAAATTCAAGAACTGCATAAATTCAAAATGACCAGCAATTCATCTCAGTCTAGTCACGTGCTTCTGAAATCGTGGAATCTCCTTATCTACTGATCTTTTCAAGTACAGGTAAAGAAAAGCAGTACTTTTTTTTTTCCCCCAGTCATGTATGCTATTTCTAGCATGGGTACCCATCTCAGATTTTACTTTCTGTATTTCAATCAATCACAGCCAATCACATACCTGCTGGATGTAATACTTTTAGAACTGTTTCTCTACGTTAAAATTCTAAAGATAAATCCCACTTTTCACATGACCAACAACAGATATGCAAAAGGCCAGTTAAAAGGGAAAAGCTTTTGAATGTAAGCCAAGATTCATCTATAAAGTTAGATCTCTAGCTTTTTTGGTCTCTTTACATGTCTTTACATGACATTCTCACTGTAATTTCAAAAAGTTTAAAACATGACTCATACAAATAATTCACTAATGTAGGAAATTATTAAGATGGTAAAGTTGATTCACAAAACGTTTTGAGGAACTGGTCATTTACAAGCATTTGAAAAGGAAGATTAGAATAAATCAGGTTACATATGAAATGAACTAACATCTCATAGAGCAGGAAAGTTTCATCTCGGAACCTTTTAATCATTAGTAACAGAAAATCAAACAAGGGTACATTCCTCTAAATAATTTTTGATGGGTCTGTTAACAATGATTCAACATGACATGAAAAAGATATGCTGGTCTCCCAGACCCTACACACCTTATTTCCATGGTTTGGAAAGTCTTCTTACTTTTGCAAAGTACAGTTGCTGTTTTTTTTTCCCCCTTGTATAGTCTGCTATTCTAGTATATCAATATCAAAGATAATAATCATGTAGCTAATGTGCTATGAGAAAAAATAAGAAATAAAGGAGATGAGCTTGTTACACAAGCAACGTATTTTAGTTATCTATCTGTGAGAATACCAAACATTAAGAAATTATTTTTGTCCAGTTATAAATGTCATAGTATCATAAAACTACAGTTATAAATGCTGAAAATACTAATAGACATTACTGTATAACTAAATGGAGATACCATTTTCATTTGAAAACATGTTCACTGAAATTACCTTACATATAATTTAAATAATTATTTAAAGTACTGAGCCAGGATAAGAAATGAACTGCTAACTTCCAGAATCAGTGAGCTTGTCATTAATCAGTATCTTAAGATTTTGGTTGCCATAACAATATGATAAAACTTTGATCATTACCATAAACCCAGCACTTCTAAAAATAACTTATTTCAACATTCAGGTTCTGTGATCACTAAAATTGAGCTTTATTACAGCACCACAGTTAAGAGGCAATCAAACATGCCATAGGAGAAAAGGTGTTAACAGTTTAACTATTCCCGAAAAACTAAGGGGAAAAAATATACTTGTGTATAATAGATTAGTTTAAAAATGTACGTTTTTATTTCTCTTTATCACAATATATAAATACCAAAGATGCCACAGTGGGTCAGCTTTCTGTCATTCACAGTAAAAATTAAAGCATATCTGAGGTGAGGCCAAGGCACAGATCTCACATATGTCTCATAAAGCCTATCACATACGCCTAACATTTTTGAGTTTCCTTTTAAAACAGTAAAACAATATGATCTCAGCATAGAAAGAGTCAATAAATATACAGTACAAGCTAGTGTTAAAGAGAACAGGCTCTGGAATACTGGATTCGAATCTTGACTCTGCTTCTTGCTGTTTGACCTTGTTTCAATTATTTAACCTTTCCAAAAAAATGTCCTTTTCTGTAAAACGGAGATACTGATGTATAGACTTACCAAGAGGGTTAAGTAAAGCAATTCATTCAAGGATCACTCTAGCTGAGATGCTAAGATTAGATTGTAGAGGCTGGTATGGGGATGGTAGAGAGGGGAAGGGTCAAAGCAGAACAGTGTAAAGGCTAATGTGATAATCCAGGCACAGACGATACTAGCTTGGATGAGAAGGTAACTGTGGAGATAATCAAAAGTGACTGGAGTCTGCTCTCATCCATTTCTTTCTAGGTAAATATTTAACAAAATGGTTCCATGGCATTTTGATCGGAACTACACTGGGAATTTACAGATTACTACATTACTTACCCAGTTAGAGAAGAATACCATGTGTCCACACTGGAACACTGGAAATCTACAGCAAACATCACACTTAAGTGATGAAATATCAGAAACACTCTCAAAAAGTTCAAAATAAAATATGCACACTCAACATTACATCTATTATTTACTTGGAGCCCCTAGTCAATACAATAAGTTTAATCATAAATACTGAAAATTAATGACTCATTAACTTAAATGTCTGTACCAAAAACAAACAAACAAAAAAATCAAAGCAAGCAATTGATAAACTAACAGAACTAAGAGTTTAATTACCTGGTCAGATTCAAAATTAATGCATAAAATTTAGTATTTTTCCCTATTCACCAGCAACATCTAATCAGAATATGCAATGGAAAATAAAAGACCTATCAAAGGAGTCACAAAACTGTTTGCTAGGAATAAACCCAACAATATACATGGAAAACTATATGAAGAAACTAAGTCTTTACTGAAAATTCTAAAAGATCTGGATAAACAGCTAGGTATACCATGCTCATAGACAGGAACACCCACTAGTGGCTTTCTTATTTCTATTTGTTCTTATGTTGGCTGAGTGAATGTTTTACATGCACTTTAAAAGAATGTTATTGTCTGTAGTTGTGTGTGGTATTTTCTTTCTATTGGGTTGAGCTGATTAGTGACACTGTTCATTCCTTTATACCAAACAAATAGTTTTAAACTTTTTCTATTAATTATTGAGAGGAGAGTTGAAATATCAAAACGAATGCCAATTTATCTATTCTTCTTCAATTTTATAAGGTTATATGTCATATTTTTTGAAGCTCTATTAGTTGCACATATTTACTATTATATCTTCTTCATGAATTGATCCTGTTATTGTGAAATATCCCTCTTTATCTTTGGTAGCATCATCTCCCCATCAGCCTAATTTTTCTGATATTAACATCGGACTATAGCTACTTCAGCTTTATTATAATTTTTATTTGCACGGCATATGGTCTTTTAAACATGCCCTTAAAGTGGACTTCTTATAGACTGCAGACAGTTGGGCCTTTTAACTGGAGTGTGTAGCCCTTTTACATTTCATATATTTACATTTGAGGCTGAATTTAGGTTTATCATCCTGTTATTCATTTTATATTTGTACCACTTGCTCTTTTACTCTTTTTCTTCCTTCTTTTAATCTAATTGTCTTTTTAACATTCTATTTTATCCACTGGCATATCATTTTAGTGCTCGCTGTAAGGTTTACAATCTATCTTCAAACAATATTATGCACTTCATGAGCAACCTTCAACATCTCAACAGTATACTTCTACTTCCTTCCCACTTCATCTTTTATGCCTTTGTAGCCATAAACTTTATTCTGTGTTAAGAATCCCACATTCACTGTTAGTATTTTTATTGTAAAGGTCGACTATCTTTTATACTTAGCATTTCCTGCGCTTGTCAACAGACAAGGAAATGGCAACCCACTTCAGTGTTCTTGCCTGGAGAATCCCAGGGACAGCAGAGCCTGGAGGGCTGCGGTCTATGGGGTCACACAGGGTCGGACACGACTGAAGTGACTTAGCAGCAGGAGCAGCAGCAGTAGCACTTGTCATTCCCTGGTGTAGACCTGAGTTTCCCTGTGGTATCATTTTTCTTCAACCTGAAGAACTTCCCTTATCATTTCTTGCAGTGCAGTACACTGGTGATAAATGCTCTCTAGTTTTGTTTATCTTATCTCAAAACATATTTTTTTTGCTTTCAGTTTGAAAGATACTTTTGACAAATACACAAAGTTGAAACTTTTATAATTCAGCTTTTTAAAAGATGTGATTTACTATCTTCTGCTTTGAACTGTTTCTAACAAGAAGTCAGTAGTATCCTTATCATTGTTCCCCACAAATAATATCATTGTTCCCCTTAAAATCTTGCTTTTTAAGATTTTTTTCTCTATCACTGGTTTGCAGTAATTTGATTATGGTGTGCCTTAGTATAATTTTCCTTGTGATTTATTTAGCTTCCTGAATCTGCGGGTTCATGTTTTCCATCACATTTGAAAAAAATTATTTTATGCCTTCAAATTATTTATACCTTAATCTCACTATGACACTTCACTTATATTCCAATGCTTGTTACCATCTCACAATTCACCACCTAAGATTCATCATCTGTTCTACAGCTTTTAATTTTTTCCTACCTGAACTTCAGTCTGGACAACTGCTACTGTTCTCTCTTCAAGGTGATTGATCTTTCCCTCTAGAATATTCAACTGGTGATTATTTCTACCCAGTGAGTTTTCTTCTTAGTCCTTGAACACATCTGAAATAGCTGTTTTAAAGATCTGTCAACTATGTTGGTAAGTCTGTTTCTGTTGACAGATTTCTTCCTAGTTTTGGTTCATACTTTCCTAGTACTATACCTAAGTACTTTTTATTGCATGTTCAGCACTATAAATGTTACACTGTTAATTGTATTTTGCCATACTTAGGAGTGTTAAGTTTTGTCCTGGAAGGCAGTTAATTCAGTAAAGATCCACATGAACTTTTAGAGGTTTGTCTTGTCTTTAATTTTATTAGTGAGTCTAAAGTAGCCTTTACTGTAGAACAGATTAGCCTCACTTTTAAGGCTTAGACTTTCCCAGGTTTCTAAAGCACAGTGTGAGTCCCAGTCATTTATGAGTTTGCACATTTCCAGTAGTCACTATTTCTTCGGTAGGCTCACCCTGCCCCATTACCAAATCTGCTTTATTTTCTGTTTATACTGGTATTTCTGATAGTTAAAGACAGTGGCTTAAGAAGGAGGGCTTCCTGGGTGGCACTACTGCAAAAAATCTGCCTGTAATGCAGGAGACCCTGCATTATGATCCCTAGATTGGAAGGAAAGATCCCCTGGGGAAGGGAATGGCAACCAACTCAAGTATTCTTGCCTGGAGAATTCCATGGATGCTTAAAAGGAGGCAGTGAAAGAGAAGAAAATTATTCCATTTACCTCAAAAAAAAAAAATTCAAAGTCATTACTTTTAAAGAAATTTGTTTAATTTTAAAGAAATTTGTTTCTACCATATGCAACAAATGAAGATTCTTGAATCAATGAATTCTCAAATCATATTCACTTTTCTACACACTCACTTTAATAAGCATCTATAGTCTCTATTTCTTAAATCATTCATACAAAGAATTCTGATTAAATAAGAGAAGACACAGAATATTTTATAAATATGCATAACTGTGGCTTCTATAGTCCAATCTCTATTTTTATACTATTAAAAGATAAATGTTGGAGTCTGGCACTGAAAAAATAACAATGCCCTTCCAATTCATCACAAGGAAGGAGAGATTCTTTAAAAATGCTTTAATTTTCTACTTTTTAATTTTTAATACAACCTCATTTCCTGGCTACTTAAATTCATTCAATAGTTTATTCCAAGGCTGAAGAATTTAACCAAAATCCACTTTGAGAGGCAGTCAAACTATAACACAAGACAAGAAAAAAGAAGAGAAGAGTGACAGGGGTCCCCAAGGTACTGCAACCACAGAGACAGGCAAAATTATAGAGAACAGAACATTAACAAGACAAGACAGGAATAAAAAAAGTTTTACACTGCAAAGCTCTATTTCAAAGAAACAACTGATATTTTAAATACACTATGAATAGAAATCGATATGGATATGAAATTATTTTAACTTAAAAACAGATTACCATTTTGAAAAGGTTCAAAATTTAACTGAATAAAAGTTACCTCCTATTATTTGAAATGCCTTATAAGTAAGATCAAATGCATATCATTCCTATGTAGTACTAAGTACTGAAATAAGTGGTTAAATATAAAAAAGTTACAGGTATTTGATTTAACAAAGTAAGTAACTTAAGAAAAACAAATAATCTGAATTATGGCATAATGGAATTTGTTTTATAGTCCCCCAGTTCTTTAGAATTTTGGTTATGTTGACAGTATCAGACAGTATAAGATAAAAAAAATATAAAAGTAAAAAAATAAAATAAAATCAGTTACACTGACTACAACTAATGTGGGAACTCCCTAAGAAGATAACAGAGTAGAGGTTTGGTGAGTGTCACACTCAAAAGTTGTATATTAAGACTGAAATCCATTTCAGAAGTCAAGAACTATAAGCCAAGGATGATTGACAGATGGAAATCTCTAATGATACATAGCCTAACTTCTTCATGTTGTCATTCCAGTTCTTAGTTATAGTTAGAACCCTAAGTCTGAGAGAATCCATTTCCAGCCAATTCTAATTGACACCAAATTCCTCCTCATGCTGAACCCAAAGCTGCCTCCTTGCTCTACATATTGCTCCTCAGAACAACAGAAGGCAAGTGGACCACCTCTGTACCATGACATCCTTTCATGTATTTAAAGCGTTTTTTTTTTTTCAAGTTGCATAGTTCTTTCTTTATTGTACTTTTAACATAAATATTGTTCAAGTGTGTAATTGACATGTCAGACTATAATCTCTATTAAGATAGTGAAATTGTCTTTTAAACCTTACTCTGTAGTGCCTGGTACACAGAGCACTTAATATACTAGTTGAATGGAAAGAAAAAAAAGGTATAGATGTCTGATTTCCTACTTGTACAAAATTTTGTCAATATTTTTGCTAAAATCAAGAAAGTCACTCAGTATAATCTCTCACTTTCTTCTAATTGTAATATCCTTAATATTTTAATGTATAGTCCTTTGCCTTGAACACATTTCTAATACGTGACATTGAACAATTTTATAATGTATCTACAGAAACTTCCTGAGTCCAAAATGATCTAAACAGTAGGACATCTATGTTGCACAATGAACATATTACTAATCTTTCATCACATAGTCAATGCCATTTTGACATGTGTATTAATACAATGGAACTTCATATTATCACATTGCAGCTTCAATTATATAAGTCCCATTATTTAAAAAAAAAAGCATTCACTAAATAGACACTTTCAAACTACAAACATGTAAGGAACAAGTATGAGCAGGGTAAGGTCAGATCTTTTAGGGGTGCTGAGGTAGAAAAAAAGGTTGAGAACTATAAATCCTCAATGATTAAATCTCCTTTCTTAAAAAATAATTTTTTTCTAAGAAATGTATGTGAATCTTTACCAACTATTAATAATTGGGACCAATAAATACTTACTTCACTGTGGCACTTAGAAGAAAGTTCAGCTGTGGCATTAACAGGTTGTCAGGAGCTGACAGATAGCGATCAAACTGAACCTAAATGAAACAGAAATTCGAAACACAAAGTGCAAATATCTGCTAACAGACCTCCTAATAATCATCCCTTTTTAAGGATTAAATCCTTGGAAAAACCCCATATTCCAAATAATGAGGTCTTTGTGATCAAAATGAGTTATTTCTTATATATTCTAACTAAATTCACTGCAAGTGTCAACTCTTTAAGGTACTCAATATCAGCGATATCAACTTTTAAAATTTAAAATCCAAGCCATTCATTTTGATCTCCCTCATCAAACTTCTGTGTAATAATATTAATAAGATGTTAAGTTATCAGATTTCAAGTCTACTTTTAAAAATCCAGAGTATCTGCTAATCATTCACTCATCTATTCATTATTAATATTCATCAAGTACCTGTTACTGGTAAGGTACTTTATAATGTAATATAAATATAATGGTGAGCAAAAACAGTCTCTAGCTTCACAGAGCTCATTGTCTAGTGAGAGAGGTAGTAAACAAATGTAAATAAAGGAAAAACCAAGGTACCAATATTATAAAAGCATCCATCAGGAGGACACAGATCTAATCTTTGTGTTTGGCAAAAGCGTCTCTGAGCAAAGGACATTTTAAGTGAGATCGTGACGATGAACTGACACCAGGTTAAGTGTGTGCGTAGAGGGGACAGTGTGGATGCAGGCTTAGGTGAGGAAGAATGGCTACTAGAGCTCAGTTCATGTAGGACTTGAAACCTTTTCTAACAGATTCTAATTCCTACTGTAAAAGCATTAGGAAAACCAGGAAAGGAGGGAAGTAATGAAGGGGGGGAAATCATCTAATTTGAATTTAAGATGCTAACTCTGGCCACAGCAAAAAGAATCAAAGGGGAGGTCGTACATAGCAGATGCAAGGGCAACAAACGGGTAGCTGCTGCAGCATCTCGGACAACAAGGGCAACAGGAGTGGAAAGAAGAGAAGATAGCTGAGAAAATTAGAGGGCAAAATCACCACGATTTGGTTAGTAAATGGGATGAAGGGGTTGACTCTTGAGATTTTGGATCTGCATAATTTAATTCACAGCATTATCACGATTCACAACTGTATTCGTTATACATTTATTTAGTTGCGTAATAAATGCAGCTCTTATTGGAGGTTGTCTCTATTGATATATAGCCTAACTTCTTCATGTTGTCATTCCTGTTTCTTCATTAGGTTAGGAGTAAAATTCTGAAACTGAAGAAAACCTAAATAGGAATAACGAGACTATTAGGGCATGGTGAAATATTACTACCAAGGTCTGTCTTGATCAGACCTCTTTAAAGGAATACACGTGCACTCACTATGACTGGACCCAGTTGCAAATACAGCAAATTACCACATGGCAAAGAGTAAGAATAACATTCTATGAGGAAACGTATACTGACGTGCTTTATTGTGTACTTACCATTGCCGCCTTCAGTGCCACAGAATCTAGGTTGGGCAAATTAGCCAAAGGGCCCTTAAGGAACAAAAAGCCAAAAACAAGATGAAAACAGGAGCTGTCTGTTACAGTTCACTTATGAAATACGGCACATTAGGAGACTTCCCAATTTTGAAAATTTAGCTTATTTCCAAAGAACGTCCTATCTCCAACCTCAATTAAAAGAGGGACTATGACCTGTTAGTTTCTGTATAACTAGTGTGAAGGTACTCAATAATATGTGTTGGAGTGAGGAGCACATAAGATTATGAACAATGAAATAGCAGGATACTTCAGATTTAATCATAAGCAAGAAAAAAGGGCAGTTAAGTACTTAGAAATGGCAGTGAGACATAGGGACTTTAAGAGTCTCACTTTGACAATTTTAGATAGTATAAAAAAGGTAGCAGAATTAGCTCCTTCTGGTAGAAACTTGCTTATTACCTTATCAAAAGAAAAAATTCAAAACCTGTGATCTTTGAGGGTGTCACTTAAGAGTTCCAGGGCTATAAAATATTCTTCATCTTCATGTTATTCAAAAGAGTTTTTGCTTTTTAAAGAAAGATGCTTACATGGTTTCCTAGGCTTCTCTCCCACTCTGTGTTCTAATTCTACTGGAGTTCCATAACTGAACAAGATCATATGCTAGCCTCCTAAGTATTTGCCTATCCAAATAATAGACCATGATCTGCTAAATTAACAGGGGGAATGACTGCTACTTATATATAGTAATCTATACATTCAATTAGCTGATGGTAATAAAGGGCTCTGAAAAGTTTACCACTGTATTAATTTACACATATTTCCATATTAAGTTTCGTATATTTTCATTACTTTTAACCCAAACTATCTATAGTGAAAAGGACAGTTAACATTTGGGGACACTATTTCAGGCAGTCATCTGAGCACTACACAGGCATTATCTCACTTAATCTTCAGAATAACCCTATGTTACAGATACTTGTACCCTCAAGTTACAAATGAGGAAACAGAGACAAGTCATCAGTGTCTCTCTCTAGTTAGAAACATCCACGTGCTCACCTGTTCAGCTTTATGTTGCTGTACCATGTTATAGATATAACTCAAGCCTGCTCTGGTTAAAACGTACGAAGCCTGCTCATTTATAAGTGTGTCCAAATGTGCTTCAATCTAAAATAAAATACAATTAAATAAGAAAACATTTTAAAAGAAGACTAGGACTAACGAGAGTAGAAGCAGACTAGCCTGGACTCTTAGCTCTTTATTGCGTTCCTTGCTGAGGCACAGGGACTGCTCTTATACTAAGACTTTTCCTTCCTCAAAGAGGAAGTCCTCTCACAAATGGGAAGAAACTCTTTGAGGATTCCAGGACTAGCCACTAGTCAAAAAAATTTGAGCTGCTTCTTAGCTCTTTTAAAAGCTGGTATGAAGCAAACAAACAAAAACTACTCATCAACAACAACAATGTAAAACTACTTAGGAAGAATTCTGGGAGGATGAGGACTTGTTGTTCCTCACATCCACACTGCCTCATGCTCCCAACTTAGTGGACTGACTCAGCCAATCAGATATGCCTTCTGGAGAGGCCTGGAGGAAATCCCACAGGGGCTGAAGCTGTACGCTCTCCTGAAGAAAGCAGATCTGGGACAACTAGGGGATGGCTGAGGACCAAGCAGAAGACTAGTCAGAGACGTCAGGTTCGGGGGCTGCCTACAAAGGCTATGCTGGCAGGCGTGAGTTGTATGTGATCACCTGCTTTGTGCTGTTCTTGGGGAAGCTACCCATGGCTAATGGGGGCAGAAGTCATAGGAGGAGACTGCCCAGAGGGATGGCAAATCCCCAGGAAGGGAATTCCCTTCCCTTTACCAGTACAGGCCTGAAAGCCTGGAGCTCTTCCTGCTGTTCTTCCCTCACTGTTATCAACCTGTTTACCAATGGCACAGTTCACTATTAACAGATGATGTTCCCACCTGAATGCTTACCATCATTCAAGCCTCTACAGTCCCTTCCCTTAAAAAACTTACAACTGGTTTTAAAAAAGGTGATAGGTTCTAAGAGGAAAGCCACCAGAGTAATGAAAACAAGTGCCTTTTCTTGAGGTGACACAGGTAGCTCAGACAGCAAACTATCTGCCTGCAATGCGGGAGACCTGGCTTCGATCCCTGGGTTGGGAAGATCTCCTGGAGAAGGGAATGGTAACCCACTCCAGTATTCTTGCCTGGAAAATTCCATGGACAGAGGGGCCTGGTGGGATGCAGTTCATGGAGTTGCAAAAAGTCACATGACTGAGCTATTAACACATGTATATTGAAAGACACAGAGCACTTTAATTTTTTTCAAGTGAACGCCCAAGAAAGTACAATTAGAACCTGAGAAGCTTTACTTACTAGTCTCTTTGAAAATCCAAGAAAAATAAGATTGCAAATATAAATATTTAATGGAAGAGTTACTGCTAAGAACCAAATTAGTGTCCAAAAGAAAAATGGAAGAATAGTGATACAGAATAAATATCAAAGCAATATATTAAAGTGAAGAGGTTTAAACAGAAATTAAAAGACAAATTCAGGAGATAAAGCCAACTAAGGACAGAAGCTTTTTATATTCAGAATATAAAAAGTAACAGATGGAGAAGTGATAATTAATTAAAGATAACAGAAAACTTTCTTGAGCAAAAAAAAAAAAAAAAGGTTGAATCTTCAGACTGAAATGGCTCTGCAAAGTCCAAAATGGAAGTAACAAAAAAAGAGACACACTAAAACATATCCTGAGGAACTATCTGAACTCAAAGGAAAATCCTTACAAGCTTCCACATGAATAAAATAGGTTTATCACAAAACTAAAGAGAATCAGACTAGCCTGGCTTTCTTACTTAGAACACTGGAAGAAGTTTAAGAATGGAAGAAAATTATCAGACTATTGATAGAAAAGATCTGAAAATCAAGAATCTTTTACTAAACAAGGAAAACCACCACTGCGGGGGCATGCCTGCCAGCGAGCAGCCACACCCTTGCCCAGTCCTTCCACACTGACTCCGGGCTAGTCCATGAGAGTAGCTCTGGCCACCAGCCTAAGGGCAAGCATGACGCAGACCTAATAGGCACCTACGTGGCGGGGTGCGTCCTCTTGGGATGCCAAACGCAACTGTGGGATATTTAAGAAACAAGGATAACTAGTGATAAAACAGACGGCTGGACAACTGATAGACAGATAGATATATATCTGCACATTTCGGGAAGAGATTTAGACAAGCAGCAGGTTGGAGTTGAATTAGTGATAAATACATTAAAAACCAATGAATTTCTTAAAAACATTTTTACTAATTATACATAAAAATTATGGAATAAAGAAAAATGAATCATATTTCATATTTTGTAAAAAACGAAAAAAGAAAAGAAAAAACAAAGGATTTGACAGCAGGAAATATCACAAATTTAGAGGTCTCAAAACTCATTCCTTGGAAAAACCAAAAACAATACATTTTTACTGCAGCCACTGCCAACTGTTTATATTCTTGTGATAATAAAGAAGATTCAGAGTTTCTTGTTTTTTTTAACATTTTATCTACCAAATCACTATTTCAAACTCAGAAGTCAAGTGTCTGGTAACTTTTATAAATGGCTTTGTTGTGACTCTTAAGTGAGACAATTTGGCTTAAGGACCAGCGTGGTTGGTTTCACAAATTGTAATGTTGTGCCTAACACTGATTTACACATAGACAAAAATGTATCTGTCCTTTGCGACACCTTCCGCACAAGCTCTGCAGTTCGAAAAATATAGCACGTTATTCACAGTTCGGAAACTGAAATCTGCATACAGGATAATGGTTCAAATTAGTCAGAAAAGCTCCATTCTACCACCATGTACTATGGTTTAAATAAAATATCCTACCCATTACATACCCTGGCTTCTCCCAAACTAAACTAAAATACTGAATATGCTTGGGGGGGAAGGGAGGTAATATCAGAATATAACAAGGGATTCATAGAAATCAGGTCACTGAAGTTAGCTTACAGCCAGTAACTGAGATCAAGTACGGAAAAAGATTTCATCACAGTGAGCAGTCATGTTATGGCAAAATTAACCTGGAATTGCAGCATTTCCAGACGTCTATCAGTGAATTCAAACAGAGCTAACGTCGTCTTCATCATATACAGTGAATTGACCATGAAAGTGGCCATGTCAGCTGTGCCCAAATGGCTGGCCGATACAGTACACATCTGGAGGAGAGGATCCAAGACACACGATAAAACCTACAATGAGAAACAGAATTAAACAGACCCTTCATCTCCGTACCAGTGATAAAGGTCTGCGTTAACAACTTCAGACTGAATGCCAAACTAAAGAGGAGGGGACCAACTTACGGAAGCACATATGAAAGAGATTAGACGGTATAAAAATCATAACTCTTAAAACAAGCATCACTGAATATATATTTTTAAATTAATAGGAAATGGTATAATAACTGGAGGAAAAAACACTGAGAAGGGGTGTCAAGATACATGGGTTATGAAATGCCAGAATTTCAACAGAATGTACACTAGAGGAGCAATACAAGTCATTAAGAGTGAATTTACAACACACCTGCACAAAATCTGCTTGACGGGCATCTAATGGCACAACTGAAGAATCATGAGATGCTAGAACTTCACGCAGCAACACGAGCGTCTGATTTAAGGCAGAACTTGGTCCCAGATCAGGTGGTGGGAGTTCAACCTAAAATAAAGGATGATCTATACACTGCTTATATTTTTCCACTAAATTTTAGTGTCTAAATAAATGCCAGTTCACAGTAAAAATCACTCATATGAAAGACATAAAGCACTGGCTGACACATTACAAAATCTATCATCTATCAATTGTTTATTCTCTATTGTACTAATGAAAATCACAGAAAGCGACACAAAAGTTTTTGTTAGATTATCTCAGAATTAATATATCAGAAATATAGAATTTGTACTTTTAAAATACAAAAAATAATGAGGAAAAACTAAGTAGTCTTTGAATTTAGGATATTTTCATATAGATTTGAAATGACCTATTTTGTTCAGCCCAAGTCTTAAGAAAGAAAGTAATTCAGAAATTCAGAGAGAAATTAGCACTTCCCCAACTATAATTGACAATCACCACTCCCTGTCATGCCCAAGTCTCAGATTATTGTGGCTCAATATATACAGATTCAGGGTATATATACTTGAAACTAAGTTCCCTCACCGAGTTCATGAATAATCTCTTATTCAAAACCAGACTCCCTTTCTTGTCCTGCCCTTGTTCCCCTCAGGACTGATAAATATCAAAGAAAAGGGGAGACTGAAACCAAACAGGACCCTATAGGACATTCCCAGGTACAAAAGCCCCTCCGTGTCCCCCATTTCCTGTTTGTAGAACAAAAGGCTTTAGTCTCCTATGCCTTTCCTGAGTTCCGAAGAGCAGAAGCAAACGGTTAATGATTAGGACAACACACTCACAGAACTCCTAGTTCCTCCTGAAAAGATACAGATAACAATCCAATGCATACTCTGAGTTGTTCTGGAGAAAGTAAGACCCCCATCTGGGCAGAGAATGGTGACTACATGCTGATTGCAAACACACAGACTGGAACCAGCAGGTTAAGATTCCCAGAACATTACCCTGTTACCTTATCACCAATAAGATAATCAATAAACAATAACCAATCAGAAGGTCCACAAGCTGGTCACACATCCTAAGATCCTTTCCCTTAACACTGTCTTTAAAAACCCTGCCTGAAAGCCATTGAGGAATTCCCATCTTTTGAGCATTAGCTGCCCATTCTCCTTGCTTGGCACTCTGCAAATAGACCCTTACTTTGGTCCAAACACCCACGGTCAGAGTTTGGCTTTTCACATACTTTTATTCAAAATTTAAAAAGCATTTTAGCTAAAAATGTTGTTTTTGTTTGTTTTTCCTGGCAGAATAATCTGTAAGGAATAATGTAACACTCGAAGTATTCCTCTAAAATAGCACTTCTCAAACTTTTAAGATGCAAACGAATGACCAGGGAATCTTATTATATGCACATTCTGATTCAGCAGGTCTGAATCTTAATCTCAGGTGCCTGAGGTTCTTTATCTCAGCTAAACTAATAAACTCCGAGGTGATGCCCAAGCTGCTCCTCCAAGAACTACAATTTGAACAGTAAAAAGACATTCTAAACAGAAGTGATATCCAAGAATTTAAATCAAAATGTAAAGGACCATTTAGATTTTCTTTTCAGAGTGCTAGGCAAATCAACCCTGCTTAGTATTAATTTAATAATGGGCTTCATTTATGATAAAACATACCCTTTAAATTAGCATTGTAGTACTATAGTGAAAAGAACTTTTCAGAAAATGTGTCTCTAGCTAAAACTGATATGACATTGATTCTTTTAGGGGATCCTTTAGATTTTGCTAGATGCACAGCTATGAATGTTTCAGGAGAGCCTGATAAACCAGGGAGTACACATACCTGACTACTGAAGTGCCTCAAACACTTTGTTAGGGAAAAGATACATCTTTCAAGAAAATAATGTCCTTGAATTTTCCCTTAGCATACCAGATAAAGAGTTAGCTCCCAAATGTGTCTTTTTAAAAGCAAAGAAGGAATCGTAAAAGAGTTTGTTTCTGGCTATTCCTTTATTTTAAAAGCTATTCTTCCTAATAATTTTATAGTCCACTTAAAATTCTATTGACAGAAACTAGGTGCTCTGGTGTGAAGACCACTCTGCAATATGTGTTGCACTCCTCACAAGGCTATAATCCTCTTGGAAGAGATGAATGGTTTATGAGGCAGAATAAGATGATAACATGCTTAACATAAAATATGGAGCATGAAAATTTGGAGAAAGTAAGATTTCTGAAAGAAACCTGAAATGATTGTGTACATGTAAGTAACACATGAGCTATAAACAGTATCATATTCCAATCTCAATGCAATGTTAAAATATCCCTAAATATTACGCAATTCATGTCTAAGAAAAACATTTCAGGGCATAATTACTGATAATAACAATAAATAATAATAACAGTCAAAACCCAGTCACCTAATCTCACATAGGCTGCAGTATTAATTGGTACTTAATATATTCAAATTACAATTTTTCTTTCTCTGTTTTTTTCCTAGTCCGTTCTGGAATTTAGCTGGAAGACACCACACTTAAAATTTGCCTTTCATTAACCAGTGTATTCTCCTGCAGCTTTCATTTTAACTTTATAAGAGAAATACAGTATTTAAGAACTTAGTGGGTTTTTTTAATGAAAATAAAACAAAATAAATGGATAACCATTTGAAAAAAATAAGTGTGATCCTTCCTTCCCCACATGGACAAAAATAAACTTAATGTTGACTAAAAATTCAATATAAAAGTGAAATTACAGAAAGACCTAAGAACATGCATTTATATAAACTTATTAAATAATCTAACACTTTCCCACTATTAGATATTAACTTTAGCATATAATAAATTCTATATATATTTTCTTGATGTAGGAAAGTTTTTGAAGTACGTTTTATAGCAAGTTCCCAAAGGAGAAATAACAGAGAAAAAATGTTAGATTTTACTATGTACATATTAAAACAGATGTATCAGAATATACTACAGGCAAAATCAAAAGGTAAATGATGACACGGAGAAAAGATTTGTAATATATATGACACTTAATAGTCATAATACATAAAAATATCAGAAAATAACAAGAATAAGATACAACTTAAGAGGAAAATGGCAAAGGACTCGAAAAAACAATCCATGTGGTAATTACAATGACTGATTTTCACTTGCTGAACTATCCCTGCAATCCAGGAATAAATCCCAGTTGGTCAGGCTGTATATCTTTTCTAAGGACTTCATTTGGTTCACTAGTTAGTATACTTCTCCACTCCAGAATTTCTTTTTGAGATTCTCTAACTCTTGGTAGGTATTCCCATTTTGTCCACACACTGTTCTCTTGACTCATGTTTAACATAACCATTCTAAAGTCTTTGGCTGCTAGATGTCCCATCAAGTCTTTTGCAGGAAGGTATTTTCTTTGAATGGGAAACATTTCCCTGTTTCTGTGCCTTGTGATTTTTTGCTGAGAACAGCATTTGTTAACCCTGGAAGTTAATTCTCCCCCTTCTCCAGGAGGTATCATTTCTATTTTTTTTTTTTTTAACTTGCTGTAGGCTATCTCTGTGCCAAGGATCAGGCTGAGGTATAAACTGAAGTTCTCAGGTCTTTCTTAGCCTGCTCCTTTCCCTGAACATGTGGTTACTTTTAAATTTTCCTTGTACATACAGTTGCTTTTGAATGTTTTTAATGGCTGACTCCCATCATGGAAAAAAGAAAAAATATTAAAGGGGTAGAAAAAACGCTCTAATCTTTGCAAGTCAATTTAGCCAACTGATTAGTTTAGGAGGAGGTGTTGTCACAACGCAGAGGTGTAGCCAACAGTGGCCACCCTCCTCTTCACAACTCTGGGGTGAGAGCACAGATCCCAGAGGTACAGAGGACAGGGTCCTTTTTGTCCACTCTGGCTCTACAAGCTGTGTGCAGGCACTCAAGGAACACGTGCCACAGCCCTGGGGGTGGAAGATGGGTAGCTGCAAGTGTGCTAAGAGTCGAAGGTGACCAGAACTGACTGCAATGTACAATTCAAGCCTTCTCCTAGAATCTGCAATAGACTCCAGAGTTCCAAGATGGTTACACTGGACAAATTCTGCTGGTGCAGTTGTCTAAGGTGTAAAGGCTGGTTCCTGGTTGCCAAATTCCCCAAATTCCCTGGCTGCCGATCCTACGCTGCCAAGTCCGCCGAAAATTATTTATCCTTGTATATTGATCTTGTCACCAATTGTATTTCTTGGGTTTTTGAAGTACAATCAGAGCATTCACAAATAATCCCCTACTTCTTCCTTTAAAATGTTTGTATCTCTCATTACTTTATCTGGACTGTTATTTAAATAAGCGTTCTTGGTAACTATTCTTGTTGTGTTCTTTCTTGACTTAAAAAGAAATATAATACTAGTGCTTCTATGTAAGTCATGATATTGGCTGTTAGTTTTAGTAATCTTTATATGGTAAAGGAAGTACTTCTACTTCCTCATTTACTAATATTTTCCCTCAACAATTTAATTAATATCTAATAAGTTTTAATCCTCCTCTCTGGTTATTATCTCCAATTCTGATATTATAATTTTAAATTTTGTCACTGCTTGAAGAATTGCTAGAACATTGTCAATTTTGTTAATCTTTTCAACAAATAATCAATTTGTTTTTCTGTTTTCTAACTGATTGTAGAAACATACTTTCATTTTTCCTTTTACCATTCTGCTTTATTATTCTTTTTTTCAGATTTCACAATAAGAATGCCTCCTACATTTTACTTTTAGTTTTATTTAGTGCCTATACTTTCCGATTAGAAAGCTTTGGGTAATATGCTCATGTGCCTTTCCCATACTGCAGTCTGGCTCTTGCCCCCACCGCATGAGTAAAACTGTCCTCAGTTAAGTCATGGATCACCTACATATTGACAAAGATAACAAACCTCCTGTCTCTTTTTTAACAGAACTCTTCCTATAGTATGTGCCACCAACCATGCTTTCACCTCTATTCCTTGGCTTTTCTGATAAAATCCTCTTCTCATTTCTCTCCTGCCTCTCCAACCTTCTTCAGAATCCCACCATCGTCGGGCTTACCTTCTCTTAAATGTCACTGTTTCTCAAGACTGTGTCCTAGAAGCCCTACTCTCATTAAACATGATTCCTACTGACCTCATACAAACCCTTGGATTCAACTCTTTACACACAAAACCCTGAAAATCCAAATGCACAGCTCCCTGCTGAATGAGACTGACTACAGGAGGATATCCCACATCTTGTCTAATTTAGACAATATTGTCATCTTATCGGCTAGATTTTGCACTTTCTCTTTACTCCAGATACTTGTAATTAATATCAATATTCCCAGGTTGGGAACTTAGGAATTATTTTAGAACTCTTTCCTCTGATTTAACCACATTCTATCAGTCACCAACTTGTGAAGACTTACCTTTACCCTTCAAGAATCTGTCTCCTTATGGCTCTTCCCTTAGAGCATGTATTTTCATAAAAACTACTTCAGTGATAATCCCTTCACTATCCTGTCTGCAACCTGACCTATCTACATTCCATCCTGTCTCATTAAACAAAGAGTTACACAGTCTTTTTGTTTCCTCTACTTAGGATGACCTCTACCCACCCCGCTTTCCACCTATCTAATTCCCTATGTCCTTCAAAGTTCAACTCTTATAACTCCGTCTCTGGAAAGCTCCCCATCTGTATATGTATATTATTATGGACACATATAGTCCTCCTCTAAAGGCAAAGGAGAAAAGGAAAGCTATACCCATTTGAATGCAGAGTTCCAAAGACTAGCAAGGAGACATAAGAAATCCTTCCTCGTGATCAATGCAAAAAAATAGAGGAAAACAACAGAATGAGAAAGACTAGAGATCTCTTCAAGAAAGTCAGAGATACCAAGGGAACATTTCAAGCAAAGATGGGCACAATAAAGGACAGAAGTGGTATGGACCTAACAAAAGCAGAAGATATTAAAAAAAGATGGCAAGAACACAAAGAACCACCATATAAAAGACATCTTCATAACCAAGATAACCACGATGGTGTGATCACTCACCTAGAGCCAGACAGCCTGGAATGCAAAGTCACATGGGCCTTAGGAAGCATCACTACGAACAAAGATAGTGGAACTGATGGAATTCCAGTTGAGCTCTTTCAAATCCTAAAAGATGATGCTGTGAAAGTGCTGCACTCAATATGTCAGCAAATTTGGAAAACTCAGCAGTGGCCACAGGACTGGAGAAAGTCAGTTTTCATTCCAATCCCAAAGAAAGGCAAAGCTAAAGAATGCTCAAACAAATGTACAATTGTACTTATCTCACACGCTAGCAAAGTAACGCTCAAAATTCTCCACGCCAGGCTTCAACAGCATGTGAACTGGGAACTTCCAGATGTTCAAGCTAGATTTAGACAAGGCAGAGGAATCAGAGATCAAATTGCCAACATCTGTTGGATCATCAAAACAGCAAAAGAATTCCAAACAAACATCTACTTCTGCTTTACTGACTATGCCAAAGCCTATGACTGTGTGGATCACAACAAACTGTGGAAAATTCTTCAAGAAATGGGAACACCAGCCCACCTTACATGCCTCCTGAGTAATCTGTATGCAGATCAAGAAGCCAACAGTTAGTACTGGACATAGAACAACAGACTGGTTCCAAATTTGGAAAGGAGTACGTCAAGGCTGTATATTGTCACCCTGCTTATTTAACTTACATGCAGAGTACATCATGAGAAATGCTGGGCTGGATGAAGCACAAGCTGGAGTCAAAACTGCAGGGAGAAATATCAATAAACTCAGGTATGCAGATGACACCATCCTTATGGCAGAAAGCAAAGAGGAACTAAAGAGCCTTTTAATGAAAGTGAAAGAGGAGAGTGAAAATGTTGGTTTAAAACTCAGCATTCAAAAAATTAAGATCATGGCATCCAGTCCCATCACTTCACAGCAAATAGATGGGGAAACAATGGAAACAGTAAGAGACTTGTTTTTTGGAGGCTCCAAAATTACTGCAGATGGTGACTACAGCCATGAAATTAAAAGTTGCTTGCTCCTTTTAATTAAAAGCTATCATACAAAAGCTATGATAAACCTAGACAGTATATTAAAAAGCAGAGACATTACTTTGACAACAAAGGTCCATCTAGTCAAAGCTTTGGTTTTTCTAGCAGTCATGTATGGATGTGAGAGTTGGACTGGAAAGAAAACTGAGTGCCAAAGAATTGCTGCTTTTAAACTGTGCTGTTGCAAAAGACTCCTGAGAGTCCCTTGGGACCTCAAGGAGATCAAACCAGTCAATCCTGAAAGAAATCAGTCCTGAATTTATTCATTGAAAGCACTGATGCTGAAGCTGAAACTCCAATACTTTGGCCACCTGATGCAAAGAACTAACTCACTGGAAAAGACCCTTATGCTGGGAAAGATTGAAGGCAGGAGAAGGGGACGACAGAGGATGAGATGGTTGGATGGTATCACTGACCCAATGGACATGAGTCTGAGCAAGCTCCAAGAGTTGGTTATGGACAGGGAGGCCTGGCGTGCTGCAGTCCATGCAGTCCAAGAATCAGACATGACTGAGTGACTGAGCTAAACTAATACCCTCCCTCATGTGCTAGCATAGTACATTGTGGACATCTTCTATAAAACACATGATACTACAGTAAGCACTGACTTATCAGACTATTTTCCATGAACAGAAGAGCAATCTGAGACCAACAGACCTTTACTGTTTGCCCTCGTGCTCTCAGTAGCAAGCAACCTTCAAAGTTTGTATCATGGATGAAATGATTTTAGAAAAATTGTGTCTAAATAATAACTTATATAACTGTATCTAAAATCAGAACTGACTGCCTGTTAGTAAACTTCTGGTGATACAGAAAAACACATTAAGTGAAATACTTCATCTTCACAAATTCATGCTACTTTTCCAGAAAATTTGAATCCTATGTTAGGGTCAGACAGTAGACCCTTAAGGTTTCCCTGAGCTTAGGAATGTAAAATCCAGGACCTCTGAACTGGATTGCTACTGACTGCTCTACACCATACTATAAACCTGCGTCTAATACAACCAGGCAATTGGATAGAACAGCATAATTTAAAACAAAAATGGTGATTGTGATACATCCCTGAAAAACCTGAGTCCTTAATAATGAAACAAAAAGAAGAATCTGATTGTTATAAATCCATTCCTTAAGGTCTCACAAATTCACTTTTCCACAACACAATGCTCAATGTAAAATACTACCTCTCATAGAACTCTTTCAGGTTTTTGTTTGTTGTTTCATTTTTTTCTTTGCTTTTATGGAATTTTTTATTATCTTACTTGTTTCATAATTGTAGTATGCAACTCAAAGGAACATAAATTCCATACAGAAAAAGCGAGACCACCAGTGTAAAAATACATGCCAGCTGTTTAGAAAAAGTATTTACTAAAAGTTCCAGTTTTCCAATCTGTATGTCATTTTAGTCCTGACCTATTAAATATAGAAAGTCTGCTTTAATTACAAATTGTGGGTTATTGGAAAATGGTAGTAAAACTAGGGCTTTGAGATTCTGCTTCCAACTAAGACTCGATGTTATACTGTTCCAGAAACAGACTATAAACCTATATCCAGTAAGCCATCCCAAAATCTTGTTCATAGGAAGAACTCAAGAGAACACTAAATGAAATGGGAAAAAAAACTGTCACCAATGTAAAAACAGTAAAACAGCATTTTTAGTCCAATAAACAGTGACAAGTATGAAAAAAAAAACAACAGCATTTTTAAATGTGAAAGACTCACACAGGATAAGAACTGCATTTTTCAAACATACCTTGTCCATTAACTTACTGGCATGAAGACTCAAGCTGTTGAAGAATATTTTTTTGCTCAGCAAATGCATTTCTTCAATGGTAGTCAACAATGTAGTTGCGCTATTTCCAATAATGCCACTAAAAACAAAGAATATTTCTGGTTGCAAAGCAGGCCTAAACAATTTAGCTCTATAACTGGGTAGAATTCTTTTAGAAGATCCAGATTTAAATAAAAGTTTTTATATAGAATATACCCTGTGAATTAAAACAATTACTCTAGTTTCATACAGTAATGAGTTTTGTTTTTTTTCTTTTAGGTTAGGTGACAAACAAATGAAAGCAAACTACAGTGTTTTCAATATCTCATAATCTCTTAGAAAAGCAATGGGTTAGACTAAACCCTTATAGCATGCAAATCCATGTGGCTATTTTTCCACTATTACAGTAAACGCATGTTTTGATTATCTAAGAAGATCTGATTTTAATATAAAGGAAGCCATTCCATCAATAGCTCTATGAAGAAAATATTATTAATACTGAGCTTTTTTAATTAAAACTTCTGCCGTATCAGTAACACATCTGCAAATTATAAAGCATTATTATACAGCTGCCAAAAAAGTATATTTAAAATAATTATGAAAAATTTGGTAACATTTTTAAATAATTTCTATACATCCTATAATTCTCAATTTTCTACTGCAAGGATATCTTAGACTTGTCCAGAGGGATTTCTCATTTTTTGCAGAATGTAACAACCATGTACATAAAACAATTTCCAATTTTATTCTCCTATTCATGTACTGAAAGTGATTCTTCTATTCCTGATATTGGCATCCTTGTGAAAAGTCATTTAAAATGATTTTTTTAATAGACTATCAAAAATATAGCTTGGGACACCATTGTTTTAACACAACTGACATATAACATGGTCTTACAGTGAGTGACATTTACTATAGGGCTCAAGTATACACACGCTGTCAAAAGATATATGTATCCTGAAAATGAATGTAGATTTGGGAGTCAAAGATTATACTTTAGATAAGACAAGTGGTTCCTAGATAAGACAAGAGGTTCCTAATCAGATAAAATCACTCTAATTTAGAGAAGATACGATAGCTATTAATATTACTTGGAGAAGATAAAGCTATGGTTCTGCTTTACCACTAATGGAAAACTAAATGTTAAAGAAGAATTTATGTTATTTACACCCAGAATAGGACATTTTACTAATTATGTCCTGTTTTGAGTATAATATAGAGTTGCTTTAAGTGCCATGGATCTCAAATATAGAAGGACTCAAAATATACTTCTATTATAGACTTATAGTGCTACATAAGCTGTGCGTGTGCAAATGTGTGTTTGTGTGTGTACAGCTACGCCAGGAAAAGAAAGGAAAATGGAAATAATGGACCTCAAACTACAACATGTATAACGTGCAAATAATGACTCACATGGTGTGGAGGTTCTACTAGTTTATACTTAGTCCACAAACGGAATACACACACACACAAATACTACACTGTGTTCTAACTGAAACGAAGCATGACATGGGATTTAATGAGCACGTTTAACCATTCCACTTACCTGATTGTGTGGTGGTAAAATTTGAGGAGGTTAGAAATTTTATATAATAAAACTGCCCCAGGTTCAGCAACTATTACTTGTTCAATTCGAACCTATTAAAACAGGTGACAAAAAGTTAAACATTTCTTAAAAGTGCAACTTTTTCTTCATTAATCACATGTGGTATGAATAGCATTAAAGAGATTAAAGTTCATGATTATAGAAATCACAAACTTCCTTCTAAATAAGTAATATCTGAATATTAAGTCAGAGGATGGTAAAACACCACAAAAAATTTAACACAGGTGTTCCTTGGTAGCTCAGCTGATAAAGAATCTGCCTGTAATGAAGGAGACCCGGGTTCGATTCCTGGGTTGGGAAGATCCCCTGGAAAAGGGAATGGCAACCCACTCCAGTATTCTTGCCTGGAGAATCCCATGGACAGAGGAGCCAGGCTCCTCTGTCCATGGGGTCACAAGAGTCGGACACGACTTAGCGACCAAACCATCACCATCGTCATACTATGAACAAATGATCCACTACCTATAGAACCTGGCTCAAGGCAACTGCTATCAGAAATTATCAATACAATGAGATCATCTTGAGGTTTTTTTACCAGCATATAATGGAATTTAGTTCAGCACTAAACTACAAAGCAGCTGTTACATGCCTAAAATTATCAGTAAAAAGGTACTGCTTTATGAATCAATAGTAAGGGGGAAAAAAATGAAAAAAGTTTTACCTTTAACAACTAAACCAAATTTCTTTTAATATTAATTAGAGAGCAGAAAAGCAGATGGATCTTGAGTTGGTGCCAACATATTTGACTAATTATAATACTACTAGGGCAGTATCTCAGATCTAGTTCAAAATTAACTTGAAATGCTCAAGATTAACTACTGGGAATTTTTCTAATTAAAATCCATCCTTCACTAATTTTTCCCTTACTTCACATTCCCTAACTAACAAATACAATTTAAACTACACTGAATATGCTTACTTACATATCACACTACATCTCTGCTTAAGCTGCAAATAACATTAGGTCTTCTTGTTTTCTAATTAGATTCTAAACATAGACATTATATTTTCTAGTTCTTTTACATCTCTGCAGCACTTAGCAAAATAATACCTATGCAGGAGATGTTCAATAAACATTTTTGAAAACATTTAGATTTTGGAATATGTCGTAGTACCAATGAATATGATCTGCTAAACTATTTTACATTACAAATACATGTAATACTATACAAAAACCTTGCAGAGAAAATTGGCAATGATTATTTTAAAATGTATTTTGTTATCCGTCATTAATGTGTTAATCTGACAAAATTATAGCTTGAATTCAAGTTGCTACTTCTTTAAACTCCAAATAAGACAATAATTTAACCATATAATATACATAAAATATTTTATGCAATATATACAAAGTATTTTACCTTTAGAGGCCTGCACACACCCTCAGTGATATGGCCAACAACTTCTTGAATACTTTCTTCAACACCTACAGTTAATTATAACATAATTGAAATTTTTTTCATATTGTACTGTTTCACAGAAGTACAAAATATCAACAAACAATAATACCTGTGATTAATGGCATTAATGATAAACATTTAAAATAACCATTAATGGTATCTTCTTAAGTTCAATATCTTTTAGGATATTACTAACTATATTAATATCTGAACCTAAAGCTCTATCAATTCATTTGACTGCTGATTAATGAAAAAAGATTGTTAAATTAATTAACTGAAGGAGGTGATGAGTACATGTATTAGGATCTGTTCCACAAACTCCTTATTCTAGGCAGACGTATTAAGCACACAAACTACAGATATAAGATGGAAAACACACCTTACAATTTAATGGAAAAACTGACATTTACTAATTATTGACCACTTATCAAGGTCTGTACCATGTACTTAGACATGTACAGCTTGTGACCACTTTCATTTTCACAGATGGAGAAACTAAAGTTTAGAAGAATTCATGCCATTCCCACGGAAGAATCTATTTCTAACTCCAATTATTTTCCTCCTGCCTCTTAATGCGGCCTCTCATGTATGATTTACTAACAGCTTTTAAGAAATACATTCTTTTAAACTGGATTATTAGGATAACAGAAAACAACTTTGAACAGCACAGACTGTGTGCCAATCTATCATAGACGCTGACTCTAACGAGGGGCTGAGTCCTGCACCCATTTGCACACCAGCCTCTCCTGGAAGATGACCTGATGAACCAGCATGGTGTGGGGCCACGCCGTGCAAGACAAGCTAGTGACACCCTCCACAACACGTCCCTTCCCTTCCTAGCAAAACCAGAACATCTTAATTATCCACTAACCCCTTCTATCACAGGTATCTCAAGACAGTCACAACTAAGAAGACTGGAAATTCTGCAAACAGGTGTTAGCAACTCAAAAATAATCATTTTTCTTCTTTGAAATTAAGACAAAAATTTTAAGTGCATTCAGTACATTGGCAGTTATTCAAAAAATGCTGGAACAGTCACACGAGGATGAAAACAGGGGCCGAGCAGTGTTAACAGAAAGAAAGCAGCAGGAGCTTCATGACCTCAGAAAAGTCACTGAGCCCGTGTGCTTGTAGACAAAGCGGAGGTAACATCCCCCTTTGCCTTCAGAGGACAGTGACGTACAAGCTACGAGACAACATACGCCAGGCACTCCAGGGACACCTTGAAAGGGCAGCAGAGGGGCCCTGCTCACTAGGGAAGGCCCCAGAGGTCCAGGATAAAAACCTTATCAGTTGTGTCACAAAATGAAAGTGATGGAGAAGAATTCACGGGAAAAGGGGAAACTAGAGAAAGGAAGATTAATTAGGATGCTTACTGAATCACCTAGGGTCAAGAGTTTATCTCCATGAAGAAAACAGGAGCGAGGACAGAAACAGAGATATCCTATGTGATGTGCTACATCTCAGAGGAGCAGGAACCACAGGGCAACCCACCTTGGGTCGTTACATGCTTCAGAAGAGCTTCAAGGTGTTCTTTTTCAGAAGCAGTAGCTTGATGGAGCCAAGCCAACATATCTCCAACGTATCTAATGAAAAAACTAAGTGTTAGTGAAGATTTCCTTCAGGAAAACACTGAATACCCCAATACTTTCTGCTACTATACCTCAAAGGGTCATGGGAGTGCATTTCAATGGGTCTAGGGGTACCTCCTGGGCCCCCTCTTGTAAGAGCATCAATGAATCCACGAACCACTGTACTTCTTCTGGCTGTTCCAAACTCATCTAAGGTATACCTAGAAGAGACATGTTATTAACAAACAACTGTTTTTCTTCCTAATGGTTGAAGAAAACCATGCACTTTCTCAGATAAGCTATCTAATGCTTTTTTTTACACAATTCTCTCAGGCAATACTGCTCTAAACAAAAAATATTTAATAAATAACTTTATCATAGTGATAATCCAATCCAAAGGTGTATTTTTTTATGTCTAAGAAGGAATGCAGGATTTACAATCAGTAACAGAGGTTGTGGCAATAAAGGATAAAGCAGGGGTTTAGTAAAAGTAAAATTCCAGACAAGGTAGAAACCCTGAACTCTACAGGTTTCAGAGCCCACCCCTTGTCCAAAACATGACATTCATTGCACACAGAAAGCCTAGTATACGGTTCTCAGAGGCTGGTTACAGTTAGAACTCTGCAATCTAAAAATATAAGACTTCTCCTTCTACATTAAAAAATTCTCACAATACACCACCAAAATTTGTCTAAAATATACTATTCATATTTAAAAGCTTATTTTGACTCCAATGTTAAACATACTACATGCTACTTGAATTTACTGACCAGCTATGCATTAAGAGCAAATATTTTCTTCTACATATATTTACAAGTTATCAATTACAGTTGGCAGGGCGGAGGGGAAGACTTTCAAGGCTGAGGAAATTTTTAGGGAAAAAAAGATTTTGAACTGGAAGATCAGACCATCTGGGGTCAAATGATAGGATGGCTTAAAGTTACCAAGAGTCCCTGTTTCCTTGACTAGAATCTGCCTTTGTTTCTGTCGCCACTGGATGCCCAACTGAAAGTTCTGTTTCAAACATACACAGGAAAACAAAATTTTTTTTTGTACTCCCATGTCAGCAGATTCTAGATCCATGAACTTTTAAATCTCTAAACAGTACTCTACTAAATACTGAGAATTATTTCATTACCCTACATATAAAGAAAAGTTACAAAAATTTCACCAAAGTTTTCAAAAGAATTTCTTAGGCTACACTGCCTTCTTTACTATGCTACTGATTTAATGAAAAACCCACATTTTTTTTTAACAGAAGAAAGCTAGAAAGGGGGGGTATTTTTAAATAAAAGTGTAGTGAAGCAATTAATAGCAATAAATTGTTAGGACTCTGAGCCTTTTTAAAGGACTATGTACCAGTAACCAGATCATGGTTGTGTATGGTTTTTTCGTTTTAGTTAAAAGGAAATGGTTTTGAAATTCCATGCAGTGACATACCAGCAATACATCAAGATGAAAACGCAGTTATCAAGCTACGTTTTGCAAAAGTGCACAGTTGCTTTACATTCACTTTGTTTTTTTAAATTAATTAGAACCAAGGTGCTTATCTCTATTTCTTCCCTCATGCTCTTAAAAATATAAATGCTTAAAAATATACAGGATGCCTTCCTTTAAAGATCATCAGTTCTATGAAGTGACTTGTTATCAGATTTATGACAGCACAAAATTCACAAACTTTTTAAATATGTAAAACTAATCTTCCCTTGGCAACCCAAATGACTGCATAATAAACAGAAACAATTTAACTTCGGTTTCTAGGACTATTAACTGTGATCACAAGTTATATTAGAAACCAGTGAATCCACTGGCATTTTAAATGCGCGGAGGGGCAATTTTAAAAGTCTGACAAACACTAGAATCTAATCTTCTTACTACAGTCTACGGCCATACCACCCTGAACGCGCCCGATCTCGTCTGATCTCGGAAGCTAAGCAGGGTCGGGCCTGGTTAGTACTTGGATGGGAGAGACAGAAGAAAGTTTCCTTGACCAAAAAGAGATTCTTTTCCAACAAAGGTCAAAAACTGAAAACGTAGCTTTACAAAAGAGAATGTCAAAATTATGTAAATATTCTAAAATGCCTCTAGCTAAAATAAAAAATCAAACCCCCCAGTTTTTATGTTCATCCATAGTAGAAAAGGAAAAATTCTAGTCAAAAAGCAAATAAAATGAAAAAATTTCGTCCGAAAACAGTAAAAGATAAAAGAATAATGTAAAAGCCTCTCTAAGAAATGCAACAAATAAAAAATGAAAAAAAAATCAGCATTGAACATATTACTATATCCTTTAATAACTGACATGCTGAAGGTTTAACAGAAGAAAGAAGGTAACATCAATTTATCCATTTCTACTTGCAATAAACTTCTTTTTGAAAGCACTTCTGTACTTCATGTACTAAAAGTTAATAATGCATTAGCATTCCAGTTATATAAGACCTAACAAAACCTGAGTATGGCAATTTCCCCGAAAGACTTCAATAACTGGCGTTTTCTTAAATGTGATACCTATACATTTGAGACCCAATCATGAACAGTGAAGCTTCTCTACTTTATTTAAATCAAGTTCATATAGTGCCATCTGGTGGTTAATATAATACATTATAAAGTTCTTCCCTAAATTTAAAGAAGACCACCACTTTGAAAACAGGTGATTACTTAAGATGAAAGGCCAATTTTCCCTTCTTCAGTGTTCATCTTATGGTACTTAGCTGGCACTAAAAGTCTCCTTCTTCCGCATTCAACGTCCAGGTGTTTAACCGTCCATATCGCACTATAGCCCCCATCCCCTGTGTGTCCTGTGAAGATACATCTTCTTTGTCTATTTTAGTTCTATTGTCTCTCAAGCATTTTGCCTTGCTGTCAGGTAGGCCTAAAACACACTTCTCTTTAGCTGAAAATTTTCCACTTTACCTCCTTTCAAAATAAAAATACTAGCCAATACTTTGTGATGAGTAAAGCATGATGCTCAACACCTTATGGGAACATTCCAATTTTAATCTTCACAACAACCCAGCAAGAGATGCACTATTTTTATCCTCATTTCACAGCTCAAAAAAACCAAAGCCTATAAAGGTAAGTGGGTTCATCAAAACAAAACAAAAAGAGTCTAACTCAGAGACCACCATTTGAACCATTTTGCAATACTGCTCCTTTCCAAGTGTCGATCAAGAATCAAAACTTAGAAAACATACATTTATATGGTAGATGTCAACTGACATTTTCAGAGGCCCAAAATACATGAAGGCCTTTTTAAAAAACAATTAACCTTGTGAACAAATATGAATCTGTGGACACTGTTACAGATTATTAAACAAGCACCAAACGTTTTAGGTACTATAATTATAATCAAACACCAATACCTTACAGTGAAAAAACTGGGAAAGAAATTTCGAAGACAGTAAGATCTGCTGAGCTGATGGTCAATAATGAGCATCAGCTTATCCCAGGAACCCACACAACCTGCAGATCTCTTGTGACCCAGCTCCTGCTACTAACCCAGCAACCAGCTTCTGCAAGTCCCTAAAGGTGCATGCTCCTCCTCAACCCATGCAATAGCACCTGCTGTTCCTTCAATCTGGGAGGTTCTCTCCTCCTGTTTCATCTTGGAAAATGCTTATCAACCTTCAGAACTCATTTTATACCTACTTCCCAGAGGAAACTTTTTCTAATGTACACCCCTCTCCCTACCACAGACTACTCGAGCCACAGGGCACTTGAAACTTGACTTTTAGAAAAGCAATTAATGTATACATTAAAGTGAATTTGTTTACGTCTGGTTCCATAAAGTAAAGCAAGATGAAGGCAATGTTTTATTGATGGTAAGCCTGCCTCACTTAGAACTGTGCTTAACATATAGTGAGTACTCAATAAGTAGCACTGGGCTGTGATTATTTTATTTATCTGTCCCAGCATTTGTGTTCTAAAGTCTTATTACAGGACAAGTAATGTTCTAAGCAGAAAACAGAGTAAGAAGGAAATCTTCTAAAAATACAGAAGCGTATAAAAGACATGACTCAGGGCAGGACTGAATGCACGAGTTCTCTGGCTTTCTGTTTCCCGAATTTTAACCTCCTATTTGGTCTTCCCATTTTCATACTATTCCAGACATTAAAAATGAAAAAGGATTTGAAGGCATGGGTAAAAAAGATGTGGTACATATATACCATGAACTATTACTCAGCCATTAAAAACATGAAATAATGCCATTTGCAGAAACATGGATGGACCTAGAGAGTGTCATACTAAATGAACTAACTCAGAGAGAGGAGGAGAAATATGACATGACAACCTCTATATGTGCAATGTAAAAAGAGTGATAACAGATGAACTCACTTACAAACAGAAAGATACACAGACTTAGAAAATGAACTTATGGTTGATGAGGGGAAAGAGGGAGTTAAGGAGTTTGAGAAGGTCATGTATTCATTGCTATATTCAGAATGGATAACCAGCAGGGACCTCCTGTACAGCACATGGAGCTCTACTCAATGTTATATGCAAACCTGGATGAGACGGAGGTCTAGGGGAGAATGGACACATGTATATGTATGGCTGAGTCCCTTCCCTGTTTACTTGAAACTAACACAATAGTATTAATTGGCTATACCCCAATATAAGCTAAAAAGTTTAAAGACTGAAGACAAAAAAAAAGGACTTGAAAAGTAAAAGAAAACTAAAACACAGAAAAATAAAAAATATATGTTAATATTGCATAAAGTTCTTATCCAAAGCATTATCACATAGCACCTGGCTGCCATAACTTACAGGATTAAAAACCTGAACTCTTTCTTTTCTGGAATCCTACTAATGAAATTCTAATTTTAAATCTTCTTTTCTCATCTCTGGGTAATTATTATTTATTAGTCTATTTTGACCTCCATCCCTCCAGGGCAGTGTTAATACAGGAGTTTTAGTTACATACAATTCCAAGGTAATTAACAAGACGGCAGAATGTGGAAAAGACTTTAACCTCTGCATAAATAACAGGCAGTCTAGATATTAGGACATCTTGGTTTTCGAATCTGTGTTGCATTCTATAGCATGTAACATACAATTAGGCGGATGCTCCAGTGGTACTCAGATGAGATAAAAATATCACTGTAAATTACTATATTGCTCAAACTATTATATATAAATTTGATTAACACTGAAATTCAATATAAATTACCAAAGAAAAAGTAGATTTGCTTTTTTATTAATTAGGAAAAAGTCACTCACTTATATAAGACAGGTCTGTCCTGCAGGGCTTCCATTGCCTGAGTTAGTACTGGAGATATGTCACATGATTCTTGTGTCAATGTTCTGCATTCACCTGAAAAACGATTAACGTTGTAACACTTGTTAAAATACAATTAGGCCTTTATTATATCCATTGTACAACCAGAGTCTAAACACCGCATTTAAAAAATGTTTGGAAAAGCCTAGAGAACATACCAATAAAAAACTAGCTAATGCTGCCAAAGTAAACATTCAAGCTTAAATATCTATTTAACTTCAATCGACCATATCTGCTATGTGGTATAAAATGTATATTATTATTATAAGAAACCAGAGTTTTGAAGAAACCCATCAACGAACAAATATGCACTAAATAACTGCTATACACACAACAATGTCAAGAAGGGAAGGGAATACCAAATATTCATCACCAGTTCCTTACCCCACGGGCAATCTTTAAACAGTTTGCTAGAATGTTTATATGGGTAACTAATCCAAGCTAGTAAAATTATATTTACTATTCTATCTATAAAATACTGATTAAATGTCTACTCTGTTCAAAAAGCAGGACATGTTCAGAAATTTGCTATGTGAAGACCTCATGTTCCTTTGTTTTTAACAGGTAATTCTACTAACACACTACTGAAACAAAAGAGACACGTGTACCCCAATGTTCATCGCTGCATTGTTTACAATAGCCAGGACATGGAAGCAACCTAGATGCCCATCAACTGACGAATGGATAAGAAAGCTGTGGTACATATACACAATGGAATATTACTCAGCATTAAAAAAAAAAAATTCATTTGAAGCAGTTCTACTCAGGTGGATGGAACTGGAACCTATTATCCAGAGTGAAGTAAGCCAGAAGGAAAAACAATACAGTATACTAACGCATATATATGGAATTTAGAAAGATGGTAACGAGAACCCTGCATGCGAGACAGCAAAAGGAACGCAGATGTATAGAACAGACTCGTGGACTCTGTGGAAGAGGGCAAGGGTGGGATGTTATGGGAGAATGGCATTGAAACATGTTAATTATCATATGTGAAATCAATCGCCAGCCCAGGTCTGATGCTCGGGGCTGGTGCACCGAGATGACCCAGGGGGAGGGAATCGGGAGGGAGGAGGGAGGGAGGTTCTCGAGGGGGAGCATATGTAAACCCATGGTGGTTTCATGTCAATGTATGGCAAAACCAACACAATAAAGCAAAGAAAATTAAAAAAAAAAAAAAAAAGAAACAACAGACTGGTTCCAAATTGGGAAAGGAGTACGTCAAGGCTATATATCGTCATCCTGCTTATTTAACTTATATGCAGAGTACATCATGTGAATTGCCAGGCTGCATGAAGTACAAGCTGGAATCAAGATTGCTGGGAAAAATATCAATAACCTCAGATATACAGATGACACTACCCTTTGGCAAAAAGCAAAGAAGAACTAAATAGCCTCCTGATGAAAGTGAAAGAGGAGAGTGAAAAAGCTGGATAAAAACTCAACATTCGAAAACTAAGATCATGGCATCTGGTCCCATCACTTCATGGCAAATAGATGGGGAAACAATCGAAACAGTAACAGACTATATTTTCTTGGGCTCCCAAATCACTGCAGATGATGAGTGCAGCCATGAAATTAAAAGATGCTTGCTCCTTGGAAGAAAAGCTATGACAAAACTAGACAGCATATTAAAAAGCAAAAACTTTTACTGACAAATGTCTGAAGTCAAAACTATGGTTTTTCCAGTAGTCATGTATGAATGTGAGAGTTGGACCATAAAGAAAGCTTAGCATTGAAGAATTGATGCTTTTGGCTATGGTGTTAGACTCTTGAGGGTCCCATGGACAGCAAGGAGATCATAGTCCTGAATATTTATTGGAAGGACTGATACTGAAGCTGAAACTTCAATACTTTGGCCACCTGATGTGAAGAACTGACTGATTGGAAAAGACCCAGATGCTGGGAAAGATTGAAGGCAGGGGAGACGGGGACAACAGAGGATGAGATGGTTGGATGGAAACACCAACTCAATGGACACAAGTTTGGGTAAACTCCGGGAGTTGATGATGGACAGAGAGGCCTAGTGTGCTGCAGTCCATGAGGTTGCAAAGAGTCGGACAAAACTGAGTGACTGAACTGAACTGAATTGAATGATCTGTGTTCACTAATTACTTAGTGAAATAGATAGAAATCCAGGTCTGTGTGTTGAAAATTATATTGTTTGAATCAATTCAATAAAATTTTCATTGAATGCCTAAAAAAATAAATAAATAAAACAAAACTAAATACATAAACCACTTGTGGTAGGCAAAATAATGGTCCTCCCAAGATCTCTAATCACTGAAACCTGTGAATATGTTATTTTATGAAGCAAAAGGGACTGTGCAGATGGAATTAAGAGGATGGACCTTAAAAGAGGGACATTTTCCCAGATTACTTACGTGGGTCCAAGGTAATTATCTAGGTGTTAAAAGTGGAAGAGGCCAGTGGAAAAGTCAATCAGAGATATGAGATGGAAGAAGAGGCAGAGAGATTCAAAGTGAGAAAGCGATTCCATCTATCCATTGCTGGCTTCAAAGATGGAGGAAGAGGCCACAAGCCAACGCAGGCGGCCTCTAGAAGCTGGGAAGACCCTCAGTGACAGCTGCCAAGCAATCTCAGAGCTCAGTCCTCAGACTCAAAGAGCTAAATTATGCCAACAAAGTGAATGAGCAAGGCAACAGATTACTCCCTAGAGCCTCCAGAAATGAATGCACATATTTTCATTTTAGCATGGTGATTTCTGACTACAGAACTATAAAATGATAAATTTATGTTTTAAGCCATTAAGATTGAGATAAATTTGTTACAGCAGCAACAGAATATTAATTCACCATAATGGTTATATTAACAACAAGGGATGTCTAATCAACCTTAAGATAATCTGGGGCACAAATACAGACTTTATTAATTTTCTCATTTCCATCCTTAATCATATATAGTACCTGAATGATAGTAGATGCTTATGAGGCAAATACAAAGACAGTATGTTTAAATCTTTTGATTACTAAGATCAAAATATGTTATCAAATAAATACTAAGTGAAATAAAATCAAGCATTCATGACTCTAGACTGCATCAAAGAAGCTACTTACTTTGAGCCCATCGGTAAAGTCTTTCATAAGATGTTTCTTGAAGCAAGGCCATTTGCTCCATAATTTCTAAACTAAAAAAATTAAAGATTATAATTTACTTAAAAGTTTTAGCCAATAGCTAAATCTAAGAATCTAATTATTTTAATTACAGAATGATTTGGTTATAGCCTGTTAACTTTTTATCATTTTGTGGAATAATTTTTAGCAATTTTTTAATAAATAAATGTTGACAAGTTTTAATACCATCACTTAAAACACTCAACTGCTGTTTTATGCTAAACATCAGGGTATAACTTCCTCTTTATCTAAAGACACATAAAGATTAAACTTCTATTTCACATAATGCCATACACTTTAAGAACCTAGAAAATCTTTAAAATTCTGGAAATACAAGAGGCAACATGGTCATGAAATGCAAAGGCTACTTACCCTGCTGTTTGTTGGTTTGTACGCAAGAGAACTTTAACATCATTATGAATCTGTTTTACTCTTCCCAGTGCCTTGAAAAAATCCTTTAAAATTAAGAATGTAACATTAAAGTTTCCAAGTTTTCAGGTAAAATGGTATTACTCTAAATTGAAATATCACAACAAACAAAAAATAAATTAGTCTACCTACTCTAATGAAGCCCTCCTTAAACTGATCTCAACTTTCTCTAAATTTTTATAAAATGTATAATAGATACTTGGTAAAGTGAAAGTTGCTCAATCGCGTCCAACTCTTTGCGACCCCATGGACTATACAGTCCATGAAATTCTCCAGGCCAGAATACTGGAGTGGGTAGCCTTTCCCTTCTCTAAGGGATCTTCCAAACCCAGAGATCGAACCCAGGTCTCCCACACTGCAGGTGAATTCTTTATGAGCTGAGCCACAAGGGAAGCTCATTATTCACATTTTAAAACATATATTAATTCGATGTCTACTATATGCCAAATAGTGTACAAAGATGTGAAGATAAAAAGTTTATAAAGACAAAATCTATCTTCAAGAAGTATACAGTTGTGTGAAAGAGTAATGTAAACCTGAAGATTATAACACAAAGAAAAACATGCTATGTGTTACATATCTTATGACGTAGAAAACTCAGCATGGCTTCATCGTCTCAGGAGACGATGAGTTATGTGTCTATCATACACCCTTTCTTGCCCCTCATCCAGGAGCGTAATGCAAAGTTGGATGTATAAACATACACGACTTGACTGATGCTGAACTCCCAGCTTTTTTTCCCTCTATAAAAAGGTACTGGAGCCTTAGGTTCCAGAGAGACACAAATAATGTTCCAACCACGAAAAGTAGTTGATGAGTTATTTTTCTTTGGTGAAAAAAAAAAAAGGTTTAATGTTTTAAAATCCCTAATACTGCTGATTATTTCTGCTGAGGCAGGAGGGAAAGGTGCGATGTCACATATTTAAAATGCACAAAGTTCCTCAAACTATAAGGGCAATAAATACCAATAGGTAAGGCACCTACAATTCCCTCACCTACTTAACACCCTTCACTCAAGGGACGGGTTCCATCCCAGCCCAGGCAGTAAGGTAACAGTGACATCCTCAGGAGCCACTCAGTAAGCCCCCACCTTGGCCCTCCTCAAGAGCTCTTCCCGCCCTCAGACCCCAGGCACAGCTTTGCAGTTCCTCCCTGTTAGGACACTGAAAGATTCTTCTCAAGAAAAACTGAGTATCTTCAATGGGGAAAAAAAGAGGAATGATACTTTCCCTTGTCGTTTAGCATTCTGAGAGGCTTTATAGCTCAATCTTTTGGAAAGAATGGCATGCCTTCAGAAAAGTATCAGATGAAAAGGTAAAGAGTTTCTAATCTCAGGGAAGACCAAAAGTTGTGAAAGAAAGAACATGTAATCATTGCAATATCACTGCAATGTAAACAGAACATGCCATATAACTGCACTGTGAGGCAGGAAGAAAAGAGAACATGCATGTGTGGAGGGGGAGGAGCCATGGCCGCTAAGTACTTTTAGCTCATGGTAGGAAATCCATAGAAAATAGTTAACATGGATATCCAAAGCATACTCCTTTTCACCAGAGGTCCAGAATACAGAATCTACAAAAGAAGCAATTAACAAGATTGAAAATGGTTGCCAAAGAACTTAGAGACGGACAGGAGTGGAGTAGGTGATGTGGTGATGCAGGCTTTCCTTATAAGCCTTAATGTACTCTGACTCCTAAAAAACAAAAAAGAAGTACATGTGCCACTTTGAAAAAAACAGGGTAATTTAAAATCTGTACCTTAAATTGCTAAGTTTAAAAACATTTTTAAATCAAAAAAAATTTTAGGTGGTAAAGTAAAGCCTTAAAAAAGAGTGATTTCTCTATAGCATCTGTAACTGCTGGGCTTTAAGTGATTTCAACAGAAAGCAAAGTACCTCAGTGATGGGTCCTTCTCTTGTGCCTCGAAGAAGACTCATTTCGTCAGAAGTCAGCTGGAACTTGGATAAGAAGGCATCTGCCACTTGTGCTCTTATTTCTAATCTTTGACTGCAATATTTTTAAAAAGGCAACAGAAAATCAAGCACATTATGCATTTTACATAGCCTGAAAACAAGTTACATCTCTGACATATCTTTTAAGACAAAGACGTGAAACTCAGTCTCTTCAGAAGCCTCATTTCTGCCTCAAATATTAGCAGCTCATCAAGCACGTAGGGGATACAATTAGCTGATATTGTCCTACCTCTGCAGAGGGCACAGTAAGAGGCTACAGTAAAACGATGAACTAACTTTTATGTAAAAGGAGAAAATAAGTTCATGAATGGTACAGACAATACAAATCCTTAGCCATTTATTTGTATGTGAATAGTTCACCTTATGGTAACAAAGTTGTAAGAGAGAAATAAGTCAATTTCTTCTCAGTCACTAAAAAGTTCTAAGCCTTTGAAGCTTGTGCATGAAGTACACAACAAATCAAAAATCAAGCCTATTATTTACTTTAGGTTAGAAACTGAAGTCAAGAACTCATCTAGTAATTTTTCATTAATCCAACAAAAAAATTACTCCTCCATTTTGTCTTCCCCACTTTTTCCACACAATATCATAACAAACAAAAAAACATCTTTTCAAATTATATTATCTGAGTGCAGCCAACTTATACTAGTTGACAATTAGGAAAAAGCACAATCAGGTCTACAATTCAACCTGCAGGGACCTGCAGGACTGAGCTGGGTCACAATCTAAACACAAGTCAGGAAGACAAACCACAGGAGCAGAAAGCCAACATTCCTGCCTTCTAGATTTTAGATTTAAAGATATTCAAATAAAATTAAAGTGTTTCACTAGTAGTATTCACAGGGCAGTAATATTCTCCAATTTCAAAATATTCAAATGAAACTGAAGAAAGATAATCATTAACATTATCTGAACAGACAGAACAATGCATGACATCTTTGCTTTGTTTGGACTCTTGGGTTTCCAAGTTTCAGTTCAGTGTCAAATGCTCCTGCTGAATAACAAGAGCTAAAAAGAAAAAGTCCTCCAGGTGGCAGTAATGCTCTATTTTTCTCAAATAACAATGCAAATCACCTACTTAAATCTATACAGATTTAAAAAAACTATGTCCTTAATTATCTTGTTAAGTACTGATATCTACAAGTTACCTTAACATGTTTTGTTTTATACTTTTAGAAGCTCAAATCATTATCATACAGGATTTAAATTAATTATAACACTTCATAAAATTCCTTAAGACTATGGCAATCCACTCCAGTACTCTTGCCTGGAAAATACCATGGACAGAGGAGCCTGGTGGGCTACGGTCCATGGGGTCACAAGAGTCGGACACAATTTAGCGACTAAACCACCATCATCACTATACAAATTAACCGTTTCAATGAAAATCTTTTGGGAGTTTCTTTTGGATCTATCTTCACAGTCAATTTACCAGACACAAAGGAAAATTAATCTCTTTAGTTTACTGTTTCATCATGTTTTAACTTAATCTAATAGAGTTGACCCTTGAGTAACATGGGGGTCGGGGACTCCTACCCTACCCTGTACAGAGGAAAATCTGCATATAATGTTACAGTCAGCCCTCTGGAGTAGAAGATCCAACCCACTGTGGACTGTGTAGGACTACAAAACCAAAAATACATATATAAGTGGACCTGTGCAGTTCAAACCTGTGTTGTTCAAGGGTCAGCTGTTAATTCAGTATGCACACATACTAACTCTGAGAGAAAATACACCACATTGTTAACAGTAGCTATGTCTAGGTGGTGAAATTATATCTGATTGTAACTTTCTTTAAGTTTTACACATGTAAATGAAAGGAGAAGAAAAATGTGATTTTTGCTTGCCTTCTTCTAACCTTTAACAGGGCAATAAAAGAATATGTATCACATATGTTCTGGATTTTTACATGTATATTTGGGCAAAATAAATTGCTTCTATATTTTTATGTACATTGCAATATCAAAACCTAAGTTACAGTGAGTACTTTAGAGCAAATAACACAATCAAAATAAAAACTATTAAAAAATAAGAAAGAATGAGAACATAAACAACATAGCTGAGGAAAACTAATTAAGTACAGAATAGCTTCTGTTTCCAGTTGCCAAAGTCAATGAAGAAACAAGATGTACTACACATCTGTCTAAAAAGCAGAGAGGGATATGGAGGGTAGTACTCCTTGAGGTATGTCAGGTAGTGTGTTCAGAACTCAATATAAATCACTTATTCATCACAACAACCCTGCAATTTAGCTTATTATTCCTTTTTTTTCAGATGTGATAACTGGGCCTGAGGGAGTTAAGAAATAACTCATATAAGATTAAAAATCTAATCAGCTCTTACCTAAGATTTAGATTAGAATTCGGCTCTTCAAGGTCTACATCCTTTCCACTGTAACATACTACACCTCAAAGGAAAACATTAACATTCACCAGAGGCTACACCTCAAAGATAAACATTAACATTCAACAGAGAGAAATCTGGCTGATGGGCCTTTCCAAGAGACCAAAAAAATACATAATAAATAGTGATTTCCCCAGTATTAAAAAACAAAGTTCATATTTATTCACTCAAAATCACTTACTGAATCTACGTGTTTTGCACTGAGACATAAAAAGAGAATAAGAGGCTGTCACTGTTCTCAAGGAGCTCAGCTTCACAGGAAAGAGACTCAGTCAAACTAACCATTAGTTACAGGAGATTGTACTACATACTAAAGATGGCAAGAGAAAGATTTAACTCAGGCCAGAAAGGATTTGAATAAATTTTGTATACAGGATTGGTGATCTGTTACTCTCTTGGTTTTAGACATAATTTTCAATTGAATCCACACTTGTTCTCACATCAGCCAAAAAAACATAAGAGAAAAATTCACAGGTGGGTCTCTAACTGCAAGGAAACTTCACTTTCAAAAGATTTGCTGTGATACTAAAAACACTGTAATCTGATGCTCAAGGCACATGCTTAGTTCTGAATACAGAAATTCAGCACCTGCTTTTCCTTCAAGTTGCCTGCTCTGTGAAGCCAACCATTGCTTCAGCATAGTATGCAATTTTCCTCACCATGGTCCATGCACCAATGGGAAAGAGATATGTGGTGACAGAACCGTTCTGTACCTTGACAGTAGCAGAGTAATCATTAAGTTAAAAATAAAAGGCAATTGTGAAAAAAGATAATAAAATTTAAAAATCCACTGCTTGTTTAAGAGCAGTCAGTTTTGAATTATACAGCAAACAAACAACACATCATCACTTCCAAAAAGGAATAATCTCAGCCCCAGCTATCAATATTCCTAACTGTTTGTATTTGTTTTACTCCTGGATAATGGGTTAAAACTTTATATTTTGTATCATTTTTGAATCACTTTTTTGATTATTTTAACTCTGCTTTGAAGTTATTTATAGTTTTCTGAGTTATTTCCAAATTAATGGAGAATTGATTATATGAAGAAAAGCTTACCTTTCCGCTTGAAGCTTAGTGGTTTTCACTATTAAATCCTGAGTCTGTTCCTTTGCTGCCTAAAATTATAAACATATCTAATATTAGCACATTTCAATTTTATTATACTTCAGAAAACTAACACTGCCAGTTACTGGAGTTCAACAGCAAATGAGATCACACTCCAGAACTCAAAGATATAAAAAAGGCCCAAGCAATTGAAACAGATGTTTTAAGGCTCACATACTATGTTTAAGAACTCACTTGGGCAGAAAACAACACAATATTGTAATTATCCTCCAATGAAAAATAAATAAATTTTTAAAAAGAAAAACTCACTGAGAATTCTCAATACACACATAATGCCAAGGCTTACAAGAAAGAAAAACGTGTCACCATGATGGAAGTTAATAGTTCCTGATGCTTTTTAGTGAAACAGAGGCACTGCCAGGGCCCGTTAAGGACTTCAGTTATGGATGTCCTGAACTGAGCTACCAGGAAATTTCTGAATGAGGTTGTAAGCTAAGTCACTGATACTCAATATACAAAAAATACCCTCAAAGAGGGTTCTGGTGAAGACTGAGATAGCCCCATCTACAGGACAGAGTGCTGTTCCTGACCAAGTCATACTAAGCAATCCTCTCTTCCCTGAACCAGAGCTGAAAGGATCAGGAATGAAAACTTGATGAAAACATCAAAGACTAGGAAAACATTTATAAAGTGAACTGAAACAAACAACAAGTGTAAGTGACCTGAACTGAGCAATACTATAAAATAAGGTAGTCAGTAACGAGAGGAGAAACATGTCAGTGGTTGGAGACAAGCAGAGACATAAAGGCATTAAAGGAATCAGAAGTATGTAGATCAGCGCTAACTCTGCAGCCAAACCAGAGGTTTAAAGTGCTTTGATAAATGGCCCTACACTTAAGATATTTTCCTGAGATATTTTTTAGAGTGAGTATAAATCATAATTAAGCTGGGCATAACGTTAGTCTGAAAGTATTCCTAAGGCTTTCTACTAAGGAATTTATTTCTGCTGCATTTGTGGAATATTATGGAATTCAAAAGTTTATCAAAACCTCACACAGTTATCTCTGTACTGGCAAGATCAAAATAGAAGTTTCTGGAGTTAACTGCACAATATTAGTCAACCATTACCGAAGAAACACAAAGAGAGTTATAATTTTAAAATATTTAATTCGAACTTACTACAGGACATGATGTATCAGATATCCACACATTCTGTAGACTTATCTAGCAATTTCTGAAAGTTTACTCTGTTATCAGGAACTAGGCTAAAATGCAGTCACTATACCAAACCTGTAGGCGACTTGTCATATCTTGACAACAGCTGCTCATTGTTTGAACATCTTCATGTATGCTTTCAAGTTCCTGAAAAGGAAAAAAGCAACATTAGATATAGTTAAGGCATTAGATACAGTTAAAGAAATTTCTCTTCTCTTAGCCAAATCCTTATTTTTGTTTCATGATATTTTTTTGCCAAAGCATGACAAAAGATTCTGTATTTAAGACTGAAAATGATTAAAAAGAATAACATCTAGAATATGAAAAGATATTTAAAAAACTAGAATATTACTTTTTAGAAAAGGTCTGACAATAGGAAAATGGAAAATGCGTTAAGAATATGAATATGTATTTGTTCAGATTCTCATACTAAGAATTTATCCTAAGAAATTAATCAAATAAGTGTGCAACAATATATGTTAAGAGATGATCAAGAGCAAACAGGTACAAGTAGACAGGCAAACTTATCCAAGGAGACTAGCACTATGATATTATTAGCCAACTAGGTCAAGAATAACTTATTCCTAAATATTTACTTTAGCAAATGCAGTCCATGGGGCTGCAGAGTTGGACACAACCGAGGGACTAAGCACGCACTACAGTACACTGAATGAATATGATTTGTAAATAATATATCACTCATGGACATAAATACGCTTGACGAGCTTCAGTCCACTGCAGTCATTCTTACTGATGCTCAATCATCCTATCTTGACCAGTGGAAGCCCCTTAAACTTAGCTCCATAGTCCTTTTGACACTTCCCAGGAGTCTTTTATGGCTTCCTCGCTTTGGTACTTCTTTTTAGTGGGAAATGGTGTTTAAAGAGTACACTTTAGACATACTCATCACTAGTATCCCCCCCTATTTTATTAACACTACCAAACTTCCCTTTTAATCCTCCAGATTAGTAGACTTCAGCCAACGAAATCCTACTGCACAGTTAAAAACAGTCTATGTTGGACTTCCCTGGTGGTCTATGGTTAAGAATCTGCCTGCCAGTGCAGGGGAAACGGATTCAATCCCAGGTCTGGGAAGATCCCACATGCAGCAGAACAGCTACTCTAGTGCATCACGACTACTGAAGCCTGAGCACCTGGAGCGTGTGCACTGCAATGCGGAGTTGCTCCACTCACTGCAACCAGAGAGAGCCCGCGTGCAGCGGTGAAGACCCAGTGCAGCCACGAAGACCCAGGGTGGCCACGAATAAATACATCATAAATCTTTAAAGAAAAATAGCCTTGTGTTTATTAAGCACTGGGTGCTACCAGGTATGACACTTTCATACAACTCACGTAGAAATATTAACTATGTAATATCACTCTAATTTAATGTAATTAATAAAATATGATACAACAAATAAAAGTCACATTCACCCCATGGTGGGTAGACTGCTCACTCAAATATAATGAATATTTATCAGCTGAAGTAACTGATTTTAATTAACCTGAAAATTTCATAATTTAGGATGCAGGAAGGTTACTCAGTCCCTATTAATCTCCAGTGGAAAAACAGTTATTTGAGGGAGGTGTATTCAATGAAAGACAACTTCTACTGGAAAATCACTCAGAGAAATGGTTTTTTGTTGCAGTTTAAAAAGCTAAAATTCATAAAAGAATTTCCCAGAGCAAATGTTTCAACATTCTAAGAAGCAGCATTTGTGGAGGTTCGGATTTAGAAATCATACTAATCTAAAGAAAGATACTGCTGAAGGAATTGTTAATAGTAATTTTCTATTTGAACGTGATACACAAATAGCAAGCATATCAACTCTATTCATAAAAAAATCTTAGAACAGAGCCAAGCATACAGTAAGCTCTCAATAAATGCTAAATGAAAAGAGATTACATACTTCTTTCACTTCCTTGAAAATGCTTACAAACTCTTCATTGATGGCTAAACTTCTGCGTTCGATATCTCCACGTAAATTTCTTCGAGTCCGCAAACTATTTTCAACAAAAAAGGTTGATAGTGCCTTAAGAGCTTCCAACATCTCCTACATAATTGATAATAAAAGAACATTATTGGGGCCAACTTTCAAATGTTTTTCTAACCTCAAGCAAAAACTTACTGAAATCATTTCCAAAGAATTTATTTCCATTACACAATCAAAAAAACACTGGAAGACCTTCACATTACTGAACAGCAAACTTATTTCTGAAACACAGTAAGGACATATTTACTTGTGCTTCATGACATATATACAAGGTTATTCATTGCAGGATTGTTTGAAATAGCAAAGCTTAGAAGAACCTTAATGTTCATCTAAAAAGGACTGGTTAAAGACACTGTGATACAGCCACTGAAAAGCAGAAATTCCGTATGTACTTACATAAGGTGAGTTTCAAGATATAGGTAAGTGCAACAAAAAGTTACAAAAACATCTGTATCACCAAATGTTTAAAAAAAAAAAAAGGACTACACATAGTACATGCATATTTACTTGTACCTGCATAAACTACCTCTGGAAGGATATATATAAAAAATAAGTACTACTGGTAGCTTCTAGGCTGGGAACTGAGTAACTGGGAGCCAGACTTAGACTTAAGAGAGGAAGGCTGCTCTGAGACGACTTCTGAACCAAAATAATTCAAGTAAGATTTGACAGTGGCCAGTGGCTTAGACCAAGATGGTCTAAGCAGATAAAAAAAGAGATATGCCAAAAAAATTAGAATATATTTTTCAAGACTGGGCCTATAGGATTTTTAATGGATTGGATGTGAGATGTGGGGGGAAAGAAAATGACAGGAATAAAAAAGCACTTATATGCTTCTTGCATGAAGGGTAAATGGTGATGTTCTTTACTAACAGAGGAAGAAAACCAGTTTGGAGAAAAACCAAGAATTCTGGCCATGCCATCTGTGTGATGTGGATCAGGTATCCAACTTGAGGTGTCATGTAGACAACTGGAGCTTGGTAGAGATGTCAGAACAGGGTTAGAAATTAGAAAATCATCATGCTTTTTACTATTTAAAAAGCTATGAGATTAAAAGAGTTCTTTAACAGAGAGAATATAGGTAGTGGGCAGAAGACCAAGCCCATTGTGTCCAATAGCACCCTAAATTCTACAGACAGAAATTCCTACCCCTGAACTAATATATGTTCAAACAGGCTGAACTTCCCATGTTTTGATTACGCTATCATAAAAACACTGGACACATTTGGTTGCTTACCTAAAACACTATACTGCAAATCAACTATACTTCAATTATTAAAAATGGCTGGAATGACAAAAACTGTAAGGTTATTTAAATTCAGTTTAGTATTTAAGAAGTAGCAAAAATATCTTTAGCTATAAATATTTATTGGAAAAAAATAGATAAAATAAAGCTGTTTATTTTTTTGAACACAGCCTTGATATGTCCTGGAGTCGAGCCTAAATGAATGGTCAGTAAATGCTAAGTGAATAAAATCACACAGACTAGGGGGCAAATGACAGCTCGCCAGTTACTAGATATGTCTTAACCCAGGGACACTCTCCCCATGCCTTATTTTTCTCATGAGTAAAAAAAGAGACAATGTTAATTTACCAGAGCAGCTGTATTAAAAGAGAAAATTCATGTCAATAATAGACACTTTAAACCCTTAATAAACTGTATAAAATTAACATTTATAGAGAATTAACAAGAAACAACTTCTGCAGCGCTGTGCTGAGCATTTCACCCGGTTTCTCTCACTGAACCCTCGCAACAACCCTGAGAAAGTAACTTGCAGTATTTCCAATTTAGAGACTTAACATCAGCTTAGAGAAGTTAAGGGACTTACTCAAACCAGAATGCACCAGTTTGCTGGTTATATCTAATCAGCGGTGGCCCTAGAGACCACCTTTCTTAGTCATCATAGCATAATGTTGTCTTTTACATACAAATTCTTATCGATAACTTGCTGTCAGATGCCTACACATTTACCTATAAAACTCTCACTTCTACATTTTTTTTTCTCTTTATGCCGTTATGGCAGGACCAACACCTGTCGGGGTCAGGGTGAACCCCTATTCCACCGTTTGCCTTCGGGACCCAGATCTTCGAGGAACCGTTTTGAATAAATAAAGGTAACACCCTGGAAACCGCTTTGTTTTTCCAGGGTCTTCTCGGCCTCCCCCTTCTCACCTGCCCCACGTCGGCAACGCAGCCCGGACAAGGGACAAGCGCGAGGGCGCCGGACAGGCGACCGCCCCTCCTACCCCGGATCCCGAGGCTGCGCCACCCTCGGCCCCTCCAGCCCCGCTCACCTTGTCGTTGTCCAGCCGGGTGTCCAGGATCTTACGCAGTTTCCGCGACAGCGGGTTGCTGGTCTGCGCCGAGGTCCCGCCGGCCCCATCGTTGAGGCCGTTGGCAGCCCCGGTAGCGGGCACTACGACTACCTCCCCACTGCCCTCGGCCATTGCGCCTCGCGTCCCGCCCCCGGCCAGGCGCCCGCCACCTCAGCCCAGGACCCGGACGCGCCAGTGGCCGCGTAGCGCGCATGCGCGCAGCGGCCGCGCAGACGCCCTCGGACGGCTGTGCCCCGCCCACTCCCGTTCCGCCTGGCTCCGAGGACGCTGGTGGGCGGGGCAGAGATCTCGAGGGAGGCGGAGCAAGACTTCGCCCTGGAAGGAGGAGACTCGCGCGAGACGCCGTTTGCAAAGTGGACCGAAGTCCAGCCAGGTGTAGAGCTGGGGTGTTACGAGGTATGGGATTAAAGAGGTTTCGTAATCCTCAATCTGTGGAGGTCTGAGCTAGATTTACGTACACTGAGACCTGTGCCTCGGCAAATAAGATCAGTTAAAGTTAATTCTAGTGAAGTTCACTTAATACTGTGCAGCCGTTTTCCGCTATGAAGGAGATTTAAATGTGGATGCGCAAAGAATTTCTAAATAATGTATGGGAAAAAAGCAAGGTGCGTTACAGTGTGCCTAGTGTGATCACCGTGTGTGTGTGTGTGTGTGTGTGTGTGTGTGTGTGTGTGTGTGTGTGTGTGTGTATGAAATACCGGTACTTGTAAATTTGGGCTTTTTTTTTTTTTTGGATGGCTTTCCTTTGCAGAGAGACTTGCACTTTTCATTTTGCACCTTTCCAAACGGACTGAAGTTTTCTAGTCTTCCTCATGTGCTACTGAATATATTAACTGAGTACATTAAGGTAGGGTAATTATGGCCCACTTTTCTGTGTTTATTTGTACTTTTCTGAATTTGCAACTGTAATAAAAGGGAACAAGGTAATTTGAAAATTAGAAATAGAGTAGGATGAAGACAGGAAAATTAAATTTAAGGATGTTTAAAGCAATTTATATGCTTTTTAATATTCACCTATTATTCTTTTATAAAGCTAACTATAAATTTTAAATTAAGGGTTAGAAATCAATACTTTTCAATAGTTCACTATTTCCAGTAGTTAAAAACGAATATTCAGGTAAGCCTCATCAGAGATATAGGTTTTATATATGTATTTATTTAAATATGTGTATGTATAATATTTATATATAACAACTTTATTGAAGATAAAGGTTTTCTTTTAGTGAAAATGTAAAGGTATTTATATATATTAAACTCCTTACGATAATAGACACTGAAAGAATTAGAGACAGGCTCTGACCTAAATATTTTAATTTAGTGAGAGAACAAAGACTTACATGTAAAAGAGTAAAGCATTTTAATATAACTGCAGAAGACCCATGCTGAAGTGTAAAATGCTGACATTCTTACCTTCCAAGTAGCAGCTGAAAGGAGAGCCTCATCAATTTCCCCATCTCCCCCTTTGGTTTTTTATTAAAGCTTTGCTGCTCTTTGGTTTCTGAAATAGGTGGAAGTCACACCATATTGTTCACTGTGACTTTATCAAAATATAATATGGCATTTATTAAAGCTGTATCTGGTGAATCATATAATAAAATAGAATAGTCAATCTTCTACATTCTTCCTTCTATTAAAAGCAACAAGTGCATTTTCAGCCGTGTCCGACTCTCTGCAACCCTAAGGACTGTAGCCCGCCAGGTTCCTCTGTCCATGGGATTTCCCGAGCAAGAATACTAGAGTGGGTTGCCATTTTCTTCTCCAGGGGATCTTCCAGACCTGGGGTTCAAACCCGTGTCTCCTGCAGCTCCTGCATTGGCAGGTGGGTCCTTTACCTCTGAGCCACCTGGAAAGTCCATAAACCGCCCCCCCCCCCGCTTCTATTATTTAGCATCCAAATGTATTGAGAATCAGGCTCAGTGCTAGATCCTTTTAATGTGCTGTTCTTTGTGCCTATTCTGCAACATCAGAATCATTACCATGTTATCATTAGTATTTTATGATGAGCAAGTAATCCAAGGCTATGGAAGTCTTCCAGAGGATATAAGACTAACCTCACACCACAGTTACCTACTAAGTTAGTAATTGTTTTCAAATCCTATTACCGCTTCCTTGATTTTTGTTTTGAGTTATGTACACCTCTCACTCGGAATGTAGGCAAAAACTTTAGCAGCTAAACTTTCAAGTATGTTCTGTGTTAGTGTTGCCTGAACACAGTTCTTACTACTTTTGCACTGACACCAGGATTATTTTTCTAAAGCAAATTTGGTCCTATCTCTTTGTGGCTTTAAAAACCATAGCGGCAGTTATTGAATAAAGTAACTTTTTAGTATGGTGTACATAGAGCTTCATAATGAGATCTCAGAGTATTCCTCTTATTTTATTTCTAGGCACTTGCTTGTGGTTACCATGCTCAAACCACGTGTATTTTCTGGGCCACAAACACATGGCAAATTTCTAAGCCTCCATACCTTGGCTTATTCAGTTCAGTCTCCCAGAAATGTCTGCTTCTGTGAAACTGGTGAAATCCTGTTTGTCCTTCTGACTCCACTCATATATTGCTTCTTCGTACCTTCACATAGCTCCCCGTCTGTCCTTGGGCAGAGTTAACTGATCTGTCATGCAAATTCCATAGCAGATGATATACAACATCTCTATAACTTCTGTCATTCGATTACTTTTAAATTTAAGTGTTTGTTGTTCCTCCACTAGACTCTTAAGTACTTGGATGATGGGATCTTTTCCTTCCTAGTCTTCAGCATAATATCTTACACAGTATATGTGCTTGTTAAAGGCTTACTGAGTGAAAAGTATTGAAATGAAGTTTTATGGTTTTATAAGTTATAGAGTTCTTTTTATTTTTCGTATTGAAATCCCAGGTGGCGCTGGTGGTAAAGAACCCACCTGCCAAAGCAGGAAACATAGAACCAAGCATTCAGTCCCTGGAGGAGGACATGGCTACTTCAGTATTCTTGCCTGGAGAATCCCATGGACAGAGGAGTGAGGACTACAGCGCATAGGATCGCAAAGAGTCCGACACCACTGAAGCAACGTAGCGTGCATGCGCATAGTTGATTTCCAATGTTGTGTTAGTTTCTGCTGTACAGCAGAGTATATGTGTGTGTGTATATATATAATATATAAATTTTTCTCATATTCTTTTCCATTATAGGTTATTACAAGATATTGAATATAGTTCCTTGTGTTATACAATGATGGTTTAGTCATTAAGTCATATCCCACTCTTGCAATCCCATGGACTGTAGCCCGCCAGGCTCTTCTGACCATGAGATTTACCAACAAGAATACTGAAGTGGGTTGCCATTTCCTTCTCCAGGGGTGCTATACAATAGGACCTTGTTGTTTATCTATTTTGCATATAGCAGTGTGTACCTGTTAATCCCAAAAAATTAATTTATCCTTCCCCCTTTCCCCTTTGATAACATGGAATTTGTCATGTTTTCTATGTCTGCAAGTCTGTTTCTGTTTTATAAATAAATTAGCTTGTATCCTTTTTTAGTTACCACATATAAGTGATATTATATGATATTTTTCTTTCTCTGGCTGACTTACTTAGCGTAGTATGATATTCTCTAGGTCCATCCATGTTGCTGCAAATGGCATTATTTCAGTCTTTTTATGGCTGAGTAATATTCCATTGTTTAAATAGACCACCTCTTTCTCCATTCATCTGTTGATGGACATTTAGGTTGCTTCTGTGTTTTGTCTATTGCAAATAGTGCTGCTGTGAATGTTGGGATGCAAACATCTTTTCAAAGTAGAGTTATCGTCTTTTCTAGATACATGCCCAGGAGTGGGATTGTTGGAGCATACAAAAATAAACTCACAATGACTGAAAATATAAGACATGAAACTGTAAAACTCGTAGAAGAGAATAAAGGCAAAAATGTTCTGACATAAATCATAGCAATGTTTTCTTAGTCTCCCAAGACAAAAGAAATAAAATCAAAGATAAACAAATGAGGCTTAATCAAATTTATAAACTCTGGCACAGTGAAGAAAACCATGAACAAAATGAAAAGACACCCTACAGAATGGGAGAAAATGTTTGCAAACAGTACAATCTACAAGGGTTAATACCCAACGTATCCCAACAGCTCGTACAGCTCAGTATAAAAAACGAAAACATGAACACCCCAAGCAGAAAATGGGCAAAAGACCTAAAGAGACATTTCTCTAAAGAAGACATACAGATGGACAACAGGCACTTGAAAAGGTGGTCAGCATCACTAATTATTTAAAAAATGTAAATCAAAACTACCAAGAGATATTACCTCACACAGGTCAGGATGGCCATCATCGCAAATTCTACAATCATTAAATGCTGGAGAGGGTGTGGAGAAAAGGGAACCCTCCAGCATCAGAGGGACCACACCGGTATTACTGCTGAAGCCTGGGTAGACAGGTCACTTGACCACCTGACCCTCGACTGGAGGCTGCCTCCACAGCACAGCCCTGTCTCCGGAGACTGTTGTTTAAACTGCTGTCACCTCCTGAAGACTTCTCCCTGTGTATACTTTTTGTGTCCCTTTCTCCTGATTCCCTGAAGTGCCAGTTTCTTTGTGTCCACAGATGGTGTTTCTACATTTACGTGTCCAGTTAATTGAACCTAAAATACATGTCCACGCTCTAGTTTCTAGAAAAGCTGAGAAATGGAGTACGAATTTTAGCTTTCATTTTTAGTTACTTCAGTTTCTCTGCCAAAGTCTTTGTAATGTGCTGTCTCTCCTGTGTATTTCTCTCAAGGACTTTGAAGCACCGATCCCACGTTTCTTATCTGTCTGTAATCACAGCTCCCTGAGCCTTTTCTTTGGACCTTTTGTTCTTTGCTTTACTACCTAGAAGTCAGTTTCTAGGCATTGAGGATCTTCACATGGAAATAACTCTTGTTATCTCTCCTCCATCTGAATCCTCATGAATTTTGAAGCTGCTTCCAATTTTTCATTTTCTTTTTTTGATTTCAGACATTTTCTGCCATAGCCCTCATCCTTCAGTTTGTCCTTAAAATTCTCCAATTTTAAGGTTTCATGACTGAAACTTTCACAGTCATGAAAGTGATGATTTCAGACCTCTTTAATGATAAAACAATTTCATATCTTGTTCAAATGGAATCTGCAGAACGAATAACAGTATGGCTGGTCTGACTGGAGCCTGGGTAAGGCCCAAAGCCTTTTCTTTGATAAAGAAAGAAAGGAAGTGAAATCACTCAAGTTGCGGCCAACTCTATGCGACCCCATGGACCGTAGCCCACCAGGCTCCTCTGTCCATGGAATTTTCCAGGCAAGAATACTGGAGTGGTTGCCATTCCCTTCTCTAGTTTCTTTGCAAGGTACACTTTTGTGTGTGTGTGTGTGTGTGTGAGAGAGAGAGAGAGAGATCTGTGTAGCTTCCCTTGGTTGCCCATACCAGTTGGAGTTTGGGTTTGCGAAGTAACAGATAGTAATTTACCACAAGGATAGGAAGGTGAAAGTCACTCAGTCGTGTCCGACTCTTTGCAACCCCTTGGACTATACAGTCCATGGAATTCTCCAGGCCAGAATACTGGAGTGGGTAGCCTGTCCCTTCTGCAGGGGATCTTCCCAACTCAGGAATCAAACCCAGGTCTCCAGCATTGCAGGTCGATTCTTTACCAGCTGAGCCGCCAGGGAAGCCCCAGAGGGTGGGAAGGCAGCTCAGAGAACTGACGGGAAGACTGAAGACCCAGCTGGGAACCAGCAGCAACTTGGGATCCCAGTAGCTGGAAACACTGGCCAGTTTGTAGGGCACTGCCGCTAATCCTTTTTTCTGCCTTTGCTCAACATTCGAAGTCCTGAAGCGAGTCCACTTTGACCATATGCCCATCCGTTGGTCAGGACACCATGATTTATGATTCTAATGTGTTACTGAGCCAGACTTGGTCTGCTTGACCAAAGAGCAGCAAAGCCAACTGACCGACCCCAGGTTGCAGAGAAGCGAAGTGCAGCATTTACTGCAAGGGGCCAAGTGTGGGATGAAGCTCGGAAAACATGCAATGTTCAAAAGACCCGAACTCCCCCATGGCTTTCAGAGAAGGGTTTTTAAAGGCTGAGGGAGAGTCTCAGGATGTGTGTTCAGCTTGTGCAGAAGTCTCTGGTTGGTTGATGGTGAGTGATGTTTCAGGAATCTTAGTCATCAACCTTCCAACTGGTCTGGGGTCTGTGTGCTGGTAGTCAGCACGTGATTAACATCTTCCATCTGGCAGGAGTTTCAGTATCAATATCTGTAAACCACCTCAAGGATATGGCTCAGGATATTATCTATAGCCCTTGAGGAAGAACTGAAGTGTCTTGACTTTGTTTTTGGCTAGACTGTTGTGATTTTGTCTTGTTTAACTGTTTTCCTTGGTTTTTGCCTTTATTTTTTCCACTTCTCCGATTAAATTTGCTCTTTGGAACTCTGGGAAGGTCTAGGAGGCTAAAGCTTTTTACAAACAAGAGGCAGGGGGCATGAGGCTATCTGTCTCTGGGAAGACCCAACAGGGTCCTGCTTGATGTGTAAGTCCTCTCCACAGGACTGGAGAGGTAATTCTGGTCAAAACGATAACTATAAATTTGTGGTCTGTGGGACATATTAGGAAATAATCTGTATTAAAAAGATGCAAGTTTCAACAAAATATTAAAAAGTTTAATTACAACCCCAGTACCTGGGGTAGAAGGAGCTGCCATGCAAATTTTAATTAGCTTCGAGCAGACAGATTAGTTGCGACTCAGTGAGGTGGGTATGAGATGTACACCCAAATGAGACAAATGCATTTATGATGGGGTTATAATACATGTTGTGTCAGAAATTATAGTAAAAATAAAATGGCTAATAAGTAACCAGATGAAAATTTCTGAACAGGATTGGCATATTAACAGGCAGCTTAGGTAGAAGTATTCTGGAAATTGCCATCAGGTTCTAGGTCTCTGTCTAGAATCTCTAACCACAGCCTGAAATTTTTTGAGTTAAGTGATGACAAATGACTTAGCAAGTCCAGGAAGATGTAAAAATATAGAGAAAATAATGATAAAATCAAATCCTTGGAATCATTATTTTTGTACCAATTTGGGATGTTAAGGGCATATCTAGGTGAACCCAACTGCAGAGAATAAATGGAAATAGAAAACTTGAACAGTGTATAATCATCTGAAAATGTAGGCTATCTTGTTTTTAAATCTGACATCTTAAACTTGTAATTTAAACCTGAAGATTGTGTGTGTGATTTTAATTTTAAAAGGTATAATAGTATTTAATAAGTTTTAATAGCATTTACAAGTTTAAATAAATCCAAATAATCAGATCTTTAATATTAGGATTTTAAGTATCATTTAAGTATGTAAGAATATTTTGTGTTTTAGATTTGTACTTCTACATGCTTATCTACTTGAAGTACACAAGAAAAACAGATATATAAACTGTTTAAGTTGAAAAGTTTTAGATAATTATATCAATCACAAAAATTTAAATATTTAGGAGAATATAACTAGCATGACTTTAATATGAAATATTTGAAATAACACATGAATAAAACTTATGAGTTGTACAACTAAATTTAAAGTTGACTATTAATTAACAACCACTAGATTTGTAAGTTCAGTTCAGTTCAGTCACTCAGTCATGTCTGACTATTTGCAACACCATGGACTGCAGCATGCCAGGCCTACCTGTCCATCACCAACTCCCGGAGTTTACTCACATTCATGTCCACTGAGTCAGTGATGCCATCCAACCATCTCATCCTCCCTCGTCCCATTCTCCTCCCACCTTCAATCTTTTCCATCATCAGTGTCTTTTCCTATGAGTCAGTTCTTTGCATCAAGTGGTCAAAGTATTGGAGTTTCAGCTTCAACGATGAATGTTCAGGATTGATTTCCTTTAGGATGGACTGGTTGGATCTCCTTACAGTCCAAGGAACTCTCAATAGTCTTCCCCAATACCACAGTTCAAAAGTATCAGTTCTTCAGCACTCAGCTTTCTTTATAGTCCAACTCTCACATCCATACATGACTGCTGGAAAAACCATAGCCTTGACTAGATGGACCTTTGTTGGCCACATAATGTCTCTGCTTTTTAATATGCTGTCTAGGTTGGTCATAACTTTTCTTCCAAGGAGTAAGTGTCTTCTAATTTCATGGCTGCAAACACCATCTGCAGTGATTTTGGAGCCCCCAAAAAGTCTGCCACTGTTTCCCCATGTATTTGCCATGAAGTGATGAGACTAGATGCTATGATCTTAGTTTTCTGAATATTGAGCTTTAAGCCAACTTTTTCCACACTCCTCTTTCACTTTCATCAAGAGGCTTTTTAGTTCTTCTTCACTTTCTGCCATAAGGATGGTGTCATCTGCAATATCTGAGATAATGAATATTTCTCCTGGCAATCTTGATTCCAACTTGTGCTTCTTCCAGCCCAGCATTTCTCATGATGTACTCTGCATATAAGTTAAATAAGTAGGATGACAATATACAGCCTTGATGTACTCCTTTCCTGATTTGGAACCAGTCTGATGCTCCATGTCCAGTTCTAACTGTTGCTTCCTGACCTGCATACAGGTTTCTCAAGAGATGGGTCAGGTGGTCTGGTATTCACATCTCTTTCAGAATTTTCCACAGTTTATTGTGATCCACACAGTCAAAGACTTTTAGTAGATTTACTTAATATTTAAATTGTATCTTACAATCAAAATTATAATGTATGCACTACTGGTGAAAATGAATGCACATGTAAGAAGTCCTTTCTACACATAAAAGCCATCTTTATACATTTGTAAAAAACCCTCAGTTATCAAATGATAATTCTCAAAAAGCTACTGATATGTTGAAACCACTGGAGCAGTTGGTGTACTGGTTTTGAAGTCAGAAAGCCTGATTTAAATCTCAACTCTACCACGATAAGACCCTGGACAACTCACATTTTGCCTGAAGTTCTCAGTCTTCTCATCTGCAAAATGCTGTAACACTAGCTGGGTTATTGAGTAATGAGGACTAGATGAAATAAGATGGATGCAAGATGTACTAAATAATCAATCCACAACACATATTTATCACATTTATCTGAGCTACTTCACACACCATCAGTGGAACTATACAGTAATCCTCCATTCCTGCCAAGTTTCATGCAACAGTTCTACATTCTCAGATAAATAAAGCATATTTTTTTTCACACATTTCCTAACTCCTTTCAGCTTCAAGTTTCATCTGGCACACACATGTACGCATACATCATCTCTTTAGGACCCCTTGGACTGTAGCCCACCAGGCTCCTCTGTCCATGGGATTCTCCAGGTAAGAATACTGGAGTGAGTTGCCATTTACTACTCCAGGGGATCTTCCTGACCCAGGGATGAAACCCGTGTCTCCTGCCTTAGCAGATACATGCTTTACCACTGAGCCACCTAGGAAGATCCACATGGTTTAAATACCAAGGTGTAAACATCTGTGTACTGTGCATATATTCTCCAAAAGCAAACCTCCAGTTGTGTGTACTTGTTCATTCTTGGGGTCCCCATTTACAAGGTTGCTTGCTGGCCTCTCTATTTAACACATACCACATTTAGTCACCAGATAGTAATGTCTCTAATTTAAATAGCCACAGTTAATGTTTTCATTGCGCAGTTTCTATGCTGCAGCTTTAACATATAAATTATCTATTTCCGCTTTCTTTGGTGGCCTCCAGTTGCCACTGTTCTACATAGATCTGACTGCTTTTGGCTTTTAATTGATTGCTATTTATTTTGTTTTCAGAGTAGTGGAGACCACGGCCACTTAGCAGAATTAAACAGTCCTCCTATCACTAGGAAGCTGATGTCTGTTGAACTCTTTTCCTGCTTCAGTTTACCTCTGCACTATGCTTTGCCTTGGGCATCGTATCCCTCTGCCTAGAACTCAATTTTCTCTCTTCTTCCCTTGGAAGCATTTCTTTTGGACTCTCAGAAGACATCTTTTCCAAAACTTCCCTAAGACAGGCCATGTGTCTTCCTTGTGCTCCCAAATCACTCTCAAGGCAGTTCTCTCATGACCCCTCTCACACCTCGTGTCATTATCGACACGGTTTTATAATTCCCGCTAACGTGTGAGCTTCCTGAGTCTAGAGACCATCCCATTCATCTCTGACTACTTGATATGTCATGCAGTTTCTGAAATGTAGTTGGAATTGGTAAATATTTGTTGATAAATTTAAAAAATTTATGAATAAATTAATAGACTGATTTATTTGAATTAATGGTGACCCAAATTGTAGAAAATATATTCTATTCCAAGACAAACTAAAAACATGACATTTCTGTTGTTAGTAGTGTCTTCACCGTTCATTCATTTGCCCAGAAGAGAAAGTGATGGTTACCACTGCTTTTTCTCCTCTATTCCCCTTATTTTGCCTGCTAATGAATCATGTACTGAAGTCCTGTTACTCCCGCCTTCACTGAAACCCCGTATCTATCGCTTCCATCTTCCCCTTCTTAGTCCCAACCCTCCCTCCCTTATTCAAGACATGAATTATCTCAACAATTTATTAGCCCTCCCTTCCCTTCTTTCCCTTTTATAGTTCATTATAAAATAGTCTTTTATAGTCCATAAAATAGTCTCTTAGGGTTCCTTGGCACCAGATTTTTTTTCTTAAATATAGCTTTTGATATATCTTGAAATATCTATATATAACTTCCTGGCTCCAAACCTTCGCTGCATCTTTATTCCAAAATGTGAAATTTCAAAACTATCACTTCCTCACAGCTAAAACATTTTGAGAGTGTCTGGAGTACAGATACACACATATGTATAGCTATATATTTAAGTTATGACTGTAATAATGTTAGCAATATGAACAGGCATATGCATCATAAACAGGCACAAAAGGTAAAAGGTTGAGATAAAGAGAAAATTAAATATTTTCAATAATTTTTATTAATATTCAAAGAACTTATAAAATCTCTACATTTTTATTATTCATAGATCATACATGTTGACTTACAAAGGCATGAAATTTAGAGATATTTTATCTGCTTAGTTGTTTTATATTGAAAGGATTTATATGCATTCATATTTATGTATACATGTATTTACTTCATATTTTGGTAGCTTCTCTGGTGGCTCAGACAGTAAAGAATTCACCTGCAATACAAGAGACTTGTGTTTAGTCCCTGGATTAGGAAGATCCCCTGGAGAAGGGAATGGCAACCAACTCCAATATTCTTGCTGGGAGAATTCTATGAACAGAAGAGCCTGGCAGGCTACAGTCCATAGGGTGGCAGAGTCAGACGTGACTGAGCTACTAAGACTTTCACTTTTCATATTTTTAAAAACTGTGGTTAATACTTTGTGATACAGCAACCAAAGTTGCTGCTCTCATTCTAAGTTCAGTTTGTTTTGATATCTAATTCAAAGGCTATCATGCAAAAAAAACTCAAGATGTCACAAAGACACGATACTATAATGCCATTGATGAGAAGGTTCACCATAAATAGTGTTAGATATATATCTATATTTCAAATGTCACATTTTCAGATATTATTTATCAGGTCTCATCAGATGATCCCTGTTTTGGTTCTGTAAGGTGGCCAATGAACACCTTATACTTGGAAGATAAGGAATATCACCTCTGCAACTTTCAACTTGTTTGTGATTGTATTATTAGTATTATCTTCAATCTTTGAATTCTCTTAAGGCATCTTTTTAAGCTATTTGCCATTTTATGATGATGTTTAGTTAAAGTTAGATGACATAATCTGTAAATCCACCTACTTGGGCCCCCCCATTTGCAAATGCACTGGAAGGTAGCCATTTGCTGTATGCTAAGTGCTGAAAAATAGCGAAGGAAACAATGACGCCCTCCCAATCCTGTCATTCTGGAGTATGCACTCTTCATTCGGGATGCTTCCTGGACTGTACAGGACATGAGACCTATAGCCTTGCAATATGGACAGTAAGAGAAGCAGGCTCAATCAATAGAAAGTTCAGTTCAGTTCAGTAGCTCAGTTGTGTCCAACTCTTTGTGACTCCATGTACTGCAGCATGCCAGGCCTCCCTGTCCATCACCAACTCCTGGACTCAAACTCATGTCCATAGAGTCGGTGATGCCATCCAACCATCTCATCCTCTGTCGTCCCCTTCTCCTCCTGCCTTTAATCTTTCCCAGCATCAGGGTCTTTCCAAATGAGTCAGTTCTTCCCATTAGGTGGCCAAAGTATTGGAGTTTCAGCTTCAGCATCAGTCCTTCCAATGAATATTCAGAACTGATTTCCTTTAGGATGGACTAGTTGGATCTCCATGTGGTCCAAGGGATTCTCAAGAGTCTTCTCCAACACCACAGTTCAAAAGTATCAGTTCTTCAGCACCAGCTTTTTTGATGTTCCAACTCTCACATCCATACATGAATGCTGGAAAAACCATAGCTTTGACTAGATAGGCCTTTGTTGGCCACGTAATGTCTCTGCTTTTTAATATGCTGTCTAGGTTGGTCATAACTTTTCTTCCAAGGAGCAAGCATCTTTTAATTTCATGGCTGCAGTCACCATCTGCAATGATTTTGGAGCCCCCCAAAATAAAGTCTGTCACTGTTTCCACTGTTTCCCCATCTATTTCCCATGAAGTGATGGGACCAGATGCCATGATCTTAGTTTTCTGAATATTGAGTTTAAAGCCAACTTTTTCACTCTCTTCTTTCATTTTTATCAAGAGGCTCTTTAGTTCTTCTTAGCTTTCTGCCATAAGGGTGGTGTCATGTGCATATCTGAGGTTATTGATATTTCTCCCAGCAGTCTTGATTCCAGCTTGTGCTTCCTCCAGCCCAGCATTTCTCATGATGTACTCTGCATATAAGTTAAATAAGCAGAGTAACAATATACAGCCTTGACACACTCCTTTTCCTATTTGGAACCAGTCTGTTGTTCCATGACCAGTTCTAACTGTTGCTTCCTGACCTGCATACAGATTTCTCAAGAGGCAGATCAAGTGGTCTGGTAGTCTCATCTCTTTCAGAATTTTCCAGTTTGTTGTGATCCACACAGTCAAAGGCTTTGGCATAGTCAATAAAGCAGAAACAGATGTTTTTCTGGAATTCTCTTGCTTTTTCGATAATCCAGAGGATGTTAGCAATTTGATCTCTGATTCCTCTGCCTTGTCTAAATCCAGCTTGAACATCTGAAGTTCACAGTTCATGTACTGTTGAAGCATGGCTTGGAGAATTTTGAGCATTAATTTACTAGCATATGAGATGAGTGCAGTTTGTGGTAGTTCGAGCATTCTTTGGCATTGCCTTTCTTTTGGATTAGAATGAAAACTGACCTTTTCCAGTCCTGTGGCCATTGGTGAGTTTTCCAAATTTGCTGACATATTGAGTACAACACTTTCACAGAATCATCTTTTATGATTCGAAATAGCTCAACTGGAATTCCATCACCTCTACTAGCTTTGTTCATAGTGATGCTTCCTAAGGCCCACTTGACTTCACATTCCAGGATGTCTGGCTCTAGGTGAGTGATCATACCATCGTAATTATCTGGGTTGTGAAGATCTTTTTTGTATAGTTCTGTGTATTCTTGCCCCCTCTTCTTAATATCTTCTGCTTCTGTTAGGTCCATAACACTTCTGTCCTTTATTGTGCCCATCTTTGCATGAAAAGTTCCCTTGGTATCTCGAATTTTTTTGAACAGATCTCTAGTCTTTCCCATTCTATTTTCCTCTATTTCTTTGCATTGATCGCTGAGGAAGTCTTTCTTATCTCTCCACTATTCTTTGGAACTCTGTATTCAAATGGACCAAAGTCATCATTATAGTTTTTTCTCATTGCTTCCCTATACTTGTGCTGCTGTGCAAGCATTTAGTCTCTTATTTCTAAACATGTCCAGTGCTTTTCATTCCCACTGTGCACATGCCTTCTCTTCCACCTTCAATGCTCTCCCCACTTTGCCTCTGTGTCCCTGCTACCTTCTAGGTTTCTCCTTCATGAAACCTCGTTCCATTTGGGGATTGTTCTTTTTACCTCATCAGGACAGAGGTTCATAGAACTTAAAGATTCTCTTTGACATTTCAGTTAGAAATAATTATGTGTGTTTATTATCTCTTCTATGTGCAGGTTATAAACACCTTATGAAGAGGTGCTGAGCTTCATTAATTTTTCTGTTCTCAATAATTATCTTACAAACATTTTGGCATATAATAGATATTCATTCAAAGACAATGTGGTACCGTAAAACAATGTGGGGTTTTGAGTCAAAGTGACCTGATTTCAGGAAGAAGGGTTAGCATTCTGGTGAAAACATCTATTTGTTTTTTCAAACTGTCCAACAAGGAAATGGTCACATATTTACCCTCTGTAGATGGAGTGAAGCAGGTGACAGCTGAGAATTCCCTGGGAGGTGCAGAAGAGACTTCTCGGTTTGGTGGGGCATCAGATTGAAGTTCCTTTCAGTAGCATAAATCTATGATTTGGAGCAGAAACACCAAATCTCTGAAGGCCACTTCCAAAGAGAATGCTGTTATATTTGAAAGTCATCTGCCATATCTCAATTATTTTGACCATCTCTGGTTTTATTTATTGACTGACACATGAATGACATATACCCTGTTAAGAACAAGAAGTGATTTCAGGTTCTGATAGGTTTCCTTCTCCTTTTACAGATTAACTAGCTCAGTAATTGATGATGTCCGAGCTTCCTCTGGAGGACTAGCTGTCCTGCTGCTACCAAGAATTATGAAATCTATTAATTCAGTGTGATATCATCCAGCCGTATTCCGTAGGCACAGATAATGAAGACAATATAGGTAATGGAAACTACATAATTGATTGCAAGGCTAGTTTTGCTGTCTTCCACACCCCGTGTTGACCATTTAGCCATCAGAAGAAATAGTTGCAAACATCACTTATGATTAACAGAACTGTTAATATCCTACCGGCACAAAAGTATAAAACACACACACACACGCACACACATGCATCCACACACACAGTTGTGTGGTGCTTGGAATAGCATTAGAGTTTCTTCTGGGAGATAATGCAGCAGTTGCACTTTTTCACTGAAATTGATGCTCCTGGGTTTGGGATGACTTGTCCACACTGCTATATTTATTTATTTTTGTTTTTAGCCTACTCAGCTTTTTTTTTTTTTTATTGTAACAAATTCAATAAAGACTTTTTACTTTACAATATTGTGTTGGTTTTGCCATACCTTGACATGAATCCGCCATGGGTGTACATGTGTTCCCCTTCCAGAATCCCCCTCCCACCTCCCTCCCCATTCCATCCCTCTGGATCCTCCTGGTGTACCAGCCCCGAGCACCCTGTATCATGCATCGAACCTGGGCTGGCGATTCGTTTCACGTATGATAATTTATATGCTTCAGTGCCGTTCTCCCATATAATCCCGCCCTTGCCCTCTCCCATAGAGTCCAAAATACTGTTCTATACATCTGTGTCTCTTTTGCTATCTCGTTGCCGTCTTTCTACATTCCATATATATGCGTTAGCATACTGTACTGTTGTTTACACTGCTATATTTAAAATGAGTAACCAACAAGAACCTTCTGGATAGTCCAGGGAACTTTGCTCAATGTTATGTGGCAGCCTAGAGGGGAGGGAAGTTTGCGGGAGAATGGGTACATGTATATGTACCACCAAGTCCCTTTGCTGTTCACCTGAAACTATCACAACATTGTTAATCAGCTAGACTCCAATATAAAATAAAAAGTAAAATCAGAAAAAGAAACTGATGCTTCTGGAAGGTGCCCCATACCTATCTGTGGTGTTCTCATTGTCCAGTTTGGGAAACAGAAAGATGTGTTACTAGATTAAGAACAGCAAGGGTGAAAAATGGTGTGGGACCTTGAGGTTGCTTAAAAATATTAATAAGGAAACATTAGTGATGTGGGGCAGGTGGAGGACGTTTAGAGTAACTCAAAATCATGGCTCACGACTGCCCCTGTGTGCGCCACCCTGGGCTCCACGTGAGCCCCGGGCCTGGGAGTGCACAGCATACAAGCAATCAGAACCCACCTTTTAGAATATTCTAAATCTGTCACCTTTGGATTTCTGAGGACGCCCACTGCGTGTGTGTAGGGAGGGAAGTTTTAGTGTCTGTGGTGAATCAACTCAAAGAGTGAAAATTCTCCACTTTATGTAACTGATCTTTTTTTTCTTTTGAACTTTTTATTTGTGTTGGAGTCTAGCCTATAAACAATGCTGGGTGAACCACAAAGGGACTCAGCCATACATATACAGGTGTCCATTCTCCCCTAAACTACCCTCCCATCCAGGCTACCACATCACATTGAGCAGAGTCCTGTGTTCTATAAGGTAGGTCTTTGCTGGTTATCCATTTTAAATACAGCAGTGTGTACATGTCCATTCCAAGCTCCCTAACTATCCCTTCCCCTGAGGAACCGTAAGTTCATTTTCTAAGTCTGTGAGTCTCTTTCTATTTTGTATGTCGGTTCATTTGTATCATTTCTTTTTAGATTCCACATGTAAGGGATGTCATATGATATTTCTCCTTCTCTGTCTGAATTACTTCACTCGGTATGACACTCTGTATTATACTGTGTTTACTTTCCTTGTTCACTCAGTCCTCTTCCCTATTTAATTTTCCTTAGAAGAGTAGAAAGGAAAATTAACTCACTTGGAATCCAGCAAATTATAGTGTAAGCTTTTAAAAGGAGTTGACTTTTGATACATGGCACAGACTCAGTGGATCTCTTAGGAGGGAGGAAGAGGAAGGTGTATGTTAAAAAAGGAAGGAAGGGAAAGATGGGGAAGGGAAGAAAGAAAGGGAAAAGTTTAAAAAGGAAGACTGGAAGAAAGAAAATGTGCTGTGTTCTACTGCTCTGTGCTTTTCTGTAAAAGCATATCCAAATATTACAAAGAGAAGCTTTATCTCTATGATAATTTTGTTACTCTCTCTTTCTGGTTCTCACAAACCTAGGGAGGTTGTAATGAAATGGATAAAAGTGGAATTTGTATTATGATTATTGTATCCATGCCTCATTAATTTTCTAGCTTGTGGTAAAATTGTTGTTGTTTAGTTGCTAAGTCATGTCCGACTCTTTTTCAACCCCATGGACTGTAGCCCACCAGGCTCCTCTGTCCATAGGATTCTCCAGGCAAGAATACTGGAGGGGGTTGCCATTTCCTTCTCCAGGACATCTCCTCAACCCAGCCACTGAACCTGAGGGATCTCCTGCATTGGCAAGCAGTTTCTTTACACTGAGACACCAGGGAAGCCCTCTGGTGAAATACCTTATGGCTAATACATGTAGCCATGTATGTATACATGTACCTATATACCGCACAGTAAAAATTAGCATAATGCTTTAAAGTGAAAAATGAAAGAAAGTGAAGTGAAGCAAAGTCGCTCAGTCATGTCCGACTCTTTGTGACGCCATGGACTGTAGCCTACCAGGCTCCTCCATCCATGGGATTTTCCAGGCAAGAGTACTGGAGTGGGTAGCCATTTCCTTCTCCAGGGGATCTTCCCAACCCAGGGATTGAGCCCAGGTCTCCTGCATTTCAGGCAGAGGCTTTACCGTCTGAACCACCAGGGAAGCCTGTCAATAAATATGTTAATGAAAAAATAAGCTGTTCTCCTATAAAAAGCAACTTCTCTGTTGGAATTTACAAACGATCCAGTTAGGATGGTGGATCTTTAATTATCATTCTGTGGGCATATGTTTATCTAATGTTGCAGACATGATGTATATGTTTATAGCTAAATGGAAGTTAATTGCCAAAATCAAGAAAAGCCATTCAAAATAAGCATCCTACTAATTTCAGATCAACAGCATCCTTTTTTCAGACTAAAGAAAATCAGAGTCTTAGTTCAGTCCCTGGTTCTTAAAATATACTCAGTAAATCATGATTAATGTAGATAATATTAAATATAAATATCAAAGTTATCATGCCTTCAGATACAGGTCTCATTGGGAAATTTTCTATCATTCCTGGCAACCAAACAAATTGATGCCAGTCAGGAACTGGAAAATATTTGTTAATAACCAACCTACTAGAGAAAGCGCATGATATTACTGAAATATGATAAATTTTAAAAGTATTAAGAAAGACCATAAAATCAAACACAGATGGTCATGAGCAATTTCTTTCATGATTACAGACTTATGGCTCAGTTCATCAATATTTGAATTACATGTGTGTAGCTCAATGATTGTTAAACCAGTTCTCTACAAACTATAAATTAATATTAATGAGAAACTCAATGGCATTCAGTAGCAGCATTCTGTCACTCTGCTATAGAGTCATCATTGATTTTCATTTTAAATATTAATGCAGTGCAATTTTCATCAGCTTAAAGCAATAATCACTCAGAAACAGTGAGACCCAAGTCAGGTGATACTTCATCATAGGAGGTTTGAAAGCAGAGCTGTCAACAGCGACTGGGTAGTAAAATTGGAATTGCTCTCCACTGGCATAGAATTATGAATGATTCCATCCATCCTAATGAATAGCTGACCCCTGGGTTATTTGGTTTGCAGTTTGGGGCCAATCTGTTTCAAGAGCTGCCTGGTATCAGAGATGGAGTGGTTTATTCTGAACAAGAAATTCAGTTCAGAATAAACTGAATAAAAGAAATTCAGTAAGGCTATGGAACAGAGACACCAAAACCAGCTGGCACTTTGTAGCAGAGGAAGGAAGAGCACAGAGAAAAGCTTGGGAAGGTGTGACGCTAGGTCAATAGCAACGTTTGTGAAGAACCAACATCTTGGTGTGAGAGGTGTGATAGAGTATGAACTATGTGTTATTGAGCCAGCCCTGCTCTTTACATCTGAAGGAGCAAAAACAGTATGTTCTCAGAGGAAAGAAAACATTTTTTCTTCTTTTCCAGATTTTTCTTAAGAGGTGTCTCTTTAATCAAGATGTGATTTCGAAGCCTAAATAGCAGAAAACAGACCCAATCTCTCTTTGGGACCTCAGACCAAAAATCATATCAGATGAATAACGATTTACAAGGAGAAATCCTCTCTCTTTTTCTTGCATAACTCCAGGCTGTTCCTCCAAGTCCTGTTTCTAAAGACTACTTTCTATTTTTTAGAGTAAAGAATGGGCACTGCTATTAATTTTGTTATTAACACCAAAAAGCTTGTCAGTCACCTGCCTCTGATAGGAAACTGACACCAAAATAAAAAATTACTAATGAAGTATTTGTCTATATACTTTGCCAGGCTTGACACAAATATATGACCATGGATTTTTAATTGAAAATTTATTTTAAAGTCATTGAATTGATGTTCCTCATTCCCATGGAACTTTATAAAGCAATGTAAAATTTTTGTAAAATAATTGATTTTTTGTAAAAAAAAAAAAAAAAACCTCTTTTTTTCTTAAAGAAAAATGAAAAGTGCCATAACATGTCACTGAATTTTTAATTCCACATGTTAATTAACCTTGATTTCTGAAGCAACAAATGTCCACATACAGGGTGATTTTCTTAAAAAAATGGAAAGCAAACAATTATTTGTTGGAATTATGGTAGCCTTCCAAAGGTAAGGGATAATTTAAATTAGGTATAACAAAAGAACATCTAGTCAACTGACTATAACTCCTTATAAGCAATAACATTAATGATTTAGTAATGAAATTTTTCCTCACCAGAGACAAGAGAATAAAATGCAGATATTGGATGGAAAATTTAATGTATGTTATTGACCCTAGTTTTCCCTTTGTTTCTGGAAGGTGCAAACAAAATATCCTGTTTGCCAAATACATGAATTGTGATAGAAAGTAAAGCCATTCATACTCTTTCTACATTAAAAAATGTGGTATTTACAATAGTTATGTGTATTTCTATAATATTTTGAATGTCTGTGGAGGTTTGATTATTACATAGGTGAAAGTGCTACATTAAATGTATCTGGGGAACAAGATAGATTGGAAACACTGCATAAAATTAATAAGTATGAGAATGTTGATATGAACCTATGTTATACATTTGTACATAAATTTTCATTTTATATGCTGAATGATTAAATACACAGATTATTCATTTATAAATGGTTATTTAAGAAGGGAGAAAAATACCAGATTTGTCAAGTGAGAGAGACCGTGTGTGGGTGGCAGAATGCGTAGAAAAAAAAGGCATCACTAAAAACAGACAATAGTATACATACTTATTTGTGTAAAGTTATAAATGTGTGGATAGAAACATTAGCCATAAAAGTTCTAACTATAGCTATTGTCTTACAGAAAGTCCATTTACAAATTGTCAAATAAAAATATTAGAGTTTAAAGTCTATAAAGTGTATTATGCAATGGATAGAAGCAATAAAAGAGAAAGCAGAGATATTTATATAGACATGATTGTATTTGCTTGTTTAACTGCTGCTGCTGCTAAGTTGCTTCAGTCGTGTCCGACTCTGTGTGACCCCAGAGACGGCAGCCCACCAGGCTCCCCCATCCCTGGGATTCTCCAGGCAAGAATGCTGGAGTGGGTTGCCATTGCCTTCTCCAGTGCATGAAAGTGAGAAGTGACAGTGAAGTCGCTAGGAGAGGATATATAAGGATGTTATACCGATCGAGTAAAAACTACCCCAGGAGACTAGGAGGCGGGAAAGTTATTAGCATTTCTTGTACTCATCTTTGTATTATTTCACTTATGGAAGCATGCACTAGCATTCTTTTCACATTTAAAACTTTTGTTGAAGTAAAACCTAGGAAACTGCACCTATCCTGAATGTTCAGCTTGATAAAACACACCACATAGCATCTGAGACATCTCCCTGAAGCCCTTTCTAGTTACTGTTTTCTGGACCCCCATCTCTTTTGACTTCTATCTCCATAGACTAGTTTCATTCATTTTTCAACTCTATAAAAATGAAACAATACACTGTATATTTTCTGTGTCTGGATGCAATCATTTAACCTTAGGTTTGTAAGATTCATTCATATATTTTATGGAACATTAGTTTACTCCTTTTCATTCAGTTATGAATACAACCTTATTTACTTATATATTGATGGACAGTTAAGTTGGTCACAGTCTTGCAGTAGTAGGAATACTATGAATGCTACCACAAATATCCTTATGGTGCACACTATTCTTGTGGGTATGGATCAGGGTTCTGTTTGCAGTGAGCAACTTTACAGGATGAGCCAATGTTCTGGGCAAAGATTAGGCTTGCTGCTTCCTATAAAGGACTTCTCTGGTGGCTCAGATGGTAAAGAATCTGCCAGCAATGCAGGAGACCTGGGTTCGATCCCTGGGTCGGGGATATCCCCTGGAGAAGGGAATGTCCACCCACTCCATAAAAGAGCAGATTCCCCTAGTTCAGTGTTTCCCCCTGTATTGCAACCCACTGTATATTCAGGTGGCATCTGGGCTTTCTGTGTCACCCCTGTGGGACTTTGGGGGAAAGGTTCAGTTCAGTTCAGTTGCTCAGTTGTGTCCAACTCTTTGCGACCCCATGGACTGCAGCACGCTAGGCCTCCATGTCCATCACCAACTCCCAGAGTTTACTCAAACTCAGGTCCACTGAGTCAGTGGGGGAAAAGGGACAGATGCAAATGCTGGTGTTCATACTGCTTCCTGTACCACGAGTAACAAAACACTTTGTCCCTGATCCAGGCCTCTTATGTCTACTGCCAGCATCCCCACAATGGTAACAGGCTAGTTGATCAGTTTGTAATATAAGGTAAAATCAAATTGCAAATGGGCCCCCATCACATGAAATGAAAGTGAAAGTGTTGGTTGCTCAGTTGGGTCCAACTCTTTGGGACTCCATGGCCTGTCCATAGAATTCTCCAGGCAAGAATGTTAGAGTGGGTTACCAGTTCCTTCTCCAGAAGATCTTCCTGACCCAGGGATGGAACTGGGGTCTCCTGCATTGCAGGCAGATTTTTTACGATCTGAGCTACCAGGGATGATAGTGTATATTTCCCACAAGCATAACCACAATAAAGACAGCAGAATCAGGAAAATAACTTTGAAAATCTACTGGCTGTGTAAATTTCCTGGCTCTGTGTGTTCACCATCAGTATCACCAAGACCTTTGAGGACACCCACCATCCCTTGGACTGCAAGGAGATCAAACCAGTCAATCCTAAAGGAAATCAATCCTGAATATTCATTGGAAGGACTGATGCTGAAGCTGAGACTCCAATACTTCAGCTTCAAGCTGCAGCTCCTTGGGCCACCTGATGGGAAAAGCTGGCTCATTAGAGAAGACCCTGATGCTGGGAAAGATTGAAGGCAGGAGGAAAAGGGGATGACAGAGGATGAGATGGTTGGATGGCATGACTGACTCAATGGACATGAGTTTGAGCAAGCTCCAGGAGATGGGCTTCCCTGATAGCTCAGTTGGTAAAGAATCCACCCGCAATGCAGGAGGCCCCGGTTCACTTCCTGGATTGGGAAGATGCCCTGGAGAAGGGAACAGCTACCCACTCCAGTATTCTGGCCTGGAGAATTCCAGGACGGTATAGTCCCTGGGGTCGCAAAGAGTCGGAGGCGACTGAGCGACTTTCACACACACACACCAGGAGATGGTGAAGGACAGGGAAGTCTGGCATGCTGAGTCCATGGGGTTGCAAAGAGTCAGACACGACCGAGCGGCTGAACAGCAACCGGCACAGGCAGTAGAGGTGAGAATTCTCAAATGGGTGAGAATTTAGACTTGCTCTCCGTGTTGGTGGGGACAAGTGCGACCCAGACGGGTGCCCCGCGACCACGGCATCCCCTACATTCAAAGTCGAGGCCTGGAGGCGCCAGGACAGCCTCTGGGACTCTGGCTCCAGGTTCTCAACCCTCCGGGATCCCTGGGGGACCCTGGGACCCCGCAGCCCACGGGGAGGTGTGGAGGGCACCCCCTACAAGGTGACGCACCTGCCAGGGCCGCACGAGGGGCGCAGCGAGCCCTCTGGACCAGGCGGCTGTCCTGGCCGCCGCATCCACTGTGACGTCCCCACTGGTCCCCAGTGCCCGCCTGGGCACAGACGCAGAGCCTGCAGCAGCGGGATGCGGGGAGGAGGCACAGACACAGGAGGGAGGTGGGCAAGGAAGGAAGGAAGGCTCGCAGGAGCCCAGCCAGCAAGGGTGAAGTCCAGGTGACTCTCCCGCGGACCCTTTGGGCAGACTATCATGAGCTGTCCCAGACGTTTATTGATACCGCCTGTGCGCTCACTTGTGTGCGACCCTTTGGGACTCCAAAGACAACGACAAAGACTGTACTTTCCAACTTTCTCGAGTCTCTGTATCCAGCACGGGGCTTCTCTCTCTTCAGAAAAAGGTAACGCTGCTCCTGCCACACGCAAGACTTCTCAGGGAAGTCCAGCTCCTTCCACCCAAAGAATGGGAATTCTTTGTGACCGTTTCCCCTTCGTCCAAGTTCTCTCAGCTGAAAGACTAATGAGCTGTAGCCCACCAGGCTCCTTTGTCCTTGGGCTTCTCCAGACAAGAATACTGGAGTGGGTTGCCACGTCCTTGGTCCAGGGGATCTTCCCAACCCAGGGATTGAACCATGTTTCCTGTGTCTCCTGCATTGGCAGGTGGCTCTTTGCCACTGAGCCACCTGGGCCCAGATATTTACTGTCTTCCTACACTTCTGATCCTTCCCAGCGCAGGCTGAATAACAAATTATTTTTGATGGTCTTAAAAAGAATCCGCAGATCCCATTCAAGTTTCACCAAAGATAGTTCAGAATCACATGAGTTTGTCACCTCCCTTTATTCTCCTTCAGTCTGGGACAGTTTCTCAACCTCTCTTCACATTTATGACTCTGAAACTTTCAAAAATCACTGACCAGTCATTTCACAGAAGGCCCCTCTATTTCACTTTCTCTGATTTTCCTCCTCATGAGATTCAGGATGTGTTACTGGTAGGAACATCACGGTTCTTGATGCTGTGCTGTAATTGCATCTTATCAGCTGGTACAGAATTTTAATTTGTCTAGTTACTGGTGATATTCACTTTGAATGTTTAAAGTGGTTCATAATATTACAGAACTCTTCACTGTAATATTATGACTTTCTCCTTTCTATTTAATAAGAGTGTCATGGGAGTAATTTGAAACTATGTAAATATCCCATTTTTTATCAAACAAGTTTAAAACTTGGTTTGTTTGTTTAGGACTCATTGTTTCCTATTTCATTCAATGAGTCATAATCTGTGGCTATTATTGTTTATCTTTCTGATCAAATTGTCTCAGACTTGGCCAGAGGGCAGGCTGTTCAAACTGGCTTCTGTGTCCTTTTGATACAATTCCATCATTGAATATTTGCTTTCTTTCTGTCATAATAATATATTCCGGACTTATCTCATACTTTCCCCTGCCTACACGGATATCTACATACCCATCTATGTATACAGAAAACCAAACCTCACATCAATCCTTCTATTTCCAAACAACAATACAAGATTCATTTTCATTTTCCTCCTTTGATTGTAGCTCCCTTCCAAACAGTAAGAAACTTGGTTTCTGTGATCCTTAATGTATTTACATATTTGTTCAATCCCTCCGAGGTAACCTAATAGAATTAGGCAAAGGATTTGGACAGAAAATTCACAACAGAGAATATTTCCTTGTCAAGAAGCATAGAAAAAGGCATTCAGCATCATAAACACAGAGTCTTACTTAAAATGCATCCAATGACAGAGAGATAAGGTTCATTCATTAGTATTTCAGCTGAGAGAACTTGTTAAATGGCCACAAAGAATGAAGGGGTGAGAGGGGCTGGACTTCCCAGAGGAGGCTTGAACATAGCATGAGCAGCCTTACCTTGGGGATATTTAACATTTTATGAAAAGAAAGAAGCCCAAAACGGAAAATGAAGAACAAAGGTTAGAAGGTACAGTCTCTGTCATTCTTTTGCTCATAGTCGGCTTTGTGAGTCAGTGTGACAGTATCCTATCTTTCCCTGGGAATTTGTCCTCTATTCTCCCACCTCCCCTCACCTTGCTACTTCTCTGCTGGACCTTTTTGTGCTAGACTGTATCTTTAATTTCTTCTATATGATGAACTTGAGGAATAATCAAGCCAATATTTGAGTCTTTCAAAGGACCTTTCATAATTTTCAGAGCCTTTCAAGTTAATCAAGCATTGACTTTTCTATCTGCCACAGTTCCAGTCACTCTCTTGCTCCCTACAAACCCTGAGGTCAAATGTCAGTTACCATTTATCATCAAGTACCATTATTATAGCAGAAAAATATCCATTTTTGTTGGTTTTGTAAACATGGGAAAATAAAAGAGAAAGTCAGTTGACTTTACCTTATACTTGGATCTACTTTACTCATTTATAGTTCTTTGCTGGTCCCTGTAGACATTTGAGTTTGAGATTTTTAACTTAAAGAATTCAACATGCCCATTCCTAATGAGCCATTTGGCAAAAAATAAAAAAATTATGTTTGAGATAGGAGAGTCATTTTATATACAGCAAAAATGTGAATGTATATTTCTAATATTTACCCCAAACAAGAAAAGAAGCAGTGAAACATGTTACAGAAGTATGGAGTTTGGAGAGTTTGGATGCAGCAGGGAGCCTGGAAAAAGGACATGAAAAATATCCAATAATTCTTGAGCCAAGACTTAAGGGATGAAAAGGATTTTTCTTGGCAGAGGGAACTTTATTACTTCATGATGAAGTCTGGGAGTAAATATTGGAACTTTGACTTAGTCTTTCCCACTTCAGTTTTTTTTAATTATAGCATTCATTACTATTTTCCACACACAAATCCTCCCACAGAAGGGTCAGGATAACATGGGTACATTAAAATCTAGCAGTCTCATGCCAATCACTCCCAGTGTGATTGTGGCAGTCACTCCCAATAGAATCACTGCAATTAGAATTTAAAAGTGAGAAGCCTGTAAGGTACAAAAGGATTCTTGGAGGTGGAGTCACCACCTGGCTCCGCTTAATCCTTGGGTGACTTTGAGGAGGACAGAACTTCTTAGCTTCTGCTTTCCATACACTGTCAATGAAAATAATCCCATCTTGACTGCCTCACAGGCTGCCATGAAAGTTTAAATGAAAGTACGTGAAAACACATTTTAACCCGTGACATGTTCTTCAAATATGAAGTGTCCTCAAGAACATCCAGCATACCCAACAAATATTCAATACTTTTTCAAAGATAAACTTTTCACTTTGGAATACTTGGAAATATAGAGGAAATTTGCAAAAATGAGAGCAAGTATTCCCTTTTACTCTTTCTCCAGTTGCAGTTTCCCCCAAGCCGTTTTCATCTTACATACCGTGCTACAGTGGTCAAAACTAAGGAAGCCACACTGGCATCTTACTATTGACTAAACTCCAGATTTCATCTGGGTTTCCCCAGTTTTCCTATGGGTGTCCTTTTTCCGTTTCAGGATCCCTGCAAGGAGACCACATTGTGTTTAGTCGTCCTGACTCCTTAGGGGCCTCTGGTATGTGATGGTCTCTCAGCCTCTCCCCTTGTTTTTCATGACCTTGACGGTTGTGAGGAGTGTTGATCCGGTATTTTGTAGAATGTCTCCCAGCATGGTTTAGTCAAATGTGATTCAACTGGAGTAATGGGTTTGGGGCAAGAATGTCATGGAAATGAAGCGTGCTCTGGTCATCTCATATCAGGGGTACCTGGAATCCACACATGGCTGGTGATGTTCATCCTATTAATAGGTCACCTGGTTAAGATATTGGTCTGTCAGACTTCTCCAATGGAAAGGTACTACTTTTTCCATTCCAGGGTTTATTCTTTGCAAATCATTGAGTCCACCCACTCTCCAGGGACTGGAGGAGGGGATAAGTTCCACCTTCTGGGTGAGGGTGGGTGGTGTCTACATGCATTATCTAGAATCCTTTTGTAAGGAAACTTCATGGTTTTTAAACCATCAAATTAACAGAAACGATAATGGTTGATGTGAGTTTCCTTGTTTATGCCCTGCTTACTCAACCTCTGGTAAGAATGCTAAGATTAGCCTTTCAGCCAACAGCAGAGAATGGGTGTGAGAATGTAGGGTCCCTAAAAACCTGGAAATCCTCAGACCAGAGAATAATTTCATGTTAAGAGTTTATGTTTGATTTCAGGCAGGTCTGTATCAGGGAGTGGCTTCCTGAAGTGCAAACCATATTCTTAGGTCACCACAAGACGGCGCTAGCGAGTAACACCGCCGTTGTTCTAGCTCAAGGGTCTTTGCTAAAAAAAAAAACCCCGCTGTACACTGAAGAAGCATCCTGCTTTACCCATTACTGCAATTCTGCCCTGGAAGGATAGCTTTAATTAGCAATCAAAATAACATTTATTTGGTTTCCGAAAACTGATCAAGATAAAGCAGTGTCTGGGGGTTTCTACATCAATTCTTAAGTCTGAAGTGGGTTTCAGTGGGAATAACTTTTTCTTGGGTTTATACTCAGATATCCATCTTTATTTTCAATGGTCAGTACGTTGAAGCATCAGATTATTGATATTACTACAAACTAGTATGCTTTGTTTTGTCCACAAAGGCCATTAATTTTTATTAGCTAGAATTGATATAAATCAGTGAGGGCCATACCACTTAGGAGCTGATGTTATTTAATAAGGACATTGGGACTGTATGGGGCTTCCCTCATAGCTCAGCTGGTAAAGAATCTGCCTGCAGTGCAGGAGACCCCGGTTCGATTCCTGGGTTGGGAAGATCTACTAGAGAAGGGATAGGCTACCCACTCCGGTATTCTTAGGCTTCCCAGTGGCTCAGCTGGTAAAGAATCAATCCCTGGGTTGGGAAGATCCCCTGGAGAAGGGAACAGCTATCCGCTCCAGTATCCTGGCCTGGAGAAGTCCATGGACTGTGTATAGTCCATGGGGTCAAAAGAGTAGGACTGAGCGACTTTCACTTCACTTCACTCACTGCTGCTGCTGCTGCTGATGCTGCTAAGTCGCTTCAGCCATATCCGACTCTGCGACCCCATAGACACCAGCCCACCAAGCTCCCCCGTCCCTGGGATTCTCCAGGCAAGAACACTGGGGTGGGTTGCCATTTCCTTCTCCAGTGCATGAAAGTGAAGAGTGAAAGTGAAGTTGCTTCACTCACTGGGGCTGTATTAAGATGCCTTCCCTACAAACCCCAACTTTTATGTATATGCCCCTGCTTACTGGATCATGGAGATAGATTCAGAGATGCTGTGCTTAGTCGCTCAGTCCTGTCAGACTTTTTGTGATACCATGGACTGTAGTCTGCTAGGCTCCTCTGTCCATGGGGATTCTCCAGGTAAGAATACTGGAGAGGGTTGTCATGACCTCCTCCAGGGAGATTCAGAGACAGGAAAGAGAAAAAAAGAAAGGACGGGTTATGGTGTAGACAGAGATGGACTTAATTAGAGAAAATAAAATAGACCCACAGAATTTAGGGGGCTTCACCCTTGGCTTTCTTGAGCTCAAAATAAACACGAATTTCTATTTCTTCCTCAAAGTTTAATGTTTGTTAATTTGATGTGTAGAAGTGTCAAAGAATATTTCCATCGGAAAACTTTTCTTGGTTACCATTTTGTATAACACAGCATACTGTGATACTTTTATTTGTATGAAAAAATTGGTCAAAATTTGTCTTCTCTCTTAAAAAAATCATGGGAAACACCAGATTGCATATTGATTTTTTTAAAAGATCTCTTTAATTTTATCATCTTAAGAGAATAAGTGAGAACTTTTTATAGATTTGAATGTGTGGGATTATTTGCTGCTAAATAAATTCTAAGTTAGTAGAAGAGTGATCTTCCTAAAATAATAGCTACCATTTGCTGAGCAGTTTACTATGTGCTTGGCAGTGTGTTAAGAACATGTGTGTTTTCACTTAGTCTGTAGAATAACACTATGGGAAGATACACGCTCCATTTTACAGATGAGCAAATAGAGTTTTAGAGAGGCCAAATGACTGATTTATCCACAATGAAAAAACCAGTAAGTGGTTGAGCCCAGAATCTGCTGCTCTCAACCCAAACAGGCTTTCTTTCCATCGGAGGTATTTCTGTGGCTGAATCAAATTCAGATCAGTCCTGTCATGGCGGCAGCGAGTCACTATGCTTCATCTTATCCTTGTATTTACCTTTATGGTACATCAATACTTAATCCACGAAACTAGAAAATACCAAGACCAAAAGAAAAAAAAAAAAGATAACTTTTCTCTTCAATACGAAACAAGAGAAGTGGGACTTCCCTGGTGTCCAGTGGTTGAGAATCTGTGCTTCCACTACCAGGGGCCCAGGTTCAATCCCTGACTGGGGAATTAAGATCCCACATGCTGTATGATGTGGCATGCATAATAAATAAATAAAGCACTTTAGATTCCTTATACTGTTATGACTCCTTACTGGGTCTTGATCTTTGCATGCTCTTGGCAAACTAACTGCACCCTCAAATTCACCTTAGAAGCATAGGTCAAACTTATACTGTAGGTTTGAACATGCTGGCTTTTCTTATTGTTGTAACTGAATGAATTCTAAGATGGCAGAGGAAAAATTCTGCAGAACCTGGCTAGGGAAAAACATGCAAACATCGATGGATTGGATTAATTTATTACATTGGGACATTTGATGTCAGATTGGCCTATCACTCTTCAGCACTAATTAGTATAAGAGACTTGTCATTAAGCCTGTAGGGAGTTCTTTTTGTCTAAAAAGTACAATAATAAAACATTGGGAAAATGTTAAGTGGGTGCTCAATCATTAAGTCGTGTCCAACTCTCTTGCGACTCCATGGGATGCAGCTCACCCAGGCTTTTCCATCCATGGGATTTCCCAGGCAAGGATACTCAAGTGTACTGCCATTTCCTACTCCAGGAGATCTTCCAGACCCAGGGATCAGGAGCCACATCTGCTACATTAGGAGGCAGATTCTTTACCATTTCAACACCTGGGAAACTCTGAGAAAAAGTTGCTGTCATTCAGGTGCTAAGTCCTGTCTGACTCTGCAACCCCATGGACTGCAGTGTGCCCAGCTTCCCTGTTCCTCACCATCTCCTGGAGTTTATTCAAACTCATGTCCATTGAGTTGGTGATGCCATCCAACCATCTCATTCTCTGTCACCCCTTCTCCTCCTCCTAAAATCCATAGCAAACTGGTGCATCTTTCCATCTCTGTTGCTGCCGGGGTCAGTTGAACCCTCAAAAAGTTGATATTTGGTAGTTTTAGCATTCACAGAACAGCAGGGAATTGCCTGATCATGGCCTGATTGATTATTGGTAATCGTACCATCTGTCTCTTTAAAGAACTGAGCAGTTTTTGGAGGAGAACAATTCGAGTAGGTCTATCTCTCTTCACTGTTACTTGTCCAAGGTCAAACAACAATTTAGCAGCTAAGCCCAGCCCAGAGCTGGGTGTTCCTGACTTCTTTCCTGTATTTAGTCTTTTTTGTGCATCTCCCTTTTCTGTCTCTTTATAGACAAAACGAAGGTTAGGAAGCATCCATCAAAAACTGGATGTTTATTCTTTGTCTGTTCTACTTAACAGACTTGGAGGCTCCTTTGAAACAAAGAAACCTGGTCTTTCCTCTTTCACTACACCATAATTATTTGTTTTCTAAGCAATAGCCACGTTCAAAAAAGACTTGCAGTACTTTTGGATCAAAAGCAAGTCATAAATAAAACTTTAACTTTTTGAAGTAAACAAACATGACACATAATTTCTGACTGAGTATCATGACCATGGAAGAAATAATAGGCATATATGTAAAAACAAAAGTAAAAGAAGAAGAAACAGAATGTAATTGACAGGGAGTTTATTGCAAAGGCAGAACGTGGGTTTCTCTTGGCTAATGACATTTTTAGTATAACTGCACTAAATCAACTTTTGCTCCCATGTTCACATGTTAGGAGAAGAGACACTAGGCGCAAATCAGTTATTAACAGAAAAGTCACACAGTTAGGCTGAAGTTATACATTCACCCTTATACCTAGGAAAAAAAATTATTGAAGGTCCGTTTTGTTGCGTTTCTGCCACTAGGAGGCTTCTGGTATAAAGAAACAAATATATAACGTTCAAAAAAAAAAAGAAGAAGAGGAACACGCTCATGTTAATACAAGCACTGCCGTTAATTCAAGCTCTACCACTAACACAAATGAATTAATTGATTCATTTCATCTCAGGCAAGTGGTCAGATGCGATGGTGACTAGCCTTATTAGGTAAAGCCATTGCCTTATGCAAATAGGTTGTAATAGACCTGATATTTGAGTCAGAGCATGGTCAAGACCCTGACTCTGAATTTAAACTCAGGTCTTTGACTCCCCCACATAGTGTTCTTTCTACCACTAAACACTGTGGGTTTTGATTATGATGGTCAGAAGCTGGCTCAAACTCCTTTTGGAAAACACATTTTTTTTTCAGGGCAGTGTATTGGTGTATTCTATTTATTCTTTCTCAAACCAATCATAATGTGGGCTTTTTCTATTTTGGCTCAAAGAGTTTCTAAGAGGCCATGGAACTTTATGTTTTTAAAGAAGTGCCTTTTGAAACATCATCTAGTAATATATTTTATTTATTTTTTTTCTTTTTATTTACTTATTTATTTATTTTATTAGTTTTGCCATACAATGACATGATATCGCCATGGGTTTACATATGCTCCCCTTCCAGAACCCCCCCCCCCCCCCCCCCCCCCCCCCCCCCCCGGGAAATCTCGATGCACCAGCCCCGAGCATCAATCCTGAGCTGGCGATTGATTACACATATGATCATTAACATGTTTCAATGCCATTCTCCCATATCATCCCACCCTTGCCCTCATCCAGAGTCCACGAGTCTGTTCTATACATCTGAAATTTTTAGAAACAGAATGTACTCATTAAATAAGTTTATTTTATCCTTCTAAAAAGTAGGCTGAGGTTTGAGCCAGTGAACATCTCAAGAAAGGTGTGACTTTCGATCCCCTTAGCAAGAGAATCTGGTTTCTAAACTGGCTTGGTGGGGGCAGGGCTGGTCAGCGCCTGTGTCTGCGGTCCTCCCCAGAGGATGAGCAGCAGCGACTCCAGGGGCAGAGGGGAGAGCTCAGACGGCGCGGAGGACAGAGCCTGGGGTTCCCGAGGCGAGACAGGCGCTGAGCGGTTCAGAAAATGTGGAGGTGCGGGACGGAGCAGTTGAAGGACGATGCAGAGAGAGGGACCCACCTGGCCTTGAAGGTGGCTCTAGGCAGAATTCTCCGAGGAGAAGCAGCTCCTGGGAGACGCCCCATGACAGGGGGCTCTCGTGTTCCACTCTAGGTGGACTGTGATGCGGCTCTAACCCTCCACCCTGATCTTCCTCTAAGCCTTTCCAAAACCTGGTACCTGGGGTAGTCTCACTTGGGAGATAGAGAAGAAGAGGTCTTTTACCACTCGGGGTCTAATGCGAGAATTGCGAGGTAAGGCAGGGATGAGACCCACAACTTAGTGAGAAGAGACTAGAGTTTCTCTAGGCAGTTTGCAAAAATGTAGGAGACTCACTGGAAATGAATTTGAGCTATGACAGAAGTGCTAAAGTGGAGAAGGCAATGGCACCCCACTCCAGTACTCTTGCCTGGAAAATCCCACGGACGGAGGAGCCTGGTGGGCTGCAGTCCACTGGGTCGCGAAGAGTTGGACACGACTGAGCGACTTCACTTTCGCTTTTCACTTTCATGCATTGGAGAAGGAAATGGCAACCCACTCCAGTGTTCTTGCCTGGAGAATCCCGGGACGGGGGAGCCTGGTGGGCTGCCGTCTATGGGGTCGCACAGAGTCGGACACGACTGAAGTGACTTAGCAGCAGCAGAAGTGCTAAAGAATGTTGACTCCAGGAGAATGGAAGAGGAAAAAACTCTAGAATAGGGGTCACCAACCTCTGGGATCTAATGCCTGATGTAACAATGATAGAAATAAAGATCATCCCCAAGCTGTTCCCCACCCCACCACCACCACCACGATCTGGGGAGAAGTTGTCTTCCACTAAACTGGTCTCTGGTGCCAAGAATGTTGGGATCCCCGGTTGCTCAAAAACTTCAGACCAAACCTGGGTTGCTTTCTACAACATTCCTGACACAGGTCTGCATTTGGGTGGGCACTGATGGTGTTGGAGTTTACAGGTTTTTGAAGTGCATGTTCCAATGGGGACAACTCTTATCCTTCCTTACTCTGACCTGAAATCTTCTTCTTTGTTGGTACTTCTATCCAGTGCGTTAGGCTTAGTTATTCTGTTTCTGAAAACTCCTTCAATTGATCATTGGCTTCCACTTTTAATTAAACATTTTAATTATATAAGTAACCCAGGTTATTTGAAGAAAGATTAGGGAATACAGAAAAGCCAAAAGAAAAATATATCCCTCAATCTTCCCACATTTTAATTTTAATAACTGGTGAGTAACAGCTTATTTCAATTACATAGTGAAATTTTTACACACACCAATCAAGGAGTGGCTGATTTGGTTAAGAGAGTTCTAGATAGCTAAAGACTGCACATCCTAAATTTAAAAATTTTACTACATGAAATATTTCCAAAGCAGATGATATAATTTCATGCCTTTAAGAAACACATAGAAATGTATAATATGAAATTGCTTTTTGCAATATATATATTTTAAAAAATACAGAGCACTGAGGGAGGAACTGTTGTCATTGCTTAGGTTTCAGAGGGGTGGTGCAGAGAAAAGATTAATTTTTAAAAAATATTTATTTCTGACAATAGCCTGTCAGGCTCCTCTGTCCATGGGATTTTCCAGGTAAGAATACTAGAGTGGGTAGCCATTCCCTCCTCCAGGGAATCGTCTTGACCCAGGGATCAAACATGGTCTCCCACATCACAGGCATATTTTTTTTTTCACTGCCTAAGCCACCAGAGAAGTTCTTAAAAAAAAAAAATGTATAACGTAGACTTTTTTGATAATATGTTATCAGTTTTATCAGTTGACCTAGTGAATGTCTCTGACATTCTATGGACACGGCCTCCTTATGACACACTCACACCCTCATGGAAGCAACTAAGTCACGGGACCCCTCACCAGACGTGGCAGGTATCCTGTATCTGTGCCTTCAAGGTAAAAGACACAGAATATCTCTTTACCTTCCCTCCCTGGAAATAAAACAAAACAGAACCCAAACCCAGAGACACACACCTGTGGTCTCTCTGTTGGTCTCCCTCTCTCTGTATCTCCTTCCCCTCCCTCTTCCTCTTTCTCTCTCCTCTCCCCAACTCTGCCATCGCCACTTCAAACGTCTCTACCTGCTGACATGGTTGACGTTGTCCACAGCTCGAAATTCTATTTCTGTTCTTATATCTTCTGCTTCTCGTCGCTTCGCCCATACTCTTCTGCTTTTAGGAGAGACATTGATCTTTCAGAGACATAATTAGCAAACAACTGGAGCCCATTATCCAGAGTGAAGTAAGCCAGAAGCAAAAACAACAATACAGTATATTAACGCATATATATGGAATTTAGAAAGACGGTAACAAGAACCCAACATACGAGACAGCAAAAGGAACGCAGATGTATAGAATAGACTCGTGGACTTTGTGGATGAGGGTAAGGGTGGGATGATATGGGAGAAGGGCATTGAAGCATGTTAATTTTCATATGTCTAATCAATCGCCAGCCCAGGACTGATGCTCGGGGCTGGTGCAGCGAGATTTCCCGGGGGGGAAGGGAAGAGGGAGGGGGGTTCTGGAGGGGAAGCATATGTAAACCCATGGTGATATCATGACAATGTATGGCAAAAACAATAAAAAAAATAATAAATAAAAATTAAAAAAAAATAATTAGCAAACAAGCATTCTCTTTTTATCTGCTCTTTCCCTTGAATTGGCGACTCAATCCAGCACAGCATTTAAGATACAATCGTTGGCCTTCTGATGCAGTGGAAACTGCTGAAAACTCATTCTTTTTTCTCCTTGACCCCTATTAGTAAAGACCTGGTGCTGCTGACACGTGTATGTGCGTGTGCTACGTTGCTTCAGTCGTGTCCAACTCTGTGTGACCCCACAGAATGTAGCCCACCAGGCTCCTCTGTCCGTGGAATTTTCCAGGCAAGAATACTGGAGCAAGTTGCCATGCCCTCCTCCATGGGATCTTCCCAACCCAGAGATGGAAACCACATTTCTTACATTTCTTGCATTGGCAGGTGGGTTTTTTAACCCCTAGCGCCACCTGGGAAGCCCAACAAAATAGTAATATTTAACTAATATTGGAACGTGCATGCATTCAGTTTGTGATCATTCTTTTTTAGCTTCTTTTTTTTTTTTTTTACTTGAGTCCAATTGCTTTACAATGTTGGGTTAGTTTCTGCTGTACCACAAAGTGACTCAGCTATACAAATACATACATCCCCTCCGTCCTGAGCCTCCCTCTCACCCGCCCCACCCCGTCCTACCCATCCCATCCTTCTGGGTCATCACAGAGCACTGAACTAAGCTCCATATGTTTTACATTCAGTTTGTGATGGTCCTTCATGGGATTGGTAAATAACACTGCTTCCTCAACTGCAATCCTAACAAACTGAGGGTGTGCAAAAGAAGTAGATGGAGGCCAAAATATCATGATTTTTACTGGTAATGGCTAAGATGGAGGATGTGGTTTAGAGAGTGGCAAGGGGCCTGCCAGAGCTGGCAGACTCACCCACTCTCTGCATCTTGGCCACATGGACCAGAGAGGGCAGGCGTGTGGGAGATTCATCCATGAGAGAGCAGCGGCCCTGACCATACCCGCGGGAGGGTGAGGTCCCCTCCGAGGCTCCATTGGCCCAAGAGCGCCAATGAGTGGAGAGAGGGAGGGTGAAATTAAATTTCTCCTGGGGAAAACCAGGAAACTGGTGAAGAAGCATTTTTCACTCTCCCACTTCACATGGCTATAATATGAAATTATTTACTTCAGAAAAATCAGGGCTTGTTAGCCCCTCTTAGTATTATAATACCAAATTCAGCATTTCAGTTTGGAGTTCCTCTGTTGTTGTTTAGTCACTCAGTCTTGTCTGACTTTTCGCAGCGTCATGGACTTTAACCTGCCAGGCTCCTCTGTTGGTGGGAATTTTCCAGGCAAGAATACATGAGCAGGTTGCCATTTCCATCTCCAGGGGATCCTCCCGACCCAGGGATCAAACCTGCATCTCCTGCATTGGCAGGCAGGTTCTTTATCACAGAGCCATCTGGGAAACCCATTGTTCTCTTAGACCATTGTATTAGTATAGTCAGTGTGTTAGTATGCACTGCATCTTATTTTGGTGAAGGAGGGTGGGATTTAAGATCTTTAAATACAATAGAACAGATCTTTGTGAATTCTCTAAGTTATGACTGACATTATTATCTACACATACACAAAATGTTTATCTCTTTCTATGAAGCTCGTTATATTTCTCTTTCTACATATTCTGGGACAATTTTTAAAAATCAGAAAACGTTGTTGTAACACTGAAAAAGCCTAAGATGATCTTTTGATATTGGAAGAAAAATAAAGCATGATTTAAAAGTAGCAAAAGTGTAACACGGATTCAGTATTATGCATAATTATGCACTGCTTTCAAATGCATATTGGGTCATGTAGCAAAAATATATATATAATGTATTATGGAATTTCCCATTTTGATGGTTTAATGTGAAGTGTCTGCTACATTAAATGTGATTTAACACTTCACATTTTTTTCTTCTTATGAATAAGTTATTGATTTAAAATTTGTATGCTCCTTTAATTCATCAAAGAATAATCTAGAGAAATTATATGGCACTTTATATTTCCAAAGTAATTCACAAACTTTAAATGAATAATGCAGACAGCACCCCAGGGATCAGGCCACAGACTGTATGCATCTTATTTCTGTGAGAGCTCCTGGGGAATATGGTCAGACAAATCACTATGTTTAGAAATTGTATGTAATGAGACATGTGCAGTTTCTACAGGGAAGAGGGGTCTTGAGTGTATCAAATGCATGAAAAAAAGTTCCTGGAAAATGAAATAGGCAACCTTACTTTAATAGGATGTTGGGCCAGCTATGGTAAGTGTATGGATACAAACCAAATGAGACTAAGCATCTTAAAAGCAATCCATAATTTCATCCAGAGGTGACCTGAAACGGAGACCAGGAAATCTGAAAGGTCACTTGTCCCATGAGACTTTTTATCCCCTATCAATAAGATGGACAGCATAGCAATACCTGCTTAAACTTGGTCTAAGAAGGCATTTATGAAGGGTAGAGGCGCAGATGAAAAGAATGGGCTGTGGACATGGGGCCGGGGTCAGTGGGGAGGGGAAGGGGAGGGTGGGATGAATTGGGAGATTTAGGATTGACATATATACACTACCATGAATAAAATAGCTAGTGGGAAGGTGCTGTATAGCACAGGGAGCTCAGCTCAGTGCTCTGGGATGACCTAGAGAGGTGGGATGGGTGGTGTGGAAGGGAGGGGATATATATATATACGTACAGCTGATTCACTTCATTGTACAGCAGAAACTAACACAACATTGTAAAGCAATTATACTCCAATTAAAAAATAAATTAAAAAAATAAAATGAATCAGAGATACAGCCTCCTGAAGGAAAAAAAAAGCACTTTCCATTCAGGCTTGGATATGTTTTATTGGAACAAAGTTTCAATAAAAGCTGGGCTTAATTTAAAGGAAAAAAAAAAGAAGGCATTCATGAAGGGAATGGGTAGCTTAGGAAGGAAGTGGCAAAAAGGAACAACTTACCGTGGTCTCTATTTATTTTGGGCTTCCCAGGTGGCTCAATGGTAAAGAACCTGTCTGCCAATGCTGGAAAAGCTGGAGACTTTTAGGCTTGATCCCTGGGTTGGGAAGATGCCCTGGAGGAGGAAATGGCAACCCACTCCAGTGTTCTTGCCTGGAGAATTCCACGGACAGAGGAGCCTGGTGGGTTACAGTCCATCGCGTTGCAAAGAGTTGAATGTGACTGAGCACATTTTGTCAGCTATCTTCAAAGCTCCTGCCACTTCTATCGCCAAGTTTTAAGGCGGATCTGTGTCCCTAACCCATGCTGTAGATGACGAATGCCCCACTGCGGCCACCAACTGCAGGAGGACGAATTCCCCCTGGACACTGTTCTGCCTTCTCTCTGCTCTGCCTGGTGTCAGGCTCCAATCCACTTTACTGTGGTTTTGGCTCTTGCTCGGCAAGAGCACGGTTAGCTTGAATAGTCTAGCAGATACGTACTTATTGCTACTCCCAGATTTAAACAGCTAAGGGTTGTTGGTCTCACCCAAGAGAAGTCTGAGGATAACGCAGGAACCTAAAAATGATACTCTGGATCCAGACTCGCTATTTTACTTCCTTTACTTTTCTTAGTGCATGGGCTTGGTCCTCGCGCTTGTCACCTTGTGGTTGAAAGACGCTTGCTGCGAAGGTGTACCACATCCATTTTCTTGGGCTGAGGAAAGAGGATGTGGCTGCGATGGGCCCAGCATCCCTCCACTTGCCTCTCCTTGGGTACCACTGTCACCCTCAAACTTGAAGAGAGGCTGGGAGATGGAGATTTTAGCTTTCACTGCTTTGCTGGGAGAGAAAGATATGGAAGAAGAGGGTTGGGAATGGAAACCATAATAGCCAAAATAAAGTACTTTTGGCTGTGAACCAAATGTGAACCAAAGAAGTTCCTTTACAACCTTCCCTTGATGGTCAGAAGTTATTGATTCCATGGTGTTTCTTCTTCCCTAATTTCACACAGCACACTTTCTCTGTTTAAAAGTAAAATACCCACTCTGTAGGCTGCACTAGGAAAGGAAAATCGTCACAGTAATATTGATTTGTTTATGAATTCCCTCAGTAAATGTTCAAATTACCGAGTATCTATCTTCTATTGCCAAACACTGGGATACAATGTTGACTAATGTGTGGCTTTTTAATCACTGAACATATGTTTTCTCTTGTATAGTGCTTTATCAATTAGAAATGCTTTCAGACACTAAAAAGCAGAAAATTCAAATAACAGTAACTTAAAGCTGTTAATAATCTATGACTCACTTCCAAAACATTCAAAAGGAGATGTGCGGCTCCACAACTTTAGGGTGCTAGGACTGTATCTCTGTGATTCCCCTCATGGTTACAAGAAGGCTGCCATAGCTCTAAACATCTTATTCTTTAATAATGGTAGCCAAGATGGTGGATGAACTATCTTCTCATGCTTCCTTCTTTTAGCAGAAAATACAGTCTTCTCTAGGGGAACAGCTGATTCATTGTCTAGAATAGGGTCAGGTGTTGACCAAAAGTATCGAGTGAGTAAGGGAGAAAGTGAATGAAAGTGAAAGTCGCTCAGTCCCGTCCAACTCTTTGCGACCCCATGGACTATACAGTCCACGGAATTCTCCAGGCCAGAATACTGGAGTGGGCAGCCTATTCCTTCTTCAGGGGATCTTCCCAACCCAGGGGTCAAACTCAGGTCTCCTGCATTGCAGGCAGATTCTTTACCAGCTGAGCTACCAGGGAAGCCCGAATAAGGGAGAGGGGACTGGGAATTTATATCGGGCACCCAACCAAGAGTGTTGTCACAGATGCTTTTTAGTTTTCCACATATTTTTATATTCATGATCTCATCTTATGACTCAACAGGACTATCATCTAAACATACTAGAAACTCAAGCCTGAAATAAGAGGTATGAGCAGCCTCTGGTTTGTGAGAACTTCTGGCTGGAATGTAATTTAAAGATCCTTTGAAGGTGCAAATTTAATGAAAGTAAGTATGCAAGATCTCATACTTACTATAAAGTAAATATGCAAGATCTCAAGGAGTAATTCAGATGATTTTGTAGTTTGGGATGATCAGTACATGGTGGAATGAAATGAGAAATCCAGATGCATGGATTCAAGGTTCAGCTTTGGATAAGAATTCCAAGGCTCTGCTTCCTCATTTGTAAAATTATATAGTTGAGCAAAATTAAATAACCCCTAAACTTATTCTTAAATATAAGGTTAACTATATAATCATGACGCTAGAAGTCATGAAGCAGAATCATCTATTTCTGACCTCTTTTTACAAATAAGAAAACTTAAGCTCAGAAAGGTGACCACTTGTCCAAATTGGTAGCTCAGATGGTAAGAATCTGCCTGCAATGCAGGAGATTGGGCTTTGATCCTTTGGTTGGGAAGACTCCCTGCAGAAGGGAATGGCAACCCACTCTAGCATTCTTGCCTGGAGAATTCCATGGACAGAGGAGCCTGGTGGGTTCCAGTCCATGGGGGTCCCAAAGAGTCGGACACAAATGAGCTAGTAACACAATCATTTCTACGATCGAAAATTTTCAGTCCTAGTATATAATACACTATGCTTTCACAAGTAATTGATGCTGTATCCTGACAGATTTTTTTGTTTGTTTTTAAAGCCTCCTCCTCTATCTTTATTTTCATCTTAGGCAGGATCTCGTCAACAGCATTTACTCTATTTAATAGTTCAGATGATGCGATTTTTTGAAGTCCACCTTTAAGATAAGTAAGGTCTCAGGCAAATTACTTAACCTCTCTATAAAATAATAACTGCACCTCCTTGATATATTTTTTTCCCTTTTTATTTTGAGGACTAGATAAAATAATCTATCAAGGAGACTTAGGGGTATTTCCTTGGTAGTCCAGTGGTTAGGACTCTTATCTTCCACTGCAGGGGGCCCTGGTCTGATCCCTGGTGGGGAAATTAAGATCTCACTGGCAAGGCCAAAAAAAAAAAAAAAAAAAAGAATGGTGTAAGGACTGAGACACAGCAAGGACTTAATCTCAATAGGTCATCTCAGCGCTTCAACTCCAAATTAAAAAGAGCACTCTGGACCAGTATCCGCAGTGGGAATGTGGAGGGTGAATCCAAATGTCACTCTCATTATTTTGTCTTTATGGAGTCATGCCTTTTACCTGCACATTACATAGATCTGAAGGCTCTGTGTTAAAAACTAGGTTAGGATACAGAGCTCATTAACCAGCGACTTGTACAAAACAAACAAAAATAACTTAAATCAAAGCGTTTCATCAGGGACTCCAATCATGAATGGGCTGCCGGGGTGGGGTGGGGTGGGGGGAACAGGGAAGAATCTGACATTTTATTGAAACTGGCATTCTCAACCTCAGAACTGCCGATGTTTTGGGATGGATAATTCTGGGAGGCTGTCCTGTACCTGGTAGGGTATTTACCTGTATCCCTGGCCTTTCGGCCCACCAGATATTAGCTGCATCACCCTGGTCACGATGATCAAAAATATCTCCACATCTTGCAGACTATCCCCTGGGAGGGATCATAATCTGCCTTCTTCTCTTGCTTGAGAACCACTGTGATAAAGCTTGATACGGAAGTGCATTTTTATCTTATTTTTGAGGGGGAGGGAGAAGGTTCTCATCAGTTTCATCATCCTCTTAAAAAGGTCTATGACCTCATAAAGAGTGGGAACTAATTACACAAAGCCTCTCAAAATAATAGTGAGCGTGCACATCTCCATCTGTAGTAGTAAAAAACAAATGTGCACCACCATGGCTAATTAAAATAGTGCAATTTGAAAATTTACTATGAAATCTATATCTATCCAGCGATTACTTTCAACTTTTGAAAAAGCAGGAAAACTGTATGTAGGGAAGTAGCTACTTCACAAACTGCTATTCCCAGATGGCAGGGTTCTTAAAATACCGCCTTCAGCAAGGACTCCCACAGTCTGCTTGAATGTGGCTCTCAACTTCCAAAGGGGTTAGCGCTAAGGACAAGCAAAAAAGACCTGACGTCCAGAGGGGGAATCAAAACCAGCGTTTTCTCGGTAAAGAAATTCAATGGAGGTATTGATTGCAAGAGTGATTGAACGAAAGGCGGAAGGGAAGAGAGGGAGGGGAAGAGAGAAGAGGGAAACAGATGGACAGAAACAGAAAGGGGAGAGAGCGGACAGACAAGGGGAAACGCTTTGAAAGAGGTTCCCAAAGAGGAGGTCTCTTGGGAGAGGTTTGCTGGAATCTTCCCCTGCTTTTTTCCCCTGGCTTGGCTGGAAAGGCGGCTGCCAGATGGAACCCCAGAGGGGGCTCTCCGCTCTCTGCCTCTCATTCCCACGCCCACACTGGCCTTGCTCACCCCCCTTCCAAAGTGACCACATCCCAGGAAAGCTCGAAAGGAATCACTGCCCCAGTCTCTAGAGCCCAGCTCTCCATCTCCTAAAGGTGGTCGGAAACCGGAGCTTTAACCCCAAACACCAGACTCAGCAGAGCAACCAGGGAGCGTGTCTCAGCTCCCAGTCCCCCCGCCTCCCCGCTCGGGGAACACCCCAGAGGACCAGCAACTTTCAACCCCACTTCTCGGTCTGTCTGCCTCCATCCCACTCTCGGGTTGGAAGGAGCCACTGTGTGAGGAGAGCGGGAGGGGGCTCGGGGCCAGAGGGGCCGAGAAAGCCTCCCGGGTTGAGGGGGGTGAGGTGGGAAGGGACCCCGGCTCCAAGGGCCCGCGCCCCGTCCCCGCCCCGCGCGCCGGGAGAGTCCCCGCCGGCCGCCCCAGGGCCGCGTCCGCTCTGGGTCCCGGCGGGCGCGAGGGGAGGAGACAGGCGGGAGGAGGGCCGGGCGCGGAGAGGAGGAGGCGCTGCGTGCCTCGCCTGCCAAAGGCAGATCTGCTCCTCCGCCCGAGAGCCCCGGCGCCCCGCGCGCCGCCCCAGCGCTCCGCCCGAGCCGCCGCCGGAGAGCCGGAGGGGCGCGGGCTGCCCGGGCGCGGCGCCGCGCGTCCTCCCGGAGACCTCCGCCCCCTGCCGGCCCCTGCGCGCCCCTCCCGCGGCCTGCCCCGGAGGCTCCGCGGCTGTCGGGGACCGCGGCGAAGAAGGAAGGGCGGTCCGGCGCGCCGTGGATGCTCCGCCGGGGAGAGACAGCAAGTTGTGAGTGCGCCCCGGCCCTGGGAGGGAGGGCGGCCGCCGCCCGCCAGCCATGTGAGTCCAGCGCGCGGCTGCCCCGGGCGCGGGCTCCGCGCCTTTCTCTCCGCGCCCCTCGTCCCCGGACGCCGGAGTTGGGCTGCTCCCGAGACTCCGGACTTCCTGAGCTGGGCTCCCCGCCGGCTAGCCCGGCGCGCCGCGTCCGTCTGCCTCCGGGACGGGGTGGGGGACCCCATCCTCACCTCCTCCCTCCGCGCGGGGCCGGCTGGAAAATGTCCCTCTTTCCCTTTGGGGAGTTAAAGGATGTTGTGTGTCTTTGAGGTGGGGGTGGGTGCGGCCGTTGCGGGGGACTGGCTGGCTAAGGGCTTGTTTGGTCTTAATCCCCCCCCGCCACCGATGCCTGGCCCCAACTCGAGGTGAGGGCCCCCTCCCCACCCAGCCAGTGCCCCCTGTCTGCCCCAGCCTCAGGGCAGACCAACTTCAGCGACTAATGCTGATGCTGACCGCAATTGACAAGATTGAAAAAAAAAAAAAAAAGTAGCCGGAGCTCCCCTGGAGTGAATGACACACTGGAGTGGAAAGGGGGCGGTGGGTGGAAAGCAAAGGGCAGGGGCGAGAGTTGGAAAGGAGAAGGGGAGGATTTGAGATGGACTCTGAAAGCTGGAGTCCTGGGAATGGAACTGTGGGGTGCATGGGCCCTGGGCTTCTGTGTTCTTTATGAAAAGTGGAGAAAGTGGTTCTAAGGAACTCTGAAAGGGAGGGCAGGATGCAAGTGGAACCCCTGGAATGACTGGAAGGTATGGACTCTTTTTCAGATGAGACACAGTCATTCATTCAGTGGGAAAGATGGTTCCCATAATTTAATTAGAAGCAATTAATCAGAATTGCAGATATGAAAATGAGTCGTACACAGGCTTTCTTTTGTTGACACTAGAGAAGATAGTTGAGACTGAAGGCATTCCCAAACATTACTGAATAAGCATGGCAAGACGCCTAAGAGTCCCATCCACTCTGTATGCCAAGACAGTCTATAATTGTGAAAATGAGCCTAATTATTTTGTTCGGGCTCATGCAGAGAGTTAATGCACCTAAAGGAACACAGAAAAGTTGCTGCAAATTGTGAGCCTGAACTTGCAATCCAACTGAACAAACCATGCTATGGTTCGTTTTATTATAACATTCAGAATTCTGTTTACCGCCAGTAAAAATGCTACGTTCTTTTTAACGTGAGTATATGAAATGAATTCACTGGCTTGGCAAGTAGGAATAAGTCATGCATTTATTTAAGTAAGTAGCTGTCCGAGTTAATTAGGGAACATGTGTAGGAGATAAAGATGTGAAAAAGCTTTGAGCCAGTCTGACAAAATCTGAATTATGGAGAAGTTGATAGAATGGATTCTTCTCACTTTTGAACTATGGAGGTGTCAGGAGATGTCTTTGAATGGGTGTTAATTGAAAGTTGCAGACCAACTGAGTCGCTCTTATCTTTTCAGTAAAGACATTTAACCTTTAATGTTTCTTATGGTTTTTCCAGGGACCAGCATCCTTACTGCAGAGAATGGGAAGCTGATGTCCAGTAAGACTGAAGATCCATTCTGTTAGTAGCCACTCTCCCATCACAGAACTGTGGATTACCTGCTGGGAGCTGCTGTTTTGACAGCCTTTATTTCTTCCTGCAGACCCAGAACAGTTACTTTGGGTCCTCCTTGCCCTGTCAGGTGAAAGATGGCATCCAGTCTGACTTGCACCGGGGTCATCTGGGCTCTGCTCTCGTTCCTTTGTGCAGCCACCTCCTGCGTGGGGTTCTTCATGCCTTACTGGCTCTGGGGATCACAGCTGGGCAAGTCTGTGTCCTTCGGTACTTTCCGGAGGTGCTCGTATCCCGTGCACGATGAGAGTCGTCAGATGATGGTGATGGTTGAGGAGTGCGGGCGCTACGCCTCGTTCCAGGGCATTCCCAGCGCCGAGTGGAGGATCTGTACCATCGTGACCGGCCTGGGCTGTGGCCTGCTCCTCCTGGTGGCGCTCACCGCCCTCATGGGCTGCTGTGTGTCGGAGCTCATCTCCCGGACGGTGGGAAGAGTGGCCGGAGGAATTCAGTTTCTGGGGGGTAAGTGACTGCGCTCCACTTCACTTGTTTACCGGAATCCCGGAGCAATATTGAAAACTGTGTTCCAGCTGTCTACTGAGATTATGGTAATTGACACTTGGAACGCTAGGGAGACGTGGATATAGAGTGGCTTTGGGGACAGATTGCCAAAGTCAGAGATTCTTTACTGGAATTGCTTTATAAACATCAAGAGCTCTTAATTTGTGTATATCCCCAAACATGTACATCATTGGTCTGCTAAGTACCACCTCTGTGAGGCAGTACTGTCTAGGTTGTTTATAATGTTGGAGAGGAGACAGTTTGGATTTTATAGCTACTGGCTCTTTATGATCAACAACCAGCAATTACAGTATCTGTGTCTTTCTGGAATCCTGAGATCTTAAGAGATGAAAACTTCATGAGAAGTAGAAAAGATTTTTGATTCAACATTGTCATCATAAGCCTCTAATACTCTTTGGTGGATATAAAATTGAGCCTTGCCCCATCTTAAATTATATTTCTAAATAAGTGATTACAGTTTTAAATGAGAGATCAGTTTTACATGAACGATTATGAATTTCACTATGCCACAAAAGTAGGCTTAATTACTTTGTTAGGACTGCTTTTGCTGTGAAGGGGAAAAAAAAGGAATTTTTAGCAAGTGGTGTGTGCTTGTTTCAAATGGACTGGCTAGTCTCACTAACACCAGAAAAGGTTTGATTTTTACTTGGGTTTCCTCCAGCAAGTATTGCTTCAATATTTCTGGTCATATGGTTTTAATTATACTTTATTTATTTTCCGCTGTGCCTTTCACCTCCATTTTTCAACCTGACGGGCTGAACTTGTCTGATTTATAATCCGCCTTGGTGAAATATGACAACCTCTGCAGATAGTACAGAACACAGGGAAACAGGAAGCCAGGAAAACATATAAAATATATTTGTAACTTCATTGCAAAGTAAGAGTCTGTGACCCAGCTTTTTCCTTGGGTGCTCTCTTGCAGTCTTTTGTGAAAAATCCAGAAGAAGAAAAAAACACTACAAATAGAGAGTCCTCAGGTAGAGTCTACATATTGGAGACATCCCAACAGATGATTTCAGATTATCTAATATTAAACTTTCAAGTAACATTTTGAGTATGAAAATTCTTGTGCTGAAAATGCAAGAGGCCCAAAGTTTTGTGTTTTAGAGTAAGAGATACAGTTGTTTGCAGTTCTTTATTGCCTTACCAGATGTAACTTTGTTCTCATCTATTTGTTCCCTGTGGTTTTGCGTCTCACTCTGCCCTAGGAGGTAACTGGGGGGCTTAACTGTCCTTCCTTTACTGTTCAGTGTTGAGCCCAAGTCTTGCATGTGATGTATAGATTCCTACAGAAGGACAGTACCGGAAAGCCATTAGGAAATGGAATGAGGTTTTTGCAGAGAGTGGAAATGCAAATCCAGAGTTAAAAACTTGTTGATACCTCAGATTTGAAAAACAGGACTAATGCCAGGAATATTTAAAAGTTTTTTTTTTTTTTTTTCTGTAAGAATAAACTTTTGACTTGCTGTTTGTGTTTCACTTGGCTCAGGAAAAATACTTGGGGCAGTTTCTTTTTCTCCTGGTAAATATTACTTTCCATTTTTTTCCTCTTCATTTTGGGGCAGAGGCTACTATTATTTCTGGCAGAACAGGAAAGTGCTTACGAAGAGGAATCAGTTTTTATTGATTACCTTTAAATGTCTAATGCAGGAAGGCAACAGGAAGTAAATCTGAGATTTATGCTTCTCTCTCTAAGCTACCTATAGATTTGGGGGAATTATAAAGAGCTTAATGTTCTACTTTACAGAAATCTCAAGGGGAAAGACCATTGTAGAAGTTATGTATAGTTTTAAAAGGTCTGTTTTTTCCCTCATATATGCTCTTCATGAACTCTGGCTTGTTAAGAGTTACTGGCATTGAGCTGAGGATATAGGTTCTTATTAGTATGTCTCAAATAGATTTCTCATATCCTGCAGAAAATAATTCTGAATGTGAAACCTAAGAGGGCTTTTCTGATTTGAACCTTTTGAGAACCTGAGTAAGTAAATATTTCCCCACTACCCAAGACAGTCATCATTTTAGAATGATGACTTGAGCTACAGAAAAGATTTTGAAAAGTTTGCCATTAATCACTACCACTTTAGTGATAGACCAGTTGACCAAAAATATGCTTCAGAAAGAATTCCTCCATTCAAGTTTTTATGCATAAAAACTTGAGTGATAAATAATGTTATGAAAGTTTTCATAAAATGGGTTTCATAAAGACAGCACAATACCAAATCACTGAATTCTGTGAATTTAATCAATGTCTGTGCTTTCAAAATACAGTCAGCATTACAGGGCCCTCTGCTATAAGGTGGATTCTCCTTCTAAAAATGATCCACCCAGAAAGGTTATGTTTAGCTAAAGTTAGGATTGCTCCAAAAACAACAGGAAGCAGGAGAATGGCTGAGTGCAGAAGCATCCTGCTTAACCCTGCCTGCTGTGTCCAGAGTGTGCACATATGGTATAACATCAGGCAGTAAAACCCCTGCAGTACTTTGGAACTAGTTAAAGGACACAGTGTCAATTTCATTTTGAATCGTCTTGCTATGGTTGCTTAGAGGTTAAAATGTCATCTGCAAACGAATGGAACAACACAACACTGTGGTCCATGGACATTTACCACCTATAAAAGAAGCACTCCGAGGAGTCAATGGCTTTTGCCTTTCTCACAGGAACTTGCTCATAAACTTTAATTGCCACCATCTCCAACTTATATTTTAAGTCATGTCTTTGTCATAATTTTTAAAAACCAGCTTGGGTTGAGTTTTACCCTCAATTGAATTTTTAACAGGCACGTAGAAAGCCTTTGAAAAGTATCCCGTCTAGTAAAAATGTTCACATTCCCAAAGTGCAGTAATGGTGTTATGAGAAGATAGAGGTTGTAACGTTTTTGTTTGTGGAATGCAAAATTATGCACTTTCCGATACATCATTAAGTACTTTAGTAGACTTTCTAAAGCTTAATACCAAACTTTTGACATATGCGTTAGAAAACTATCTTATTTACAGGTTCTGTAAATGAAGCGTGTAAGAACACTGTAAAGACATATTAAGCCTATCTTAAATTCAAATGAGCTGATTCATTGGAAAAGACCCTGACGCTGGGAAAGATTGAAGGCAAGAAGAGAAGGAGATGACAGAGGATGAGATGGTTGAATGGCATCACTGACTCAATGGACACGAGTTTGAGTTGGTGATGGACAGGGACGCCTGGCATACTGCAGTCCATGGGGTCGCAAAGAGTCAGATACGACTGAGTGACCGAACTGAACTGAACTGAAGTTCTGCCCACTGGTGCTTGCAATTGTCAGGGTCCAAATCTGTAGGTTTCATCTTTGGAAATTGCTGGTGCTATAATGAGAGGGCACAGAAGAGTCCCAAGTTGGCATTATTCCATATTTCGTTTGGATGCGGGTCACATAGGTGTTTAAAATAAGTGTATAATGCTTATCAGTAGTAAACAACAACCTTTCCAGTTGAGACACTGTTCTGTTCAGAGAAGCCAGGGGAGAACATCTCTTCAACTAAATGATGGTTAAGTACTACTCACGACAGTAATGACAACAGAGTGCTTCTTGCCACAAACCCATCTCTGTGCTGCAAGCCTCATGGCCTCTCCAGAGCCCCTCATTGTAGGGCTCCACCTGGACTTGGCTTTTGTCCTTTGGGATGAGGGCTTGCAACTTCTTTTCCCCTTGCTTCACTTTAAACCTGATCAGATATACAATTTGTCCTGGTATGCTTTCCTTCACATCCAGGTTCTCTGTCATATGACAGCTGAGGAATAAGGTAAATAAGTGTTGGTGTGTTAATGGGCACTGTGGCTTTTTAGTGACAGCCTCACTGTAAGAAGTTGCTCTAACTTTTAAGAAATCCAGGCGTTTCCTGGGCCAGTTGGGGCAACAGGCAGAGCTCTTCTTGCTCCTCTTTAAATTACACCTTAGAGATCACAAACTACTGTTTCCTTCTTCCTCTAACCTTACCGTGTAAGGTCCAGGTGAGTTGCTTTGAGCTCTGAGCCACTAAAAAGCAACTATACCCATAATGTCCAAATCTTCATTTCCTTCTTGTGGAGTAGTCTTTCTAAGAGAATCATCTGAATTTTAACTTACTTCCTTTTGTTGCCACCGGCTAACACAGTGATAGCTGATACTTCTGAGGTCAGGGTCTGTCTGGACTGGTTAGCTTCACTAACACATTTGTTGCTGTTTAGTCACTAAGCTGTGTCTGACTCTTTGCAAACCCATGGACTCAGCATGCCAGGCTTCCTGGCCCTTCACTATCTCTCGAGGTTTGTTCAAATTCATGTCTGTTGAGTCGGTGATGCCATCCAACCATCTCATCCTCTGTCGCCCCCTTCTTCTGCCTCAATCTCTCCCAGCATCAGAGTCTTTTTTAATGAGTCACTCCATTGCATCAGGTGGCCAAAGTATTGGAGCTTCAGCATCAGTCCTCCCAATGACTATTCAGGGTTGATTTCCTTTAGGACTGACTGGCTTGATCTCCTTGCTGTCCAAGAGACTCTCAAGAGCCTTCTCCAGCACCACAGTTTGAAAGCATCAATTATTTGGTGCTCAGCCTTCTTTATGGTTCAACTCTTACATCCGTACATGACTACTGGAAAAACCACACTAACTAAACTAAACTAAATCAAATCTCACTAACACCCTAACTAAATATCACTAGATTTACATCTGCATAGATTTTACAAATTGTCCCATTGCCTTGTAAAACATGTATTTTCAGTTATAAGAAAAACCAACTGAGGCATGTGAATCCATAATCATTTCAAAGGAAACTTAAAATGCACACTAAAGAGAGCTTTACCTCATTCTACAATACATAGGCAGCATCTCAAGATACATTCAATTTGTGCCTCGTACAGAGTCATCACTGTTACATTATTGGTTCTTGAACTTTGCAGCTAACTCTAGCTTGCCAAGGGTGTCCTCTTGTGTGTGTTGCTTATAATCAGAAAGCATAACAGCATCAAGTTTAAAGCTTTTATTCCTGGATATCATTAAAATTCATATTTTTGTTTTTATAAGGCATCACATTCATGTTTGAGGAAGCATAGATTCCTGGGGGTACCAGTAGATGTAAACAGAAAAAGCAGAACCATTTGGGAAACAATTGGAGAAATACTTGGTTATGGAAAGTTAATAAATTTCATTACAGCACAGAATCTAGAGTATTTTGATGCCTATACCAACCTCCTGGGGGGCATGAGGAAGGTATAGTAATAAGTGTTTTCCCAAGTAATTTGGAATGGGGTCCCTGAAGGGACTGGTGATCCTTAGAACATATTCAGTTCTTATTTCACCCCAATGAGGCAGGTAATTTGTTGTCTCTCTCTCTTTTTTTACAGCTATGGACACTGAATTTCAGAGTGACACCCAAAGTTATCCCATTAGTTATTGGCTGAGCTGTGAATGCTATCACCATAATATTTCAGCATTAATTGAAATTCCATTTTATATTGTATGTAGAATTCAGAATTTCTGGCCATTAGGAATAATAAGTCTCTTAACATAGATGACTATTTACATTTTCCTTCTAGCCCTACAATATTTAGAACAGTAAATAGCATCTTGTGTATTCAATTAATACTTGATGTATTAGTTTTAGCTATTTATTAGCAACATTTTTATTTATAAGTGACCTTGTTTTTCTTTACCTCATGGGAATATTTCAGAGAAGAAATAAAATAACACAAATGTGAAGATACTTAAAGCAATGATTCCTTAACTGATGTCCCTGTGTAATGTTAGTCTTTTGGAAAACATATATGTTCTGTAGTCATATACATTGCAATGATGCTACATAATTCTACATCTCTCTCTTCCAGCACATTTTAAAAGCTCTGAATGAACTGTATTATCTGCAATAAAGAAACAAGCTGCTCTGTCTGAATATTTGTGTCCTCCCACAAAATTCATTTGTTGAAATCCTAATGCCCAGTGGGTTGGTATTAGAAGGAGGGACTTTGGGAGATGATTAGGTCATGAGGATGGAGCCCTCACAGATGAGATTAGTGCCCTTATAAAGAAGTTGAAGAGAGCACCCTGCCCCTTCTGCCCATGTGAAGATACATGGAGAGGAGAGCCCCCACCCAACTATGTTGGCTCTCTGATCTTAAACTTCTAGCTTCCAGAAATGAGAGAAATAAATTTCTGTTGTTTCTAATCCATGTCAGTTCAGTTCAGTTCAGTTCTGTTGCTCAGTCGTGTCCAACTCTTTGCGACCCCATGGACTGCAGCATGCTAGGCCTCCCTGTCCATCACCAACTCCTGGAGTTTACTCAAACTCATGTCCGTTGAGTTGGTGATGCCATCCAACCATCTCATCCTCTGTTTTCCCCTTCTCCTCCTGCCTTCAGTCTTTCCCACCATCAAGGTCTTTTCCAGTGAGTCAGCTCTTCGCATCAGGTGGCCAAAGTATTGGAGTTTCAGCTTCAACATCAGTCCTTCTAATGAACACCCAGGACTGATATCCTTTAGGATGGACTGGTTGGCTCTCCCTGCAGTCCAAGGGACTCTCAAGAGCCTTCTCCAACACCACAGTTCAAAAGCATCAGCTTTTTGGCTCAGCTTTCTTTAGAGTCCAACTCTCACATTCATACATGACTACTGGAAAAACCATAGCTTTGACTAGATGGACCTTTGTTGGCCAAGTAATGTCTCTGCTTTTTAATATGCTGTCTAGATTGGTCATAACTTTTCTTCCAAGGAGTAAGTGTCTTTTTATTTCATGGCTGCAATCACCATCCCTGCAGTGATTTTGGAGCCCAGAAAAATAAAGTCAGCCACTGTTTCTACCATTTCCCCATCTATTTGCCATGAAGTGATGGGACTGGATGCCATGATCTTAGTTTTCTGAATGTTGAACTTTAAGGCAACTTTTTCCACACTCCTCTTTTACTTTCATCAAGAGGCTCTTTAGTTCTTCTTCACTTTCTGCCATAAGGGTGGTGTCATCTGCATATCTGAGGTTATTGATATTTCTCCCAGCAATCTTGATTCCAGCTTGTGCTTCATCCAGCCCAGCATTTCTTATGATGTACTCTGCGTATAAGTTAAATAAGCAGGGTGACAATATACAGCCTTGACATACTCTAAGCTACATAGTCCACAGTATTTTTTTTAATTGCAGCTCGAATATACACTGAGATCAGCTTAACTTCTTTTTTTCTTCCAAGTTAACTTTAACACTGTGTTTCACAAACTTATTTGGAAATTGCAGAGTCCTCTTTACCCTGTGATAGGCAATAGCATCTTTTTGAAATAGTGGCCAGCACAACAAACTTTAGGAAGTGCTGAGTTAAAACATGTTATAAATCCAGAGCATTAGTGTTAATGGCTGGTTGGATGGCACCACCAACTCAATGGACATGAGTTATGAGTAAACTCTGGGGGTTGGTGATGGACAGGGAAGCCTGGTGTGCTGCAGTCCATGGGGTCAAAGAGTCAGACACGACTGAGCGACTGAACTGAACTGAGCAGTATTTATGGAGTGCCTACTGGATGTCAAATACCACACTAGGATATAAGTTTAGATAAGGTCGCTACTGTGGAGGTGCCCACAGTCTCTTACGGAGGAAACCAACATGCGAGGTTTAATTACAGCCCAAAGGATTCAGGACACAGATGTCCATTCCATTGCATACAGTTGTTGAGAGGGTGGTGAGGCTCATTCAGCTGCCAAGTGAGGGGTTCACCAGCCTCACACAGTGCCAGTCATCTCCTGCTTCACAGAAGACTACATTTCCCAGAAGCCTTGACACCTGGCCTCTGGATAGATTAAACCAATGGGAGGTACTTGGAGAAAACCATGCAAGGAGAAGCTAGGGTATGTCTCTCTCTCTCTACCTCTCCCTTGGGCAGCATCTTTGGCAGCAGTTGTCTCTCCTTTTGTAAAGTCCTGACTTTCACGGTCACAGCTCCCCTTGGAAGCCACTGTCAACAATCCTTCCCCAGGTACACAGCCCAGTTCTTCTAGTCATCAGTGATGCCCTCTTCTTCCAACATCATTCTGGTCTTGTGGATGGTAGTAGTTTTCTGTTGATGCTAGTTTCTGGGTCACCTCTTTAACATCTATGTGGCTTATTGGCTCTTCCGTCATCTGTGTAACCAGTTTCCTATATTATATTGCATTCTCTGTGTTTGAAATACTTAGGCTGGTTTCTGATTTTCTGTATCCTAGCTAAAATACAATACTTAATTCCAGTTCCTGCCTTAGCCAAGTTGCAGATTATATCATTCTATGAACCTTTGGGGTTTTTGATGAATGCATAAAAATCACCAATGTTTAAAAATGTTCAGGGTCCACTGAAGTGTGAACAAAATGCTGTAGGAGCACAGGAGAGGAAGAGACCTTGTGTCTGGAGGGGTCTGCAAAGGCTTCGTAACAGAGGCACTAGATGAACTGGGTCTGGAAGATGAGCAGAAGACTCCTTGGAATTTCTAGCAATGGAAATGTCAGATTCTCAAAGCCAAGGAGTTATAAAAATATCTGATGGGCGTTCAGGGAATGGCAGTATCCTGTCAAATATGGAGTTGGGGATGATGGAACAAGAGCAGGTCTGAAAGTCCGTATTTTTGTTTCATGGTAAGAGTTCTACACTTACCTAAAGTCAACTTTAGGTTGAAGTCTTTGAGTGATTATGGGAGAAACTTACTTAGGAGCTATATAATCTAGTAGCAATGAGGAATAAGGCTGATCTGGGGAAACAATAAAACCAGGAAAGGCAGCAAAAAGCTTGTTGTAGCAGGGTTTGCCAGAGATGGAGAAGACCTCAGCAAAGCTGTGGGAATCAGCAAATGATTTTGAAGACATTTCTAAGATAAAGGCAAAAGGGGTTTATGGCACCTATTTTTAGATAAATAAATGAATGTAGTTTGGAGACCTAATAGATTGCTTTCGTAGCTCATGTATAATAGCTTATGTTCATCATCTTACAGTTGTGTAATAAGGTAGAGCAAGACAGGAAACTAATTATGCCTTAATGAGTTAATATTATCAATGATTATTGTCTCTATGCCATAAGTCAGTTGCATTGAAGGCCATGAACCATGAAATGTCCTTGTGTTATTCCAGTGTAAGTTATAGTCCCCATATGTTTGTCGAAGCAAATTTTCAAAAAAATGAAATGTGCCTTTAAGTTCTAAATTGCTGTGATTCTGTGATGACATCTAATTCTCATCTGATTTAGTGCTCCTTGGTTAGAGTTGCTGCATATGAGACCTGACTTTCTTGTTGTTTATGTTTATCTCCCTCCATCTTTAAGCTCCAGAGTTTTTCTAAAACTCTGACCCCAATGTTATCTTATAATGAGGTTACCCAGATGGTCCCCTCTGCAGTCTGTGAAGATGCCTTCTGTATATGGGTAGCAGATTGTACCTGATGATGTTGGGAGGGGTTTGGGCACACCTGGGAAGACCTGGATTCCCTATGGGACCATGACATTCCAGCACATGTGTAGCTGGAAAAGGGGACGTAGGTTCATGGTCAGAGTCTATATGGCCTTTTCCCACTCCTGACCACATTTGGCTTCATGTCAATATCCAAGCTCCCTGTACTGTTTCTCCCCCACAACTATATGCACATCGTTGTCTTGGTTACAGATATAAGATTTTCCATGTTCTCAGCCTGTCTAGGTGGGACCTACAATAGAGTCACTATATTCTGCAATTTAGTGAGTGGTAAGATGTCGTTTTTGCTGCTGTTCATGTTTCGTAGGTTTGTTTTGTTTTCAGGGGTTGCACTGGCTACTTTAATAAAGAATTATAATCCTTAGGTACTAAGGCAATTCGTTGACAATCTCTGTAGTCACCTTGCCTTGTAAACCACTCCTCTACAGCGTCCCACCCGTCAATAAACACAGTCTCTTTCTAGGAGGTACACAGATGGGATTTGTCAGGCCACGTTGATTGTATTTCCATCCTATCTTTCGTGTCTACATTTGTCTCTTACATTTCCCAGAGTCCAGAGCTTTGCTGTGCTGATCCGTAAGGAGTGGGCAGCAAGGCCCAAGCAGTTGAAGTGCAGTTCAGTGAGACTTAATCTTATTGGGGAGCTTGGAGGAGAGGGAAAATAAGGACATCAAGGCAGAACCAATTCAACTGCAAGTCAGTGATCCTGTGGCTGTGCTGACATAAGTCATGTGACTCCCAGAAATGCAAAAGCATTTTGCAAATGATTTTCTAGGCAAGAATACTGGAGTGGGTTGCCATTTCTACTTCAGGGGATCTTCCTGACCCAGGGATTGAACCCTTGTCTCCTGCATTCGCAAGCGGATTTTTTTTTTTAAACCACTGAGCCACCTGGAAAGCCCCAGTATTACTTCACTCACTTTTAAAAGGTGTGGTTTTATATCCTGACACTTTCTTTTACCATTTTACTCTCCTGATTGGAAGGCAGGCTCTTGGCTGTGTCTGACTCCATCATCAGTTCTAAGCTTGCCCTTGGATAGTACCAGCAACTCAACATCTACTATGCTGGTGGACCAGGGTTGTGGAGAAGTTTGTGCTTTGGAGGAATAGATTTTATTTTTCTGGAGTAGGTTGAAGGAAAACTCAAGGTAGGAACAGAAATCACACTGCATGATGTTCACTCACATAAATGTGCCTGGAGGAAAGAAGAGTCTAGAAATGTAGTGAAAAGACAGAGGTGTGAAGGATGAATATTTTAACTTAAAAAACATTTTTTTATTTGTTTGTTTCTTGCATAAAGATGGCATCCTATTTTGATCGCCTGGTGGAAGAAAGTCAGTTGGTTCATTTATCTCATCCGCCCACTGGTGGCTGTACTGATTATAGCCTCCTGGTTAGCACCATTTAAAATTCACTTTGGCTGCCTGTGACCTCGGTGCCCAGCAGGTTTCATGAAATTACACAGCAGCGAGCTCTTCTTCTCTGTGTGGCACCATTTTATGTACATTTGACTTCAGAGTAATTTCAGACAATCGTGCTTTGTGTGGTGTGGTTTTTAACCATAATCCTCTTGCAGTCTACTTAGAGCAGATCTGGAAATCTGACTCTGATGAGTTTTTAAGATGGTGGAAAATATTGGAGGACGGACATGTTTTCATTTCTCTATACTTTCCCTGTTTAGCTTGTTAAGCTTGTAAGTTGTGGCAGATTGTTTTTGTAGCATTACTTGCAGCCTGGGATTAGAATAACAACAGTTTTCCCTATGTGAGATGCTTCAGAATTTTGCATGTGGTTGGATCTCAGAAGAAACTGTTTCTGTAAGACTGTAAGTAAAATAAAATGTTAGTGCCTTTTTTTCCCCCTTCTATTAGCAAAGCTTCGAGTGCTGCCTTCGGTTCTTGTGTTTACATTATTCTGTGGTTGTACATTGTCTTGTGAAGTAGGATCTGGGCAGACAGGGTTAAATTCTGCCCCTCGACAGCTTCATGGCCATGGGCAAGCAACTGACTCAGCCTGAGTTCTTTTCCCTATTGTTGCTGTTGTTGTTCAGTCACTAAATTGTGTCCGACTCTTTGCGATTTCTTCATGGACTGCAGCACACTAGGCTTCCCTGTCCTTCACTGTCTCCTAGAGTTTGCTCAAACTCATGTCCATTGAGTCGGTGATGCCATCCAACCAATTCATCCTCTGTTGCCCCCTTCTCCTCCTGCCCTCAATCTTTCCCAGCATCAGGGTCTTTTCTAATGAGTCACTTCTTCGCATCAGGTGGCCAAAGTATTGGAGTTTCAGTGTCAGTCCTTCCAATGAATATTCAAAGTTTATTTCCTTTAGGATTGACTGGTGTGATCGCCTTGCTGTTCCAGAGACTCTTAAGAGTCTTTCCCAGCACCACAGTTCGAAAGCATCAATTCTTCGGTGCTCAGCCTTCTTTATTGTCCAACCCTCACATCTGTTCATGACCACTGGAAAAACCATAGCTTTGACTAGACAGACCTTTGTTGGCAAAGTGATATCTCTGCTTTTTAGTAATACTAACTCTTTGGGTTTCTGTGAAGCATACATGTAAGTCAGGTAATATCAGGCCTGAAAAGGTAGCGTCCCCATAAATGACGGCCATTACCAATAGTATATTTGACTCAGAGTTTTACAGTTTAAGTTAAACAGTTAATTAGCTTCATTCATTACACAGATATTTACTGAATCCTGTTCTCTGTTAGGCAGAGTTCTAGCTATGAGGATAACATAATGAATAGAAGCAGACTGAGAAAGAACTAAAAGAAAGAACTTTGTTTTCAGTTTCGTTCACTTTTAGTTTGCTATTGCACTCTGCTGTATTTCCCAAAGTAGTTTTTGAACTAATAATATTCTTATTGTCAGGTGACTTATTACTCAGGACCTAGTAAATACACCTTGTTACTAGCTGTATTTGACCCCCATAGACCATAATTTGAGGTGCAATCTGAATAGGTATTCTCAGCATCTGTATAGGTGTGTTTGTTTGTTTGAGCTCATGCTTCCATGTTGTGGGTTTTCTCCATCTTGGTGGTTATTTTTTTAAATATTATCCTTAGGTTCCATGAAGTATGTACCTTTAAACCTTCATCTTTTCTCTGACACATAGCTTGATTATTACCTGTCCATATTTTTATCCTTTTTGAATAAACACAGAAACTAACTGAAAGGAAAATCAGTTCTTTAGAGTTCCAAGTCAACAAATGTTTAAGAGTTTCATTCACCTAATATTACCTACATTTTTTAAAAAATATTTTTTTAATTTTTCAGTTGGAGTATAATTGCTTTAAATGTTGTGTTAGCTTCTGCTGTACAGCAGAGTGAATCAGTTATGAAAAGTGAAAGTGTTAGTTGCTCAGTCATGTCTGACTCTGCGACTCCGTGGACTGTATCCCAAGAGGCTCCTCTCTCTATAGAATTCTCCAGGCAAGAATACTGGAGTGGGTAGCCATTCCCTTCTCCAGGGGATCTTCCTGACCCAGGATCAAATCTGGGTCTCCCACATGCAGGCAGGTTCTTTACTGTCTGAGCCACCAGGGAAACCCTGAATCAGCTATATGTGTACTTACTTCCCTCTATTTTGAACCTCTTTCCCACCCCTCCCCTAACAGAAACAACATAGGATTTTTGTGGGTTTATTTTTGGCTATGCTGAGTGGCATGCAGGATCTTAGTTTCCTGACCAGGCATTGAACCCATGCCCTCTGCATTGGAAGCTCCAAGTCCTAACTATTGGACTGTCACTGAAGTCCCTAATATTAGCTATTTTGAGTATATCATTTTATAATATACACAACACTCTGGTACAGATTTTCTCATTTAATCTTAAAATCTTGCTGCAGCCTTATGCTGTGGGTGCCGTGGGAAACAAAAGAAGTAAATGCAATACAGGGTTATGACCTCAGGGAGTTTGTAAATTCAGGGCTTTGGCCACTGAACTCTCCCTCAGAAAGATGTCATTGATATTCCAACAGCAGCCAGCTTCAGAATTGTGTTCTACAGCTAGATCATTTTTTTTTTATCTTCACAAAATGAACCTTGCCAATGACATTTGCTGTTGTATGTTGCAGTGATGTTCTCTAAGATTAAAGCTCAGTTCAGGGCTTGTGGGGCTTTCATTTCTGATCCTGGGGGGGATTGAGCAAAATAAAAAGAAAATATCTTTGATGCTTGTATATAATTCTTTAAAAACTGTACCAAGTGCATTCTTAGAGAAAGATAAAATGTGTTTTGAAATTGAGGCTAGAGATGGGGGCAGAAGAACATGCTGTAAAACAGTCATCTGTTTTGATGTCAGAGGCTAAATCCTGTAAAAGGCTGAGACATCTTACTGCCTTGAATGTACTATGAGCAAGTTCATATAATATGTAACTGTATATAATTGAGACATGTTACTGAGATAGTCATGATCTCTGAGTGACTGTTTAAAAAGCTCTTAATTGTGAAAAAGCCATTAATTAAAAAGGCATTAAATTGCACTTCATTGCAGTGTCATGGTGCTCTGTCACATTGATTTCAAATGGCTCAGAGAACCCATACTAAGTGGCTGATGTCTGTCTTTTGCCCGGGCTACTTTCCTGCTCACCTGCCTCCATCTTGTCCATCCTTGTGCCCAAGAGTCATCTTCTTGGCTGGGATCATGACCATTCATGCTTCCTGTGGGATAAAGGCTATTTACAAGGTGCCTCACCTGCTCCGTTTATCATGTCGCCATCCACTGGCATCCTTACGTTGGGTTGTGCTTTGCCCAGCCTGAATGTTACAGTGTTTCCTGTATATTTTTTACCCAGTCTCACTTCTGTGCCTTGGCTGGCCGTGTTCTTCCTTCCCTTGACGCAAGCCCGAAGTCCACTTGGGAGTTTTGAAGTTTCAGCTTCAGCCAAAGTATTGGAGTTTCAGCTTCAGCATCAGTCCTTCCAATGAACATACAGGACTGATTTCCCTTAGGATGGACTGGTTGGATCTCCTTGCAGCCCAAGGGACTCCCAAGAGTCTTCTCCGACACCACAGTTCAAAAGCATCAGTTCTTCGGCACTCAGCTTTCTTTACAGTCCAACTCTCACATCCAACTCTCACTACTGGAAAAACCATAGCCTTTACCAGACAGGCCTTTGTTGGCCAAGTAATGTCTCTGTTTTTAAATATGCTATCTAGGTTGGTCATAACTTTCCTTCCAAGGAGTAAGCGTCTTTTTATTTCATGGCTGCAATCACCATCTGCAGTGATTTGGGAGCCCCCAAAATAAAGTCTGTCACTATTTCCCCATCTATTTGCCATAAAGTGATGGGACCAGATGCCATGATCTTAGTTTTCTGAATATTGAGCTTTAAGCCAACTTTTCACTCTCCTCTTTCAATTTCATCAAGAGGTTCTTTGGTTCATCTTCACTTCCTGCCATAGGGTGGTGTCATCTGCATATCTGAGGTTATTGATATTTCTCCTGGCAATCTTGATTCCAGCTTGTGCTTCATCCAGCCTAGAGTTTCTTATGATGTACTCTGCATATAAATTAAATAATCAAGGTGACAATATAAAGCCTTGACGTACTCCTTTTCCTATTTGGAACCAGTCTGTTGTTCCATATTCAGTTCTAACTTACTTTACCTGTCACCATTTTAGTTATATTTGAATCAGCAGACAGTTACTGACATAGCCAAGAATCATAAATGTTGCTGTGAGATAATTCACTTCATGTTGATTTAGTCATTTTTATCAGGAGTCTTATGGTACCAGTTTACACTCCTACAAACAGTGCCTGAAGGTTCCTTTTTCTCCATACCCTCTGGCATTTATTATTTGTAGACTTTTTTAATTTTTTTAGGGAGGATTAAGCAAAATTTCACTGAAGTTACTTGTTTGGCATATCTAAGTTTGCAGCCATGTAAATGTTCTAGATATATACTTGTATGAGATTTGAATTCCTACCCTTCCTGGTTTTGCTTGTGACTTAAACATATATTCTAATCTTCCATTTCTAGTTAATATTAATGGTATGAAATCTTTGCTTCTTTGATTCCTAATGAAATAGTGAGAACAAGTACTTAATACTAGTACCTGTCACACCACAAATTTGAACTAATGCTTAATTTACTGTCTTTGAAGTCAGCCTGAACCAATTTTCTTAGCATAAAATTTAAAGCAGTAAACGCCACCAACCTGAGCAATCTGTTCTCTTCCGCAAGCGCCAGTATGTTACAGACTGCAGCTTCTGTTGCACCAGTAAATCATGTTGACCCAAATTTAGTCAGCATGAACTCTGGTTAAATGATCTTAAAGTTAGAGCAGTGACAAATGAGCTTATTTCCTCTTCGGTTTTGGAGACACAGGAACATGTTCAAAATGGAATTGCCAAAGAGTCCCTTGTCCCAAGAAAAGGTAAGAGAAATCTTTATATTTTAAGAAATCCCTGGGGGTAGGTTTAGTTTACAAGCGAAATTGAATTGTAATAAAGCAGAAGGAAGAGATATGTCCTCCAGGGCCGCTCACTCAGTACATAAACCTGGGTGGAAAGTAAATGTTGGCCCCTTTCCGGTCTTTGCAGACATAAAAGTAAATTGGTGATTTCTAATCAGACTTGTCAGCACAGATGAGCCTTCAGTCACTGAAAGTAAATCTGAAGATGGAGCAGAGTCTGTCCCATGGCTGGAAATGAGCCACAGGGAGAAACCACGCACAGGAGACCCGCAGGGAAGACCCTTGCTCCCTCCGGCACCCTCCAGCACCCTCGCCGCATCCTCCCTGCCCCGGGGCTTTTGAGCTTTCTGAAGTTCACACTGCTACCAGCATCTTTTGCAGCTTCTTACCTTATCCTTTAGTTGTAGACCTTTTGGAATTAAAATGATGCAAATGATAAATCTGGCCACTTGTCCTTCTCGATCCTTGGACATAAAGATTCTTTAGTGCAAGGGGAAGACATTATGAGTAAAGTGATAGGACTGGCTGTGGGTTTTCATTTTCGTGGTTATAAATCTAATGTCGATAGAGAATGAAAAGCTAGTAGCCTGAGGAAATGTATTTTAAAAAATCATCAGTTAACTCTGTGTTAAAGTGTGAAAATGCAAGCAAATGTATTTTCAGCTTAGGAAATGAAGTTGTGGGCATTAGCTGGATCACACACTAGAGCATCTGTTAGCTTTTTGCCTCCATATCTCTGCCCTGTGCCTATCTCTGCCTTCAGGAGGGGGCCGTACCTTTGGTCACCCATGTATGTGGTCATGATGGTGTTTCCATTTGATGAGACAGAGCACAGAGGAGGAAATAGAATGGAAACGTGTTAGACTCACTTCCTTTACAGGTAAAGGAAGGAATCACATCCTGCCAGTACCCTTTCTCCATGCTTCCAGCCTCTTTTGAGAGTCTCAGCTTGTAGGAACCTCGGTGTGTCATCATCCAGCTAAATCCTGATGCCAAGGCCTGCTCGGCAGTGGAGCTGGGAGTGTGAGATTAAACACACAAAAATGGATGAAAAATCCAAATAACAGGAATTGTGATCTATTATATACTTACCATCAGGTGGACACTTTCATTTGTAATCTTTGCTGCATTTTTGTAAGGGAGTGTTGGCCCCATTTCACAGATGAGAAAGCTGAGATTTAGAGATGCTAATACCAAGGAGCAAGCTAGCATGGAGCCTGGCCAACTGGGGTTCAGACATGAATCAGGTAAGTCTTCACCTGTCCCTCTCTCCTCTGTAACACGGTTCTTCCCTTGCTGTGACACAGAGGGAGATGTACAGCTATACATCCTCTGTCAAGGTAATAAACCTCAGTTTTCTCTGCAACGATCAGAGCAGATGCCATGGATCCATGTGTAGGTTTCGAACTAAGCTTGGAAACATGTATGGTTTGAATAGTTAGGAAATAGAGGAAAAATAGTTCAGGTTACCTTTTTAATTTTTTTTGATTAATCATTGACTTTTTTGATTGAAGGATAATTGATATACTAATGCGTTCATTTCTGTATATAGCAAAGTGAGTCAGTTATATTTATATACATTATTTTTAAGATTCTTTTCCCTTATAGGTTAGTGATTCAGTTATATTTATATACATTATTTTTAAGATTCTTTTCCATTATAGGTTATTACAAGATACTGAATATAGTTCCCCATGTTATACTATAGGGCCTTGTTGTTTATCTGTTTTACGTGTAGTAGTATGTAAACTCCCAATTTATCTTTCCCCCATTCCCTTTCCTCTTTCTTAAGTTTGTTTTCTATGTCTGTGAGTCTGTTTGTTTTGTAAATAAGTTCATTTGTAATATATTTCAGATTCCACATACAAGGGATATCAAATGATATTTGTGTTTGTCTGGCTTAGTATGTTAGCCTGTAGGTGTATCCACGTTGCTGCAAATGGCATTACTTGATTCCTTTTTATGGGGGAGTAATATTCCATTGTCAAATGGAATCTTCTTTATCCATTCATCTGTTGATGGACCTTTAGGTTGTTTCTGAGTCTTGGCTATTGTAAATAGAGCTGCAGTGAACACTGGAGCACATGAGTCTTTTCCAATTAGAGGTTTTGTCTTTTCTGGATATATGCCCATGAGTTGGATTGCTGGATCATATGATGACCCTTATGTTTATCTTTTTGAGGAACCTCTTTACTGTTTTCCATAGTGGGTGCACCAATTTACATTCCCACTAACGGTGTAGGAGGGTTCCCTTTTCCCACACCCTCTCCAGCATGTGTTATTTGAGGCTTTTTTGATGAGTGTCACCTCACACCATTCTGACTGGTGTGAGGTGACACTTTATTGTAGTTTTGACTTATGTTTCTCTAATAATTAGTGATGTTGAACATCTTTTCATTTGCCCATTGGCCATCTGGAAGCTTTTGTTCTTTAGTGAGAGGTTTTTGAATGATAGGCAATACATGTAGTGTGTAGTGGTTTATTGAGCATAGGACTTGAGCCTCTAATTTAGGACTTCTTATTTCATCATTCATAGAAGATCCACATCTGGCCCAGCATTTGTGTATATTGTACCCATTTCTGGAAAAAGGTATCAGATTTTCATCTGATTTCCAGTGGGCAGCATGACAAACACACACAAAGTTTATAAAGCAAACAATCCACTAAAATTCTGAGCCTTAGACGAGTAACTCTTAATTGTTCTGTGTCTTAAATGTTTTATTTAATATTTGATGGTATTAGCTTTAGGATGACTTCCAGGTATTTCTGTGCAAACTTGCTGTTTTGCTATCTGATTATTACTTATGCAAATAGAAATACTACTTAGGAATTCCTTGTCCTGTGGTGAAATATCATTGTCCAGTTCATATGTTTTCCCTTTAATTATAACCTTTTGTGTATATGGTCATGAACATTCACTTTCAGCCTGATGTATAGGATGAGGCATCTATCTATTGAGATTTCCTAAAAAGAATAGGATTGACTAAAATTTAGACTATATGAAATAGTTAGTTTTTTCTTGTTAATACTTTCCATTGAATGGTTGTATAGTTGCCCTGATGGGGATTAAGGATTCATGTTTACTGAATCGGATTGGATAAGAAGATGAAGAATGTAAACCATGGGTAAAAGAAATTATAGGTTTTCCCCTACTTTAAGCATTCCTCTTCAAGAGATAGCCTCATTTATTTTAGGCTTTTGCTTTAAACACTTAAAAGAAAAGCAACACACACACACACACAGTTGGTACCAGATTGACAGTTGATATTACTTAAAATGAAACCATCTTAAACCTACCATAGCTTTAATCATGATTAAACTGTTATGGCACACAAATGCTAATTATCTGAATATTTTCTTGCTTAGTTCTTTGATTATCATTTTATCATCTAAGGTTCCGGCTTCATCTCCTCTTTTCCTGCCATGACTTTGATGAATCCTGCTGGATCTTTTAAAATTACATAAATCTTCTCAGAGATAAAGTTAGATTTCAATTATCTAGATTCTGTGAGTTTGTGGTTTGGAATGTAAAGAAATGTGTTTCCTTTGCTTCCAGCCACCAAAGCTTTCCGTGATCCTGTGAGGGAATGGGCGAGGCAAAGCAGAGAGAGATTTGCTTGTGTTTATGGCTGGTAGATCCAGATTCAACTCTGTTCCCTGTGTTCCAGTGCTAAAGAAGAGCTGGCAAACATTGTATAGGCAGCAGGGGATTTTAGTTTAGGAAAGCGTTGCAGTTATAGCGCTGTGAGGTTTTCACCCTTATTCCATGCTATTGAACTCTGTGAGCTTAACTGACAGACTGCATCTTCCTTAGACTGTTTTGGGGAATTTGGACTTTAACTTGATATGAAGGGAAGCCAGTAAAGGGTTTAAACAATGCAATGTGTGCTTTAGGAAGAGTGCTTTCTTTTGAGTAGGTTTATAAAGAGGTATGATCATTAGGGGGAATCCCCCTGCCAATGTGGAAGGTGCAGGAGACAGAGTTTCAGCCCCTGGGTCAAGAAGATTGCCTGGAGCAGGGCATGGCAATCCACTCCAGTATTCTTGTCTGAGAAATCCCGGGGACAGAGGAGCCTGGTGAAGCTACAGTCTGTGGGGTCGCAAAGAGTCAGACACAACTGAATTGACTTAGTATGCATGCATGATCAGTAGGAAATGAATGTCCCATCTTGAGAGAGTCAATTTTTAGGCAGGTTGATAAGAAGTCCGGGGTTCCTGAGGAGGAGAAAGGGGTCTGGGGCTCTTGAAGTAGAGATAGGGATCTGGAATTCTCAAGGAGGAGGAAAGGACAAACATCTTTTTTTCCTCTATGTTGATTAAAGTCTTAGTCTTAGTCACATAAAATGTTTTTTTCTTTAAGCCTGGAACTGATGATTACACAACAAGCAACTCAGTTTAAACTCTGTACTAGGTTTATATAACAACAATGTATCCTGCTTGAGGACAGTTTCTCCTTCCTGAAAATCTTCTGGCTAATCCTGTTATCTTAAAATGTAAATTATGGGAGTGGGTATAGTAAGATCATTACAACCTTGAGGCATTCTTTTGAGTTATTGTAATAGCTAATTAAAAAAGTATATAACTCCCTTGCTAACACTAGCTGACACTAACAATGCCCTTCTGATGTCTGTGTCAGAAGCTTTCTCTGTCCCTAATAAAACTCTGCTACACAAAAGCTCTTGAATGATCAAACCTGGTCCCTGGTCCCAAAGCTAAGTCTTCTTTGGAGATCACGAATCTGACATCGTTCACTGTAAGCTATCAGTCTGCGTGAGAGGAGGTCAAAACTAAAATGACAGTTGAAGTGGAGGAGAAGACTGGGATTTGAATCTATTTAGAAAGTGAAATTATCAGGACCTGGTAGTAAGAGTGGATCTGTGGTCATGTCACTAACTCAAAAATGAGTTCAGAGGGTCAAGGTGTGTTGAGTGTTATGTTGTTCTGTTTAGTCGCTAAGTCGTGTCCGACGTTTTTACCTTCCCATAGACTGTAGCCCGCCAGGCTCCTCTGTCATGGGATTCTCCAGGCAAGAATACTGGAGTAGGCTGCCATTTCCCTCTCCAGGGGATTTTCCTGACCCAGGGATCGAACCTGTGTCTCCTGCACTGTAGGTGGATTCTTTACCACTGAGCCTCCAGGGAAGCCCATTGAGTTTATAGATGCTTTCAACTTTGAACACTGTTGACTTGGCATGGGAGCGGTCTTGCAAGCAGTTGGATATATGATGGCCACATTTGAGGAGACATCTTGGGAAGGCATAAATTTTGTATTTGCCAGTATATGGTGATGGTAAAGCTGTGAGTCAGTGAGATAATTAAGAGAACACGTAGAAACCAGTAGACCACTAAATGTAGTATAGGCCGAATACAGTATGCCTTGTAAGAGTTACAAACATGGCATTAACAAAAGCCCGGGAAAGGTCATGAGTAAAAATGTTTTCTTGAGGGTAAATGGGATAAAGACGAGTTTAAAGGTAGGCCTATATGATAGACCTTCGAGGGTGAGAATTTTAATAATGGAATAAAGAACTATAAAAAATAGCCTCAGTTACTTGGTTCAGAGTTTGTTGTTGTTGTTCGTTTGGCTATTGTTAAACACCATAAAAGTTGACACATTTATAGATGAAACCAGAGTTGGGATAAGAAGACCTCTGGGCATCCATTTGTTTCTTTAAGTGGGTGGCACATATTTTCCTAGTTTTTGTAACAACAGAGAATGGGAAATACTGCCTCTTACGACATGTTGAAAGAAAACAATATGAGGCTGAAATAGCCTGTCTGAAAATTCAGAATAAGATATGCAACATAAACTTAGGCAAGGAAAGCACCCGTCTTTGGTATATGAACATTGAGTGAGGCGTCCTGGCACTTTAGAAAACAGTTGACCAGTTACTCAGGACAGTGACCTGCTCAGTTCTGAGAATGTTGCTTCTACCTATCAATTTCAGTTCAGCCTAGAAAAATGCATGCATATGTGTGTACTCAGCCGCTTCAGTCATGTCCAGCTCTTTGCGACCCCATGGGCTGTAGCCTACCAGGCTCCTCTGTCCAGGGGGGTTTCCAGGCAAGAATACTGGAGCGGATTGCAATTTCCTGCTCCAGGGGATCTTCCCACCCCAAAGACTGAACCCTTGTCCCTTGCATCTCCTGCATTGGCAGGTGGATACCTCACCATTAGTGCCACTTGGTTCATGGTAAATTGTTTCCTAAAACAATTAAAGTAGCAACATCACTGATCACTGATCACAGATCACCATAACAAATATAATAATGCTGAAAAAGTTTGAAAGATTGCAAGAAATGCCAAAATGTGACACAGAGACATTAAGTGAGCAGATGCTGTTGGAAATGTGGAGCCAAGAGATTTTCTTTACACAGTTGCCACAAACCTTCAGTTTGTAAACAGTGCAGTATCTATGAAACACAGTGAAAACAAGGTGTGCGTGCATTGGGAGTCATGGAGATACCATTTCTGTTTTCTGAGGATGAACTGTCTCAAAGGGATGCTTGAAGTACAGCACGGACAAAAATCTGTTGCCTTCTTATAGACCAAAAGAAGGTACTAGAATAGCATTGGTCAAATGTTCCTTTATTTCTCTCTCCAGCTACCTACAATTTTGACCTTCTTAAAGAGGTAGTGAGCAGTTCCCTTTGAAGACTTCCTCCTTTTTGCTTTCTTGTCTTTCCAATTGGATAAAATCATTCATTGACTCTTGAACATGAGAGACATATTCTTGCTATAAAAGATATTTACAGTTTCTCATGTTTCCAGAAAGCCCTATCTGCATTTGTTCAAGTGTGGGTTTCAGATATATGTTGGGGCATAACAGTTTAAAATTGAGTTAAAATATAAACGAAATGGCCTTGTGGCTTCTCTATTGATTGGGCTCTTTTTTGTTTGGCAGTAAGCTTTCTCATCACGTTCGTTATTTTCCACATGACTCCAGGAGCTGGTTTGGCGCTGGAATCCCCACAGAGTGGGATGGGAGCCCCAGTTTGGGTGGCCAGTACAGTGTGTCCACAGGACCCAGACTTGTACACTTCAGACTGACAATTCTCAGGCAAAGAGGAATAAGAATTTCAAAAGAAAGGCTCATTAGCCTCCTACTTTCTGCCAAGAACTTACAGAGTTTTACTAGATCATACAGAATGTTCTTTTAAAATGATAAGTTTTCATTCGGAAATAATTAATCCAGACTCAAAAACCCCCACCATTCCCATCAAAATCCTTTTCAACCCCTCCCCTCCCCCATCACTTTCTGGCTCTGTTTCTTTGGTCATTTCCTCCTCATTGTTTTCTGCTGTCTCTGCCAGCATTCCAGCTTATTTTAACAACTACATAAATATAAAAACCACGACACCAAAATTATAGTTGGAGCATCATTTTGCACTATTTAAGAACTGCATTGTCATATGTAATTTGCAGTAAACTTGAACTCAAAATGAAATTTAAAAGAAAAAGCTTTCTTTTTGGCTATAGCATTTAGAAATGAGACTCTCTGACACAAACTGGATTGGAATTGCTTCCTTAAAAGAATACTTTATGGCCCTATGATGGGATGTATTATAATTCGATTTGATTGCTCCCCTTTCTGTTTTTTCTCCCTGGGTTCGTCTGCCCCCTTAATATGGGATGGGCTTGATGGCAAGCTTATTTCACGACAGTTTGGTTTTTATTCTAGGCAAATGTTGTCTTTAAACAGCATCTATTGTTCTGGTCTTCAGAATGTTCTTGGGACTTTGGAATGTAGGAGAATGTTTATGCCTTGAGATTGCTAGTCACCCAGTGTGGTTCCTCTGTCAGGAAACAACCTTTAATTGATTGCCTTTTGCTTATTTTTGAGGGATGCTAGCTCTACAGTATCAGGATATAGTAAGATACGGAATTGGGTTTACAGAACCTTTCCCCATAGGCATTTTTCTCATTTTGTCACCTGCAAGTTAATACTGTTCCAATTTCCAGATGAGAATTGTTCCCTGGCAGAGTATAGAAGTGGTATTCTTAACTCTTTATGCACAAAACCTTTATATTCAAATAAGCAAAGAATCTTTCATCAGCGTTTCTATTTCCTAGGTCCAAACTCAATTTATTTTCCTGTAGTTAGCTGCCTTTGACTTGTATATTTCCCAAAGGCAACCAAAATAATGTGATATCACAGTGCAGTTTTATGGGAGTCTCATTTGGTGCCATAGTAATTCTTTTTGAAATAGGGTTCTCCTCTCGGTGGGGAGGTTGCAGGTGATGTAGTGCAAGCAGGATGGAGGATCATGATTTACTGTTCTTGAGTTTTTACTCAAGAATGGGCCACTTACTGCAGTTTATAAATAGGAAGATGCATAGCTATGTGTTGCTCTGATTCAGTCTGGATGATACAGTCTGGATGGGTTAAGGATAGACAAACATACAGATAGATGATTAATGCTCACTTTTTTCTTTGCTGCCTCCATTTGGAGGGAATCCAAAGAGGTCACCTCATTTAATCGTGGCAGTAGACTACCATTTTTATCAAATACTCCTCATTAAGCACTGTATATTTATACTGGTGTGCTAGGTACTATATTCAGAGTATGCTAACTAGGGTTTATCCTTGGCCTTGGCAATTCATCTGCTGAATTGGCTAAATTTGTACTGTACTTTCTTTGAAAAACAAGCTCTCCAGAGGGAAGCTGCTCAGAATATCCTGGATTTAATGACTGTCAATGGCAAGAGGCCTTCCAAGGCAGTGATCATACCAGCCCATGTTTACTGAGAGCTCACCGTGGCCCCGCATAGTATTACGAGACATATGTACTTATAACACAGTTCTGGTTGCCTCTGGGGAATACACAACACGTGTCTATTCTCTTCCTCTACTTTCCTGGGGGAAGTGTCTATTAACCTCATTTTACAGGGAAAAAAGCAGGGGCTCTGATGAGCAAAGGAACATGCCATTCTCGAGTCTTCATTTCGTCTCCAATCCCCTGCATTAGCTGTTATATTTTATGATCTGCAATCTTGACTGTAATCTGTTACCCTGGTAGGAATAATAAAATACAGAGACATGACAATGGCTTAATCAAGAACTGATGAGGAGCTAAAGCCTCCAATCACCTTAAGAAATGCTGCTCCCAGGAAAGTAGGAGTGCTGTTCCAAGTCCCGTTCCTCCACTTGGCCTGTCTGTTTGATTGTTATTAGCCAAGAAGGCATTAAAATATGCAACTGTGCTGCTCTCCAGAATGCCTCTGGACTGCTGACTTGTACACTTTTACCCTCAGCAAACACTTGTGGTCCCTTGTCTCATTAGATTAACACCTATATTGAACTGTAGGAGTCACTTAGCAACCCACCGGACTCATTTATTCTAGTCACTTAGGAGTGTGTCTGCTGTTTGCTTCTGCACAAAGATACCTCTCTGTATTTTGTTTCTGTCAGCAGCAGATTTAGTGACTTCAGGAAAAAAGGACTAGCACAGGATGGGTTTTCTTATTTGATCCATCCTTCTACTTTTTGTTTGTTTGTTTTTGCTTTTTCTATGACCTTTGTGATTTAAAATTATTAGAAGTACGTCTTTATATTGTCATTTCATCCTGACTTTTATTTTTTATTTACTTTGCCTGCATTTAGAAAAGCCGTTTTTATTATCGCTGCTCTGTTGGATAATTCAGATGCTGTGTGTGTGTTCTAGTATTGCCCTGTGACCTTTATGGCTCATTTAATGAGGATTTTAAAAAATTATTATTACTCTTACTGCATTCATTACCAGCTAGCAGTCATCAGCTTTCTGCATACAATATTTTTTCTTTGAATACCCTCTATTTCCCCTCTGTGAGGAATTTATTCTCCCCTTGGTGCATGGGTACAAATTACGTTCATAACAGCCATTAATGGTAATGGGGAGAGTGTGTAAATCTTTGATGCATTGAAAACCAGATGGCACCCTGGTGGGTCTTTTTCTCCATCCTACCTTACCAGAGTTTGTTTGGCTGCCTGTGTCGTAGGTTGTTTCAAGTGCCTGACCTCGTATTTTCCCCTTTGTTGTATGTGCAGGTTGTTTACACAGTGTGCACACTCACAGGTGTGGTCTGGGAAAGTTGAGGGGAATGAGAGAAACTAAGTTCTCACCTGTGATTTTCATTTTGGTAGAGAACCCAACTCTGCATCTGAGCCCTGGGTCTCTTTTCCTTGTCTCCACTGCACTCTGGACTCCCTACATGGCACATCTCATGCTGGGTGAGGGCTGCTCTCTATTTGAGGGTGTCCGCCAGGGTAGCAGGAATGGCTTTGGCAAGACTCGATGGCTTTGATTCTGAGTACAATGCATGGCAGGCGTGGTGGGTGCTCAGTAAGATTTCACTCTGTAAAGGAGTCAATAAATGAGAGACTGGCTGAGATAGAGGAGCTGAAAGACCTTGAGCTCACCTCCCGTCATGGGCATGTCAAAATTGCAACTGTTTCTAGAACAACCATCGAAGGAAAAGACCAGAGGGACTTCCCTGGTGATCCAGTCATTAAGACTCTGCACTTCTAAATACAGAGGACACTGGCTCAATCCCTGGCCTGGGAACCAAGATCCCCCATGCCACGTGGTGCAGCCCCAGAAAACAAAGACAAAGAAAAAGACCAGAACCTACTAGGGAGATCTTCTACAATTAAAGCTATACTGAAGGAGTGAATGAGTGCATGAATGTGAAAGCAAGGGTTCTACTGACCCTAACTTGGTGATATTCTAATCCTATTAATAAAATGAGCATCTTGTAAATTGGACTTCCCAGGGGCAGCAGTGGTAAAGAATCTGCCTGCCAGTGCAGGAGACACAAGAGATATGGCTTTGCTCCCTGGGTCGGGAAGATGCCCTGGAGTAGAAAATGACAACCCACTCCAGTATTTTTGCCTGGAAAATTCCATGGACAGAGGAGCCTGGTGGGTTACAGTTCATGGGTCGCAGAGAGTCAGACTCAACTGAACTCACATGCACACATCCTGTGAATTACTGGGTAAATATTTTTATCTATAATGCATGTGTTATAGAATAGGGAAATGAAAAGAATACAGTATTGGAAGTTAGATGATTTGAACTTCATCTAGGTAATCAATTGGCTATTTGTTTTAGGAAATTTAAAGTCCCTACTCTCAGTTTTCTCATCTGGAACATGAGTGCTATGCTGTGCTTAGTTGCTCAGCCGTGTTCAACTCTTTGGGACCCCATGGACTGTAGCCCGCCAGGCTCCTATGTCCTTGGGATTTTTTAAGCAAGAATACTGGAGTGAGTTGCCATGCCCTCCTCCAGGGGATCTTCCCAACCCAGGGGTTGAACCCAGGTCTCGAGCATTACAGGCAGATTCTTTACTGTCTTGAGCCACCAGGGAAGCTCCAGAATACTGAAGTGGGCAGCCTATCCCTTCTCCCTGGAATCTTCCTAATCAGGAATTGAACCAGGGGTCTCCTGTATTACAGGCGGATTCTTTACCAGCTGACCTACCGGGGAAGTCTGAAACATTAAATAGTTGCTATCTGAGAAGGTTATTGTAAGAATCAAATGAGATCATAAACACACTTTGATTCAACAAATATTTACAGAATTCACTCAGTGTTGGACCCTGTGCTAAGTTCTAAGGATAATAAAACTCCATCACTGTTGTCTTAAAATTCAACTGTGAGAGAGATTCTTCTCAAAGGCTAAACTGCACCAAAGCCAAGGAGCTCTTGTTAGCAATGTTGATTCTGATGCTATTGGTTTGGGGCGCACCCAAGATCTTTCGGAGATATCAGTGCTGCAGGTCTATGGACCACATCTTGATTAATTAAGGCTTTAGGGAGAGGTTGGCAAACAGGTCTTAATGCAAGGTGGTGAGGGCTGTAGTTCTGGCATCCCAAAGTATGGTGGGAGCATAAAGAGAGAGCAGTCACTTAGTGCTCGGGACATGGTAGGAGGCAGGCAGAACTTCCGGGATGAGTCCTCTGGATCCTGAGCTGCTGAGCGGGAAAGGCCTTTGGTCAGAGGCTGCATCAGGGATACGGATGCAGGCTGGCTCCAGCATAGAGAGTAGGAAGGCAGAGGAAGGAGAAGGGTGTGAGAGGAGTGTAGAACGCTGGGGGCCAGGAGGTAAAGGGTTAGTCTTGTTTGCCAGGCTAAGATCTCAGGCTCAGTGCTGGAGCCAGTGTGAAGTCAAGAGGTTTAGCAGAGCTGTTGCATGATTTGTGTAACACTGCTCTGGAAATAGTCCACTGCTGTATCATTTTAGGTAATTTGCATAACCTAAAGTAGTGCCCTGGAGTATTCCCAGGTAGTAATGAAAAGATTAAGACTGGAGGTGAGAGAGTGAATTTTTTAGGTTCTCGTGTTCAGAGACAGACAGCAAGAATTGAAAACTTGCCCTGCTAGTTTTCAAAGGTAAAATATGTTGTGAAATATTTATTTGCTTTCTGAATCTTAGTTTGCTCATCTACAGAGTAGAGATAATAAGGATTATCTCATGGTATCTCATGGAATAATTGTGATAATGACATTTATTTCATTAATTAAAGCACCATTTGGGGGGCAAAGCATGCAGTTTGCTACTGATAGGAGGTGTCTGCTAACTTCTAATTATTAATGATGTCAACTTTGAGCTCACATAAACTCCTGCCTAGGAAATAACCTAGCTGATTTGGACGGCAGCCCTGTTGAATGGATTCTCAAGTGCCCTTTCTCCCATGTGGTGTTCGGATGACTTCTTAAACCATCTTAGAAGCTCAGTTGGTCTTGTAGGTAGCAAGAATCACCAGTGGTCTGATTCCACAATGCTCTGAGAGAATTTGGAGGACATTCAGAAAAAGAGAAGGATCTTCTTAAATGTTTAAAAATAAGAAAGTCAAAGAAATCTTTCTAAGGAAGAGAAGATAAGGGATTGCTCCAGTACCTGCCCAAGGATTTAGTTCAACAAAACATATTTCAGTCTGAGAAGGTTTTCATGCTGGAAGCAGATCTCAGTTAGGCAGCGTGGCCCGTGTTCTTCAGCATGTCATAACCATCTCCAGTATAACACCGACCACATTCCGCCTCCTGCACTGGACTGGGCGCTTCTGGAGGTGGAGACAGCGGTCTTCTTTTTCCTTGATCTCCCACTGCCTGGATCAGGGATGCTTTCAGTGACTGTTTTCGTCTTTCACAGTTCTTCGGTGGAATGTACTATGCTCTCTAGGAAGGCATGGCACTGGAGGAGGTGGAGTGAAGGCTCCCTGGAGCTTAAGGAACTCTGAAGACCTGCAGTGTCCTCTTCAATTAGTTCAGTTCTGGCTTTCTGCCCTAGTTTGGATATTGCTTTTGAGATCCAAGTACCCCTCTTGAACCCTGTCTGCATCCACATCTTATTTCCTGTTCACTTAGGCCAATCACATTAGAATAAAGACCTCCTCTCCTTCAAGACTCCCTTTCCCAGAAACCCCACCCTGTCCCTGAATCCCAGCCTGGGGGATGGGGCCAGCAGGCTTCCACTGTGCATGTCAGATGTCACTTTCCTGGGAGGATGTTTCTTCTGTTCCTGGAGGAGAGGTACTCAATCCTCACATGGTTTTCAACCTCATCTCTCCCTTGCTGCTAAGTGTTGCTGATACTTCAAGCACCTGCCTGTTACCGTCTCTTTAGATGCTGTGTTTGTCTGATAGAGGTGTGTAAGTGTTAGTTGCTCAGTCGTGTCTGACTCTTTGCGACACCATGGACTGTAGCCCTCCAGGCGCCACTATCCCTGGAACTCTCCATGGGGTGGGTAGCCATTCCCTTCTTCAGAGGATCTTCCCAACCAAGGGATCAAACCCGGATCTCCCGCATTGCAGGCAAGTTCTTTACCCTCTGAGCCACCAGGGAAGGCTGGCCCTTGTCTCAGCACCCACAGCAGCATCTCTCCAGTGGGGAGCTCTAATTCCGGGTTCTGGCTCTTCCTAGTCTGTTTTTTTCCAATTAACCTTGAGTGGACCCAGATCCAAGAACGACTGCATCTAATGAATAGAAACTTTATAGAATGGAATGTTTTATAGGATGTTCCTCATTTCCATTAAGGATTTTTAAAAGGTCAGCTTTGCTTTCATACATGCAAAAAGGGTAGCATTTAGAGATCAGAAAACATCATTTAAGAAAATAACAGGTTCTTCCCTTCCTAAAATGGGGTGTCCTGCCTAGTATTGGGGGGGAGGTTAGATCAGGGGTTTCTCTTCTCAGTGGTTTTTCTGCTAACCAAAGTTATGGATGGTGGTGGTGGTGGCTTAGTCAATAAATCGTGTCCGACTCTTGTGACCCCATGGACTGTAGCCTGCCAGGCTCCTTTGTCCATGGGATTCTCCAGGCAAGAATATTGGAGTGGGTTGCCATTTCCTCCTCCAGAAAGTTATGGTTAGATAGTCCTTGACTTTATTTCATATGCCAGCTTTGTTGTTGTTTGATTGCAAAGTCATATCCAACTCTTTCACCCCATGAACTGCAGCACACTAGGCTTCCCTGTCCTTCACTGTCTCCTGGAGTTTGCTCAGATTCATGCAACTTTAGCAAAACTTGTGTCAGACTTGTTTTGATGAATAAATTTCTAGTGGCTCTTTTTATGGGGTCATCATCCCACCATCTAATAAACAGAACTTTGAAGCAAGTATTATCAGTGAGAATAAAATATTTCAGCATCATAAAAGAATGTTGAATGATGGGGAAAAAAAAGTATTACATAGCTGAGAGGTAACTTCCAATCATGCATTTTAATGTGGTCTTAAACTTTCTTGGGGATGGTAGAGAAAGGGAAATTAACATTCGCTTAGTATCTCCTGTATTCTAGGCACTGCATGGACAATATCTCGTTCAACTTTACAGCCTCAGTGAGGCAGGAATTAACTATCTTTATTTTTCAGTTAGACATAGAGGTTAGGTAACTTGTTTAAGGCCCCATACATGCATGTGTGTATGCTCAGTCCTGTCTGACTCTTTGTGACCCCATGGACTGTAGCCTGCCAGGCTCCTCTGTCCATGGCATTTCCCAGGCAAGAATACTGGAGTGGGTAGCCATTTCCTTCTCCAGGGGATCTTCCTGACCCAGGGATCGAACTGATGTCTCCTGCATTGCAGGCAGATTCTTTACTACAGAGCCACTGGGAAAGTCCCCTTCTACCCTCCATAGCTCATCTACAAAGCCTGTGGTTGTTCCACTCTCTGTAAGATAAGTATTTTAATATTCACAATGATACCTTGATTAGATCATCTATGTAGGAGAGATTGTTCTTATTAACTGAAATTTCTAACTAATGGAAGGTCATGAAAATACTCTATTTTTCATATTTGTTAAAAATCTTTTAAAATTATATTGGTGTCTTTTGCTCTTTGTATAATAGGTATATCCTGCAGAATTTAGCACAACAATTTTGTTACTCATCTTGCATTTCCTTGTGTTCATTATTGTGAATATCAGTTTCAAAAACTGATATTTAATAAGGTTCTTGAAGTTAAGTGTGAAGTTAGTCTCAACCACTCATGTTATATAAGAAATAGGGACTCAGAGGAATTGAGAAACTTTTCTCAGGGTCACTGTGTTTCTTTTTAGAGGCAAAATGTGCATGTGATTACAGAACTCTCTTCTGAATATAACATATGCCGGAAATAGCCATGGCTTAAGTTCTGATATCAGCTTATTTTTTTTGTCTCTTTACAGTGGAATGGAAAAAAGTTTGCATAACAAAGAGCTTTGTTTTTCAAGGTTTTGCTGTATTCTGAAATTATCCTTCACTTATCTTATTCTGCTAAATATACCAGACAGGCAAGGGTGAGAACAGAAAGTTATGGCAGCACCTCTGGGTCCTGACTCCAACTGAATTTAGCATAGTCATAGTTGTCAGTTTCCTGAATAGGGGTGAAGTAACTAATGCTGTATTGTGATATTTAAATGTAAAATTTTTAAGGTGTCAAAAGCTGACTTTCTGCTGTACTTAACTTTTCATGTCTTATGTGGAGCAAAGGTGTTTATTTGACTCACATCTGGATTTGGTTCTTGGTCAGAAAACTTACGTTCTCTCTGAAGAGTTCCTCTCTCCTCTGGTACCCCAGGATCTGTAGAATGTTGCATTTAACATAGTAAGCACTGTGCTGGGCATGTGACGGATGCCATGCTATCAAAGAATATACAACCTTCCAGCATTCAACCAAGTATAGGTTAAACTGTATGAAAAAATTACCATAATAGAGGCTTATGAGAGATGCTCAGGGGGATGAATAGATTTACCCAACGCGCTTATAAGGAGGTGTGAGTGGAAGGGAGGGGGTGCATGCCTGTTGCAGAAGAGGGATCATAGAGTTGTCAGTCATTGAGCCAATTGGTTGGGAGCTCAATGGGTAGAGAAGAGGGGGAAAAGATAACATGTTAAAGGCACAGAGATATGAAAAAGCATAGTCCATTTGGGTGATCATTCTAGCTTGATGTGGCTGAAGAAGTATGGAGAGGTTGGAAAGATTGGAATCGAATGAATGAGCATCTGGAATCCCACGGTAAACAGTTTGGAGCATTCTGTAGGTAACTGAGGGCCATTCAGCTACCTGGGATGGGGTATGATATGTCCAGATGTACATTTTAGTAAAATCATGACTTTTAAAATAGTTAATTAACTGATTTGACTGTGTTGGGTCTAAGTTATGGCACACAGGACCTTCTTTGCATCACAAGGGGTCTTTCGTTCTAGCACACGGACTCTCTAGTTGTGGCTCAAGGGCTTAGTTACTCCATGGCATGTGGGATCTTAGTTCCCTGACTGGGGATCGAACCCATATCTCCTATATCACAAGGTGGATTCTTAACCACTGGACCACCAGGGAAGTAAGTCATCTGTAAGATAATGATTTTGATTTAGTAAGAAAATTTCTCTACTTTAGTGACTAAAGAATGTATTAAAGAAATAAGAGTGAGGAAAAGAAAGCTTTTAGAAGACAAATGTTTCTACCTTTAGCAGATAGAGATGAGACTCACTTCTGTATTGAAGTTGCTAGACTAAGGGACTAGTCAGAAATTACAGGAGAGGCAGAGGTCAAAGTGGACTGAGTAATCAGGAGTCATAGGACTAGTAGTGGTGATATTGGTAACTTTGAAAACACAAGGACAGGAAAAGAGAATGGTATAGAATGAAATCCAAGGAGCAACTTGAAAAGGTAGGCAATTATATCAGTTAGTTTGTACTGTGTAACAAATGGTCCTCGAATTTCATGGCAAAACAACCATATTTTAATTATTCTTATGAATTTATGTGTCAGCAGGGTGGTTCATCAGGCTAGGGATGGCCTAGGATAATCTCACCTGCTCTCACACATGTGTCTGCAGCTTCAGAGGGATTGGCTGGTGGCTGGTAGAGGATGGTCTTAGCTGAGATTGCTCTCTCTGTTTCTCATCATCCAGCAGGGTAGCTCAGGCTTGTTTGCATGACAGCAGGGCAGAATTCCAAGGCAATCCTGGCCTCTTGAGATATAGTCTCAGTACCAGCACGATATCAGTTTCACTGCATCTTTTGGCCAAAGAAAGACATGATATCAGTTCAACTTCAGTGGATCAAACTGTAAGTTTTCATTTCAAGGAATATAGTTACAAGGAGGGTTGAAGAATGGGATAGTTATCTAAATCAACTTTACTATGATTCATAGTTATTAAGTGATTATTGAAATAATTTAAAAATTATACTTCATTAATTGTATTCATTTGCTCCCCAGTGAAGATTGTTGTTTTAGTCGCTAAGTCATGTCTAACTCTTTACTAGCCCATGGACTGTAGCCCTCCATACTACTCTGTCCATGGATTTTCCAGGCAAGAATGCTGGAGTGGGTTGCCATTTCCTTCTCCAGGGGATCTTCCTGATCCCAGGATTGAACCTGTGTCTTGTGCAAGACTCCTGCGTTGTGGGCATATTCTTTACCACTGAGCCATCAGGGAAGCCGATGAAGATTAAAATGAACAATTTTCTAATGTGAGCGTAAGAGTGCTGGTGTCTGTTTAAATTTCTCACTTTGTTGGAGTCCCAGGAATATGATTCTGGTTTCCCTTTACTTGGTTGTTGCTGCTTTGCATTTCTGCCTTTAACTCCATTCAACAGCATTAATTTTTTTCCCCTCTTTTGTTTAAAATTACCCATAGGAAAATAAAATAAAATTACCCACAGGAAAATAATAGTTATACATGCATCCAAGCTGGCAAGTGTCAACCCCATTCCTAGTCACCACCTCCCCAAAGAGCCCCCATAAATAATAAGACCGAGTAAACAAATAATTCTGTCCTCATTGTCTCAGGGAACCCTTCATTTCACAGGCCTCAAAAGCTGCATGGGTTGCTTTGTAAGATGTCACCAGTTGACAAGGTATGCTTTGTCTCTATAATTCTTCTGTATCCTTCTTACTAATGATGTTTTGCTAGCCCCATGCAGAGCCTTTGAATAACTTTCCCAGAAAGGACCACCCACAGGGAAAATATTAAGCCTATCTGGTGGACTTGAATGCATCCCTTATGAAGTGGAATCTTTATGTAAAATAGACACTTGGGGAGCAATTATTATTAATTGCAGGCCCTTTCAACACAGTTTTTGATCCTTGCAGGCACCAGTACGCACCACTACTGTTCAAGTCAGTGACAGTGGCATAGCCCAAGGATGGTTTCAAAGCCATTAAGAACAAAGGGACTTTTTGCAGAATATTCAGTTTACCAATTACTGTCACAGTCATAGCCTTTGAATGTGGCTGTGTGTGTTCCTCTCAGTTAATGGATTCTACTTATATTAATGCTGGCCTCTGCCTCTGGACAGGCTTCAAGGGTACATGTTTAAGCTGGCCTGGTGACACTGGGGTTAGATTACCCATGTGTACAACTTGTTTTGATCAAAAAACCTTGTGAATGAGATAATCACATACTATTTCAGATTCATAAAGGGAGTGCTACGTGGTGCAAAGGGTACTGATTTTCAAAATTTTATGTTCTTGTGAATTTTTTTTCTGATGTTTGAATAATTACCCTGTCCAATAAAAAGACCAGGTCAACTGTATTTCGGTTATTCACATATAATTAAGGAAGTTAGCCAAGATATCCTGAGTTATTAAATAGAAGCTTTTAGGTGCAAAGGGCTATCATTATGTCAGTAACTGAAAATTTTAAAATATTGAAGTTTTATGTTTTATCTATGTCTTAAGCACATTCTTTAATATGTCAAAACTTGACTTTGGGGAATGGAATGAGGGATATGCAGGAATTAAAAAGATGCTAGAATTAATGTTCAGTTTCTTGAGGTATTGTTTACTTGCAGTTACATTCTTCTTGCTTGTGTGAATTTTCTTGCTGAGTAGTATACTACTGAAGGGACAGATCACACCATGGTATTACATATACTAGCTACAGGATGTAAGAGCCTCTTGATGAGGATGAAAGAAGGGAGTGAAAAAGCTGGCTTAAAACTCACCATTCAAAAAACTAAAATCATGGTATCTGGTCCCATCACTTCATGGAAAATACTGGGGGAAAAGTGGAAACAGTGACAGATTGTATTTTCCTGGGCTCCAAAATCACTGTGGACGGTGACTGCAGCCATAATATCTTTTAACGCTTGCTCCTTGGAAGCAAAACTCTAACCAACCTAGACAGCATATTAAAAAGCAGAGACATCACTTTGACAACAAAGGTCTGTCTAGTCAGAGCTGTGGTTTTTCCAGTAGTTGTGTATGGATGTGAGAGTTGGACCATAAATAAGACTGAGAACTGAGAATTGATGCTTTTGAACTGTGGTGTTGGAGAAGACTCTTGAGAGTCCCTTGGACAACAAGGAGATCAAATCAATCAACCCTGTGGGAAATCAACCCTGGAAATTCTCTGAAAGGACTGATGCTGAAGCTACAATACTTTCATCACCTGATGCAAAGAGCTGACTCATTTGGGAAAGACTCTGTTGCTAGGAAAGATTGAAGGCAGGAGGAGAAGGGGACGACAGAAGATGAGATGGTTGGATGGCATTGCTAACTCAATGGACATGAGTTTGAGCAAACTCTAGGAGATAGTGAAGGACAGGGAAACCTGGTGTTCTGCAGTCCATGGGATCACGAAGAGTCAGACATGACTTAGTAACTAAACAACAGCAATATGCTTTTTTTTTTTTCCTTTTCAGTTTTTAGTAATTGTAAATATAGCTGCCCTAAGCATTTGCCTAAAAGTTTTGTGTGAACATTGAGTTTCCATTTCTTTTGAGTAAATGACTAAGAATCAGATTGCAGGATTGTGTGGAGTATGTGTGCTTGACTTGACAAGCCGAACTGTTTTCTTAAGTAAGTCCATGGGGTCGCAAAGAGTCGGACGCAACTGAGAGACTTTCACTTTCGCTTTTCACCAGCAGTATATGAGCAGTCCAGCTGCTCTGCATCCTTGCCAACATTTGGTACAATCTGTCTTTCTAACTCTAGCCTGTTCTTATCTAATGTAGTGGTATCTCATGGTGGCTTACATATTGTATCTATTAATAAGAAATATTTGCCCAGCTTAAAGTCACAAAGATCATTTCTATGTTTTCTTCTAGAAGCTCAAGTGTTTTGGATTTTTTACTTTGGTCTATAGGGCTTCCCTTGTGGGTCAGTGGTAAAGCATTTGCTTGCCAATGCAAGAGACACAGGTTCAATCCCTGGGTAGGAAAGATACCCCAAAGGAGGAAATGGCAACCCACTCCAGTATTCTTGCCTGGGAAAGCTCATAGACAGAATAACCTGGCAATCTATAGCCCATGGGGTCCTAAAGAGTTGGACATGACTTAACCACTGAAAAACAGCAACGAATTTGGTCTATGGTAGAAATTAAAGGATTTTTTTTCTTTTTTTTTTGGCCATGCCTCATGCATGTGGGATTTCAGTTCCCCAACCATGGATCAAACTCATGCCCCCTGCTTTGGAAGCAGAGTCTTAAGCACGAGATTGTCAGGGAAGTCCGTGTTCGTTTTTCATATGGACATACAATTACTCTAATATCGTTTGTTGTCAAGGCTATCTTTTCTGCATCAAGTTGCCTTTGCACTTTGGTTGAGAACTCAATTGGCCATATGCAGTTTCCAGTTGTATTTTCTCATAGATCAGTGAGCATTAGTCCATATGCCTGTACATGTTAAGTCACTTCAGTGTGTCCTACTCCTTGTGACCCCAGGGACTGTAGCCCGCCAACCTCCTCTTTCCTTTTCCCAGGCAAGAATACTGGAGTGGGTTGCTATTTCCTCCTCCAAGGGATCTTCCTGACCCAGGGATGAAACCTGCTTCTCCTGCATTGGCAGGTGGGTTCTTTACTACTGAGCCACCTATGAAGCCCTGAGTGGGGTGAGAGTGGGTATATGTAGAATTGTTTTTTTTTTTTCCAAAACAAAAATGGCATAAGTTTGCATCAAAGGTAGAAAATTGAATACTGTTCCCTATTTGGGCATTTTGACTTCACTTAACCTATTGATTCTGACAAATGAAATTAGTAATTTATATCAGAATGACACTTCGTTCTTAACAATGTTAGGAAACAAAGGAAGGAATAAGCATTGAAAAAAAAAGATCTTGGAAAAGTTCAGTATGTTCTTTGATTCATAAAAGATTTATGATTTCAAAACTAGCTGAACCCTTTGTCCATAGATTTATTCCAGGTTTGGCAGCATCCAGCAGAGAAGTGTCATTTCTGACTAGCTGGTACAGATCAAGAAGCAAGTAATCCCCAACTGGCTATACAGGGGTTTGACAATTTCAAATTCTTTGAAAGGAGGGTAAATTTTCTATTAAAATGGGTTTTTCAACTTAGTTTTCCAGAAGGATGCAACTGTTTTATAATTATGATGTTAATTGCTAACCCCCAAAACTCAAACAATGTGTTGAAAACTTATTATATTATGTAGATTACATATATCCCTAACGACCTTATTTCCCATCAAAAAATCCTGTGTGTTGGGTTAGGGCAGAGATAAATCTCCCCTCCTCTTGACATAAGTTTACAAGTGTCAGGGTGCAAATTACTGTAGAAATACAAGAGTATTTCTAATAATGTATGTATTATGTCCTGGGTGGATACAATACTTAAAAGCAGAAATTTAAAAATAAGTAGCATGTTTCTACAAACAACTTCCTAATAAGGCTTAACAATAGTAATTTTTATCTTGTGTCATTTCTAGTTAATTTTAATGAAGAATTTCCAAATAATACACAGAATTAATTTGAAGACTCTAATGTGTTTTTCACAAGTGTGCTACTTTACTGACCAGTTTGAACCATAAAGTATATTACCATGAACAATATGGTTCTATATATAGCTTTGTATTTTACTTCAATTCCTTTTATGACCTTGAAACTTGGCAGGGGTTTCACTCTTCCATCCCAACCCCACTTCTCATTTCCAAAGAATTTATAGGCTATCTTATCTTAACTCTGTGGATTTTTTTCCACTCAAAATTTAAATCATGATTTAGATTTCTTTTTATTAATAGAGAATCTGTATAACATGAATTTTCTCTCAGTTTTTATTCATCTCTATGAAACTCTTTTAGGTACTAAGTCTATTCAAATTTCATGACATGCTATATTCCATAAAAGTTTATGACATGCAGTTTTAATGGCAGAGCACAAAACTGAATAGACTAAAGCATTCCATTATAGGTAAACTCTTAACCGATGGTGCAATTTAATTAACCCTCTAAATATTTGATCTTGACTTCTATATGTCTAGAGTCATCTTGATGGGAATCTGAGTTTGTGGGGATCATTCTGGAAGGGTCATTCATTTATGAGCGTCCAGACAGACAGACACCTTTATTCCTGTGGAATCTATAACCACTTTGTAAGAGGTGCTGACCTCACCTGTGCAATGTTCAGGATAATGGAGTCCAGTTTTCCCAGTGGTTTATCCACTGACAGTAGTTGCCCCAGACCTATTGAGAACCTGTGTTTACTCTTCCAGACCACTGGGCACGTGTAGCCTTTGTGTATGAAAATATTGATTTGCTGAGTTGCACCAGTGTCCTTAAGACTTGAAAGAGTAAACTGGGTCCCAGTGGTGAAAGGTCCAAAGACTTTCCCACTTATTTTTAAAAGCTGGTCCCATGCTAATCAATTCCAAAACCAGAGGTCCCTGGTGCATTTGGGACATAAGAGTCTTCTCAGAGTTAAATTTTTTTCTGACATGGTTATTTCACTTTATTGGCTAATTGCTTTTGTTTTGTTTTCAAATAGTTTCTGAGTCACATGCTGGAGAAAAGACTAGCTGAGTGGGAAAACAACTTGCTGGATATCATGGATCTCAAAATGAACAGGAACCATATATTGGGCTGTTTTATACTATGGCCACCCATCTATTTGCAGTGAGCCCAGCATCCATTTTTAAATGGAGTAGATCAGAGGTCAGCAAACGATGACCCATAGACCCCTTGTTTTTGTAAATAAAATTTTACTAAAACATAGCTATGCACAGTCATTTATGCATTGGACAGAAGAGCTTGGCAGGCTGTAGTCCACTGGGTTGCAAAGGTCGGATGCGACTGAACTGACTTAGCACATATGTGGCTGTTTTTGCCCCAGAACAGTAAAACTGAGTAAATGCAACAGAGTCACAATGGTCCATGAAGCCTGAAATATTTACTGTCTTGCTCTTCACAGAAAATGTTTGCCACTCCCCAGGGCGGATGTATCACCCTATGGTAGATGAATAAATCACATTTTATGTAGAGAGATTTTAATGTAAATTACAAATATCCTCACTTTCTACATCTAATTTCTTCCATGAATATTATTCTCAAAGAATAATATTTTCTATGTAGCCAGATTGAAATTATTATGTATAACAAAATGGATAGTAATTCCTTCATGTAATTCAATACCAGCTAATATACAAACTTCAGAATTGTTTCTGAAGTATGATTTACAACTGATTTGTCCTTGCCAAGAGCCAGTTGGGACTGTGTCTTACGTCTGATGTCTCTAAGGTCTCCTTACTCAAGATATGTCCCTTTTCTCATGACACTGGTTTCCTGGAAAGGCTATATCACTTGTCTCGTAGAATGACCCACGTTCTGCCATGTTTCTGATTGCTTTCGACAGGTGTCAACTTGTATATTCCTGTCTATCCTGAGTTTACCCAAAGCTATGTCTCCACTGAATTCAGGTTAAACATGGTAGTCCAGAATCATGAGAAGTGACCCTCAATCCTGTATCAAATCTGAAGAATGGTGCCACCACTGGGGACACTAACATTGACCATCAACTTAGTCTACAAATTATTCTAAAAATGGGGAAAATGGCATGGCATCCAAGAAGTAAAATCACAGTACAAGAAATAAAGAGTTAGAAATGAAACTCTCAACCCCCACATTGATTTTCTCCTTTCTGTACTGTTCCAGGCTGCTGCTCAGCATGGTAACTCAACCTTGACTCTCGTTGCTTTTTTAAGTGATTTTGGGTCTGGAAGATACCCTGGAGAAGGAAATGGCAACCCACTCCAATATTCTTGCCTGGAAAATCCCTCGGACGGAGGAGCCTAAGGGGCTACAGTTCATGGGTCAAAGAGTTGGACACAAATGAGCGATTTCACTTCATGTTCTAACTCAATCATGTCCTGTAATAATGGTCTAGGAGAGCGGGCCCAGACCTGTTTTCCTGGTAACTGTGTCTTGTTTGGGTTCTGAGTTGTTGAGGGTTTTGCTCTTGTTGTATTCCTTTGCTCGTTTTTTATGACATTTGGGAGAAACCCAACAAATTGATTAAAAATTATAAAGATGGATAATGAGACATGGAGAAAACCAAAAAGAGTTGTGATTCGGACTTAAGACAGAAAAGCTCTAAGTTAATAACTGCATTTAGGTAGTTACACCCGTTGTACCTCTTGAATGCAGTTTTATGGCAGTGAAATTTCTTCATGTGGAAGTTGTAGAGGCTCCTTCTCTGGCATGAAATAAACTGAAAGTGTATCTGCCTCTAAATAAACTGAAAGGCTGGAACCTGCAAACTTAGAAGGTGGGTGTTCACTGTGTTAGTCTTAGTTTTCTGTTTTGCCTTGTAACTGTGATTTCCTTGGTTCATAAACTTGTGTTTCACAGCCTAGACCTAGCATTTTATGCATCTTAGCTGAAGCCACGTGGAGTTGCTTAGTGTGTGTGTGTTTAAGACTGTGAATATAGAGCTGCCACTGACCTCACCTGTCCCCTTATTTTGAGATGGCAGTGCATTTGTGTACCTTGCAGGAGGAGGGATGGAGTGAGAGGCAGGAAGACACTGCCGATAGAGAACAGTGAATGAGCTTGAAAAATTCCCGCAAGGCTTCAGGGGCTCCCATCAGTAGGAAGCCAGTTAATCAAAATGACAGGTGCGGAGGTACAAGCCTGTTGGAGGGGACCTGCTGCACAGCCTTGTAATGACCTCAGGAGAATGTCGGAGCTGCTTTTGGAGAGCGGATGCATTAGAATAGAGACATGGAGGGGATGGCAAAAGCTCCGGAGTTGGAAAATAAAGAATCTCGTTTCGTGGTTTGAGGAAGAGTGACTGCCTCCAAAGAAACCACCCATCACCCGCCCATGAAGTCTCAAGTAGACACAAGATAAATCTGAACTGGATTTGATAGTGACTGATTCATTATGATACCAGTTTAAGTAGGATTTTAACTGCATTCAACTGGTCAGACATACAGGAGATCGGAGCTGGGGGGTTTTAACGGTGATAAGAGGGCAAGGTGGAGAGGGTGACCGAACTGGGCTGGAGAGCTGACACCTGTGAAATGAGAGGCAGAAAGAGGGTTGAGTGAAAAGACCTCAGCGCACTTCTGAGAATCTCCGAGGACAGGAAGAGTCCCGTAATTGGGCAAGAATGGCTAGACTCGGCTTTATGCTCATGCTGCTCAGTCATTGCCTGGGACAACCTTGGGGAGGCGTGGCCTCAGCATTCTTGCTGAGGGACCAAGGATGCGGTGACTGGCCTCCACACTGCTGACCCTGTGCTCCTCTGAGTGGTGCAAGCCCATGTCTGCCACAGACAAGACTGTCTGCAAAAGCTAACCCATCCCTCCTGTCCCTCTTCATTCTTGGTTTCCTTGCCCTTGTAAGCAATCACTTGATTGTATAATTCAAAGATAATGATACTTTGCCATGCATTTTAATATTTTAGAGACTGCTTTTTATTTTGGCTATTTTGATAATGCAAGTTTACCACTTGCTGCTTGTAAACTTAGATCTGTGACCTGACAAATAGGTAGATCTCTTCTTAACTTGAGCATGGAAAAGACAGTGCATAAAGAGAATGGTGAGATGACCATGTATCATTTTTTCCTTTCCTATGGATTGTCAAGTAGAAGGCTGAAGTAGGTAGTCAGTTAATATCACAACTTTGTGAATGGTTAGGTTAGTTTATTCTCATCTTGATTTCCTTGAGTCATTTATTTAGAATGCTGATGGTCTCTTAACCCTTTACCCCTTCTTTCTTATGACCTGAGCATAATTGTTTATTACTTGTAATTGCTAAAAACAAGTGATTATGACTCTCAAAGGAAGAGGTAAAACAAGTGATTATGACTCTCAAAGGAAGAGCAGAAGAAAGGCGTTTTTTTCCTTAAAAAATTTTTGTTTCTATCAAAGCTTTAATTTCTTATTTGCTTCAATTTAGCTGTAAAATTTAGCAGCACATATGTCTATGAGCTTCAGTTTCAACCAGCTAAAAACTATTAGGAAAACAGCGTGTGTTCCCTACCTCTGAATTCACAGAGCCACCTCATCAAGTGCCTGAAATTCCCTGTTAGTGGTGTATACTGACCTTGTTTCCCTGTTGTATGTTAGCCGCTCAGCTGTGTCTGACTCTTTGTGATTCCCATGGACTGTAGCCGGTCAAGCTCCTCTGTCCATGGGATTCTTCAGGCAAGAATACTGGAGTGGGTAGCCATTCCTTTCTCCAGGGGATCTTCTCGACCCAGGGATCAAACCCGGCTCTGCTGCATTGCAGGGGGATTCTTTACCATCTGAACCACCAGGAAAGCCCTGTTTCCCTATTAACATAGGGAAAATATATCTGCTCTTCTATTCCTTTGAACTTCTGTTTCCATTTCTGTCACAAAGGGATACACTTTCATTTTTGCAATGCCAACCAAATCTTTAAAAGGAAGACAAGTGATGCTCAGGATCATCCAGACACTACTGTATTGAACTCCCACCAGAAAGAAACAACAGAGAAACGAGGTCTATAAAATGTAGTGAATGATCACCTGGATGGCGTAGTGTTAGGAGCTGAATTGTTTCCTCCAGAAACACGTGTTGAAATCCGAACCCCAGGGACCTGTGAGTGTGATCTTGTTTGGAAAAAGAGTGTCTTTGCAGATGTAATCAATTTACTGTTGTCATTCAGTCACTCAGTCATGTCTGACTCTTTGGGACCCCATAGACTCTATCTAGTCCACCAGGCTCCTCTGTCCCTGGGAATTTCCAGGTAAGAATACTGGAGGGGGCTGCCATTTCCTTCTCCAGGGGATCTTCCTGGGTCAGGGATCAAACCCAGGTCTCCTGCATTGACAGGCAGATTCTTTACCTTCTGAACCACCAGGGAAGCCGTCATCAAGTTAAGATGAGGTTATACTGGACCAAGGTGGACCCTAATCAAATATGACTGATGTCCTTGTAAGAAGAGGGAAATTCAGAGAGAGATAAACCCAGAAAATGTCATGTGGCCATGGAGGCAGAGATTACAGTTATGCTGCCCCAAATCAGGGAGTTCCTGGGGCCACTGTAGCTGTACGAGGCAAAGGAAAATCCTCCCCTCGAGGCTTGGCAGAGAGCATGGCCCTGCCAACACCTTGATTTTGGACTTCTAGGTTTTAGAAGTGAGAGACAAGTTTTTGCGGTTTTACAGTACCCAGTTTGCAGTACTTTATGACAGCTCTAGGAAAATAATAGAAGTAGTATTTTAAATGGTAAGAGAGTGAAGGTTGCACTCTCTTTTTTCAATGATAAAATGTGTAATTATTAATTTTATTTGAATGAGTGATGCATGGATATGGCCTACAGTTATAAAGGTATAAAACTGTAACTGTATGTAGTAAAAGCATCTCTTGTTACATTTTCCCACAGCTACTTAGGTCTCCTCTAGAGGACATCCATTGTTAATACTTTCTTGGGTATCATTTGAAAAGTATGCAATACATGTACAAACATGTACGAATACCTGCTTTCCTTTCCCATCTCCTCTCAACAAATGACAGCATGCAATTTATGTTGTCATTAATAATGACAACATTTTGACCTCTGAGTTTTTCATTTACAATACCTCTTTGAGATCTTTACGTATTGACACTTGTAGAGCTACTTTGTAGTAGTGTTAGTTGTTCAGTTGTGCCTGACTCTTTGTGACCCCAGGGACAGCAGCCCACTAGGACTGTCCATGGGATTTTCCAGGCAAGGATACTAGAGTGGGTTGCCGTTTCCTTCTCCAGAGAATCTTCTCAACCCAGGATCAAAACTGGGTCTCTTACACTGCAGGCAGATTCTTTACTGACTGAGCTACCAGGGAAGCCCCACTTTGTAATAAGGAATGTTTAAAATTGATATTGGGCTTCCCAGGTGGTGCAGTGGTAAAGAATCTACCTGCCAGTGCAAGAGACACAAGAGACATGAGTTTGATCCCTGGGTCGGGAAGATCCTCTGGAGTGGGAAATGGCAACCCACTCGATTATTCCTGCCTGGAAAATCCCATGGACAGAAAAGCCTGGCGGGCTACACTCCAGGGGGTCACGCACAGTTGGACACAACTGAGCACACACACAAAATTGACATATATAATTCTGTTTAAGAAATCCAGTTGTTGTTTCCTCTGCTATTACTGTGTGAGTGAACCACACAACCATAAATGGAATGCTTATTACTACCATCTTTGGAAAACTGCGTGCACTAGGCACTGTGCAGAGTGGTTCAGAGATTTCATTTAACCTGTTCTTGGCTGGGAACAGAAGGATTGATAAGAAAGCTTCAATTTCCTTGACCTAAAGAATATTTTAAAAAATATTTACTATTGAAGTAGGATCAAGTCCCATTTGTAATATAGGTTCCTGAAAAGAATAAAAAATGGAAATTTTTATAGGTAGTTCTGATTACTGCCAACTGCCTCAAGATTAGTTTTATTTTAAAATCCTTATCTCTTGTCTTTTACCTATCATTACTGAAAAACATGATTTCTTTGATGCTGTAAATGTAATTTTTTTGGCATAGAATTTATTCAAAGCAAAGCAGAACCTGGTTTTGATTTTTCTGAATGTTCTTAACTAGAATCAAAATAAGGGTATATATGTATTTATACTGAGGACAAGAGTCGATTACAGGTTCTGTCTGATGTGCCACAGTAACAATACTGTGATTGTTACTACCGATGTTCAAATCTGGATTCTTCATTGGAAACTTGACAGCCAGGAGTTTGAAGGATGAGGGGTGTTGTTTATGGCCACAAAGAAGTAGGCAAGTATCTGTGGCCTTATTGTCCTGTTTCAGACCTGGAAATGTAGAAGTCTTCTGATCTGCTGTAGAGACAAGGTAAACAGACGTATCCATGTGGCGGAGCTGCTGTCTCCTGCTCAGGAGGGAATTCACCCCGCCCCAGAGGGCATCCCTCAAAGGGAGAAATACACCACTGCTTTGTTTAAGCTCCCGTATTGAGGGGCTTCTCTTTGTTTCAGCAGCTTAAATTGTGCCCTAACCGATAACATCAGTATGTCCAAATATGATTAAGAAGGAACTAGACCACCTGCTTCTTTTAAATGCCTTCTAGAATCAAATGTCAGTGTACAAATTACTAGTCTCAGAGTAGCCTAAATCCCCAGTATGGTGATTCTCTTGTTTCTTTGATTTAATTTTGTGTTTTAGAAATGTGTATAGCATGAGATGAGACTGGTTAGTATCAAGTTGGTTATAGCAGTATTCTCCAAGCTACTTTTCAGGAATCTCATATGAATGGGTTATCGATTCAGTACCAGTTCCAACATGAGGGAGGCTTCCCACACATCAAGAGGTGACTCTCCAGTACTGGTTGGGTATCCTGTAATTCAACTGGATTCTGACACTATCTGTCCTGAGGTAGCATCAGATTCCACATGTTAAGGGCTCAGTCCCCCTAGATTGCCCTCAACTTCAGATGTAAATCACAAGCCCAGGTTGTTACCTGTGCTTCTGACCTACTGGCTATAAATCAGATGTTCCTGTGACCCCCCAGCCTCCATTCTTGGATTTGACTAATTTGCTAGAATGGCCCACAGAACTTAAAAAACCTGCTTACTTACTAGGTTACCAGTTTTTTTTTTTTTTTTCCACAAAGGATATTAAAGAATATGAATCAGCCAGATAAAGAGAGACATAGAGTGAAATCCTGAACAAAAGAGGTTCTGTCCCATTGGCATTTGGAGTCAGCATGATGGCACATGGAAGCATTTTGGTTCCCCAGACTTTCGGAAGCTCTTCAAACCCCCTCCTTTTGGTCTTTCCTAGAGGCTTCGTTATGTAGGGTGATTGGCTAAATCACTGGTTGTTGGTAGTTAATTCAACCTTCAGTCCTTCTCCCCTCCCTAAAAATCAGGGGGTGGGACTGACAGTTCCATCCCTCTATTCAAGGTTGGGTTTCCCCGGCAACCAGCCCCATCCTTAGGTGCTCCCACAAGTCATCTCATTAACATAAAGTCAGGGTCTTGTTATGAATAATAAAACAATTTCACCTTTATGGCTCTAGTGATTTCAGGGACTGACGACAAAAGACCAAATATAACAGAAGATGCCCCCAAGTCTCTTACTGCTCAGGCCATACCAACGGTTTGGGGAGCTGTGAGCCGGGAACTGTGAAAGAAGATCAAATATGTCTTTATTATAAATCACATGAATATTTTTCTAAAAAAGGTGTAGGGAAGGATTTGAAGACAGCAAGAGTGAAAAGCTATGGGTCAAACAACCAGTTTCTTCAGGGCTATAATGAGAAAGTATCACCACCAGCCAGCCAGTGGGAGATAAGGTGTGTACTGTTTCCAGTATTATTTAACCATGCATCTCTTTCTTTGGAACATATTAACGTTTTGTGAAACTTGTGTTTTTTTGAAATATAGTTTGGAATTACACTGTTACAGGGTTACAGTTGTTTGTATTTTGCTGGTCTGTAAACAAATGTCTGTGTTACAGAGGACTATGTATTTCATCCATCTTGCGTTGATTCAAACTTTGCAGCTCATAGAAGGGAACCGCATTTACTTTATTTTCCAGGTCTGGAGGAGTTCTTCGCATTTGCTCCCATGAGCTATAGACATGGTACAATTAAAATGCATTAGTATGTGTCTTCATAAAAAGGAAATAATATAAATTTGAATTGCATGAAAAGATGAAATACATATGCTCTGATAAGAACCCGTTTTATCTGCTTTCTATCATTTGGATTGCGTGTAAGATTTTATTAGCAAAAAATGGTGATGCTACAACAACAATAAGTTGAGAAACTATTGTTGGTGTTAGTAAAGTTAGTAAACTCATACAGTTGGGGTTGTATGGTGGAAGGTGTAATGTCACACTTCATTTGGTAGGCATTTGGGGGCCACGGAAGGTTTCTGAACAGAACAGTAGGATTAGTGTTGTTTTTTAAAAGAGCAATCTGATATCAGAACAAAAAATAAGTGGTTTGGGAAGGGCAAACACTACAGGGAAGCCAGGTTATCAGGCATGAGGTGGGATTACTCTGCGTTGCAACCATCCAGGGCAGAGGGATGAATAGAGGATGCTTCATGCATTATTTTTCAGAATTTCTATGTCTCATGCCCCTACATGGAGTTATATTTTGTATAGAGTTGATGTGTGGGCGTTTAGAAACATAAATCAATAATAAAAGATCCAAAAGCAGACTCACATGACTACACTGAAAAATATAAAAGCCACATCTGTTTCCGTAGTTGCCTTTTGACAGCGATTGGTAAAGAACCATTGAATGTATTTTCACAGTCTTTGATTCTGTCATGGAACCTTTGTCCCTAACTCTCCTTTCCTGAGTGTATCTGGCAGAAAGGATTGGATCATGAAATTGTGTTCTGTAAAGTATTTGTTCAGCTCGAGTTGTTTGTTCTTTAGTTGAATTTCCTGTGCTCTTCATGGGACGGTTGACCTTCTGTTAAGAGATTTTCAAAGTTTCGAGGCCACCCATATCTATTGTTTGGCAGTTGATGGAGCGTTGTGGTACTTGCAACGGATCTACAAGAGGTCTTACTAGCTTTGGTTGCTTAACACTCTGGGCTCATAAATCCCTAATTTAAATTTGATACTTCTATGGGGTACAGTTTTATTTCTAAATTTACATGTCTGCTCCAACCCCACCACATGATTTTGACTTGAGTGGTCTGTAATCTTACTAGAGCCTCAAAGTCCATTTTGTACCTTTCAACTAACTTTTTCCATTTTGTTTGTTGTTGTTTAGTTACTAAATCGTGTTCAACTCTTTGAGACCCCTGGGACTGCAGCACACCAGGTTTCCCTGTCCTTCATCATCTCCTGGAGTTTGCTCAAACTCATGTCCATTGAGTCGGTGATGCTGTCCAACCACCTCCTCCTCTGCCGCCCCCGTCTTCCTTTGCCGTCAGTTTTTCCCGGCATCAGGGCCTTTTCCAGTGAGTCGGCTTTTCACATCAGGTGGCCAAAATATTGGCGCTTCAGGTGGCTTAAATTTTTTCTTTGTTTTTAAAAGTTTGATGTGTCCAAAGGGGAACAAAATGTAACATGGCTGTCAACACAAAGACAATAAGGTTGATTAATTCGCATCAGCATAAAAGCTGTTTCTACCAGTATAGCTTCTTTTTCTATTATAAACTGGAGACAATGTATCCAGAAAACAAAGGATGTCTTCTGATAGTGTGTCGCTAGGGAATGGTGACATAGACAAGGTGGTGACATGTCTAGATTGCTTTTAATACATGTTTTTAAGTTACGCCAGTAACCTTTACTCATACAGACCATTGGGAAAAAAGCTGCAGTCTATTCATTAGTTGTAATACATGATCCTGACATGAGGTAACTTGCAAATAGTTACTGTGATAAATCAATCTGATGATAAAAGGACACAAATTTCAGGATGTTTCTGTGTGACTTATATAAGTTTATAAATTTCATTATTTTTCAAATTAAGGGTAGTTTGTCTGAATAAGATAGATATTAAAAAGTAATAAAGATGATATGTTCCATTAGAAAAAATGCTGAGGCCTTAGGTGTATTTTGTGTGTAATACTGTAGATACCACATGATTGCCACCCTTGTTACAGTTTGTAATTTAACTGAGTCTTCCTGCCTTTAGTGAGCAAGAAACAGTGGTTTCAGATGGAGTCTCTGCTTGATTCTGTAATTGGCACTGTGGCTTCCCTGCTGGATCAGCGGGTAATAAATCCACCGGCAATGCAGGAGACTCAGGAGACGTGGGTTCAATCCCTGGGTCAGGAAGATCCCCTGGAGGAGGAAATGACAACCCATTCCAGTATTCTTGCCTGGAGAATCCCATGGACAGAGGAGCCTGGTGGGCTACAGTCTATGGGATGACAGAGTCTTAGACATAACTGGGTGACTAGGCACGCACTTGGCTTTGACAGGGAAGGTCCTTTGAGGAAACTCTTTGATGTCATATGGTTGGAAGTCTGGACTCTGGCTGTGATTTTTAGGCTCTTTTCTATGTGGTCCTTCTCCAGATTCAGTCACAGGTCTGCGGCGTCATTTCCCTACTTCCATATGCCCAGTTCTGGTAGCGGGGGCACTATTCCTATAAATTATTAAGTGGATAGTGCCCTTTGAATTTATGGGATGTGAGACTACTGATCTTGAGTACCCACCTTGTATACGTCCCAGTGGTAGCTGTCCTGCCAGCCCCAGTGGGACGTTCAGGTTCGTAAACAGAGGTAGGTACAGTGCTCCACAGCACTGGTGCTCCAGACATGCACCTCCGACTCTGCTCTTCACCCTCTTCCAGCTCCCAGCTCTATATTCACCTAAGGAAACCCTACTAACTCATTCAGTAATTCAACAGTTATTTGGAATAACTGCACCTGCTCTGCATCCTGCATTATGTTAAGCACCTAGGAAGTACTCAGGGATCATCTTGATTTGAATGTGTTAATCCTTGGAGAAGCCTCAGTATATGCTTCTCTTGTTTATAACACTTTCTCCGTCTTGGCTCTTCGTGCAAAACTTAAAAAAAAAAATGATCACTTTGTTTTCATTCACAATGCGTGGTGCCTGCTTATTTTATCTGTGTATTTTATCCCTCTGGACTAAGTACTTTGAGCACTAGACTGCATTTTTTTTCTTTGTTTCCCAACCAATAGCTCAGTAATTTGGAGAAAAGCAAAAATTACAGTAGAATAGATTGAATTTCAATTCCACCTCTTTCTCACTGGGCAAATTAACTTTCCTAAATCTTAGATTCCCCCTCTGTGCTTTGGCGATAAGAACATCAAGTTAGACCAACTCAAGAAGGTTTATTTGTTTTCACTGCCCTCAGACTTTAGATGAGAATGTGTTCATACGTTTCCGGGACAGAGCCCATCACCTTAGTATGAAGATACTAAGATATCCACCCATTAGTCCTCTCCATCCTTCTTGTATGTGACTTTGAGTATAGCAGGGATTCATGAAAGTCTGTTGAATAAACAACAAAGCACCCAAGGTTTGTGTCATTAAATATGTTTACATAAAAATAGGGAAATTTGCATGAATAGTATATATTATTCCTTGGCAGTGGCATCTCTGCTAATCAGGTACTGGGAAATAGTGATCTTGGCCTCCAGCTGTCTTCAGCAGAAGCTAACTGGCACTGCCTTAGGCATCCTTCTCTCTGTTAACAAGAGAGTCATTATTTGGAAAGTCTAGTCATATACGCTTTTTTCTTCCAAAGGGTCTAAACAACACAGTAAATACATTTATTACTCATTCTGTGTTAATTCTTCTTACCAAAGGAGAGAAATGCATTTAAAGGAAATTCCTGGAAGAAAATCTGGAGACCTAAAAATAAACCTCATGGTTTTATTTTAAGCTTGTCAACAGGGGTGACAAGTGCAAGAATTGTAGCCCAGATGTACGGGAAGCAGCTCGTAAATTCTCTTTCTTGCTGTGTTTTATCTTGCCTGCCACTTTCCCCTAAAATGGAAATAATTTTTAATATCAGAGAGAGAGAGATGGGGAAACTCCACTTTTGTTTGTGAAGGTGACACTGTGGTGAATGAACAGTCACGGGGACACTCATCTGTCTTAGCGGCTGGCTGCTGGGAAAGAGGGATGCCCTGCAGACTGGCACTCAGGCGTTTCAATATGCTGCTGGCTTGTCACTACTGTTCCTCTCTGGGGTCTCCATGCTCCTATTAAGGGCACTAGGAGGTGACTGAGGGACTAATTAGAAGTCCTTTAATTCCCCTTTCTGGGTCTTCCCTGGTGGCTCAGTGGTAAAGAATCTGCCTGCAATACAGGAGATGCAGGTTTGATCCCTGTGTTGGGAAGATCCCCTGGAGAAGGAAATGGCAACCCACTCCAGTGTTCTTGCCTGGAGAATCCCATGGACAGAGGAGCCTGGCGGGCTCTAGTCCATGGGGTTGCAAAGAGTCAGACATGTCTGATCGACTAAACAACAGCAACCAATTCCTTTTCTAAGTCAGCTTGCACAGTGTTCAGAGGCCTAGTTCTTTTCAGTCAGAGGGGAGAGGAAAGATTTGCAAGTGGAGAGGTGAGCAGTAAGTATCCCCATTGAGAAGCTGATTCAGACCTGTTTGGGGGAACAAATTAGCATAGGACTGGGGAATGTCAGTGAGTGTAGAACCCACTGGCCTCTGAGCCCCAGGATGGGAAATAGGCCAAAGAGTTCTTCTGTCTGAGTTCTGGCTTGACTCCTAGTGTGGACCCCTGGATCCTTTTCCTTACCCTCAACCAAAGCTATAATGGTGACTTTACTTTTGAGGGTCATCTCAGATGGAAGGAGGTTCTGGATGATTTAGATGTTGTGTATTAATGCATATATATGGAACCTAGAAAGGTGGTACTAATAACAACCTATTTGCAGGGCAGCAATGGAGACACAGACAGAGAACGGACTTGTGGACACAGTGAGGGAAGGAGAGGGTGGACAAATAAGAGAGTAGCTTTGAAACATATATATTACCGTGTGTAAAATAGATAGCCAACGTGTGACAGCTTGCTGTATGACACAGGGAGTTCAAACCAGTGTTCTTCGACAGCCTAGAGGGATGGGATGGGATGGGAGGTGGGAAGGAGGTTCAAGAAGAGGACATGTATATACCTATGGCTGATTCATGTAGATGAATGGCAGAAACAACACAATATTTTAAAGCAATTATCCTCCAATTAAAAATAAATAAATTAAAAAAACAAAACCCACAGATAACTGGAAAATATTCCAGAGAGTTGAATCAAGGTCTTGTTCTTTTTTTTTTTTTTTTAAGTGAACTGCTGAGTCAGGCAATGGTTCCAGCTCCAGATGTGTTCAGTTCCTGCAAATTATGTGATAGGAAATTGTAATGGTTTTTGAAAGGTGTCTTAATAAATGTGGTTTTTATGGGACCACTTAGAATCTCCCCCACCTCCCTAGTTTTTTTCCAAGCCCTGCCTGTGAACTGCATCTTTCTTTTAACAACTGCTCATCGCATGCTAGATATTTGAATGGAAATCCAGTCTATACAAAATCAATATACACTGGATTTTTCTTCATGTGTGTACTAAGGAGATATTTGTTGAATATTTAATTCTCAAGGCCACAGAGGCATTCCTATATCCTTTGACTTTCTTCTCTTTAAGTATCTGTTTCATATTTCATACCATTGGTACATTCTTTACATCGGTCAAGTATGGCCTGTTTGTATTTCAGCCACCCTGAAATACAGGCAAGTCATCCGCCCTTGCTTTTTTTAATCATCCTTTATTTGTAGGTGTGCCATCTTTCCCTGTCCTTCTCTAATACAATTACTCAAACAGTCCTTTCTTTTCCATGTTAAAATAGTGCTAACTCTCCTTTGAAGTTCACTCCCTGTATTTATTTTTCTTGATTTTTAAATTTCTGCTCCATTAAGCTTCTCTCTGTTCCTTTTCTCTCATAGATTTTAATACCCAATTTAATACTGGAACTTATACTTACTTTTTCATCTTTTGTAAAATAAACGGGCCCTGTATGGATAGACCCACTTAGAGAGTGGATCTGCTGTGATAGAAAATACTAGGAAAGTAAATTCCATACCTAGGATTTCTCTCTTGGGCTTTTTACAGTTTTTTACATCACTCCAGAATGTTCTGTAGAATCCAGGGCCAAGTTCTCTGGCCAGTTATCTGGATCTTCATGTCTATTAATGCAGCTTAAGCCTGTGCTAACTCCGTTGTAATATGTCACCTGGTTGGCTGGTTTTGAGTTTCTAGAAATCTAAACCCTTCATAATAATAACAGCAACAATAATAATAAGAAACTGCATACTTTCTGTAAAATAGGCACTTTACACATATCAGTTCTAAAATATAATGAACTAAAAGTTGCTCAGTCGTGTTTAATTCTTTGTGACCCCACGGACTGGACAGTCCATGGAATTCTCCAGGCCAGAATACTGGAGTGGGTAGTCTTTCTCTTCTCCAGGGGATCTTCCCAACCCAGGGGTCGAATCCGGGTCTCCTGTATTGCAGGAGGATTCTTTACCCCCTGAGCCACCAGGGAAGCCCAAGAATACCAGCATGGGTAGCCTATCCCTTCTCCAGTGGATCTTCCTGACCCAGGAATCAAACTGGGATCTCCTAAATTGCAGGTGGATTCTTTACCAGCTGGCTACCAGGGAAGCTCAAAATAAATAAATATAAGATTTATTTATTTATTGACTGCTCTGGGTCTTCATTGCTCTGCTGGCTTTTCTCTAGTTGCGGTTTGCGGACTTCCCGTTGTGGTGGCTTCTCTTGCTGCAGAGCCTGGGCTCCAGGGCACATGGGCTTCAGTGTTGCCGCAAGTGTGCTCAGAAGTTGCCACTCCCGGGCTCTAGAGCCCAGGTTCAGTAGTTGTGGTGCACGGGCTTAGATGCTCCGTGGCATGTGGGATCTTCCCAGATCAGGGATCAAACCTGTGTCTCCTGCATTGGCAAGCAGACTCTTCACCACTGAGCCACCAGGGAAGCCTGTAAACTATAAGATTATATAGAGGATTAAATAAAGGCTCAAGGTGAGTGTGTACATCGTCCAAGTTGGCATGGATCAAGGCAGGTTTGGTTGTTTTTCTTCTCTGCAAAATCTCCTGAGCTTGTATTTCTCTCATCCTACATTCTAATATTGCTGGCTTCATTCAGGTCTTTATACTTACACAGATGATATTCTGATGATGTTAGTTTCAATCCTTTTTTGGAACTGATTTTGTCTTAGCATCGATTTTCTATTCCTGTTACGTTCTTTTGCATCTTCCAATGACCTGATAAATATTCCTTCTGTGTCTGCGTGGAAATTGTTCACAGGACCAAGAACACAGGAGAGTTGCCCACCACAAGAAGCTTCCTATCTCAGTGTCCGTTTCTAAATACATTTTGGAGAGAGTCAGGTAGCAACCTGTGACTCCGTTTAACCACTGTCATTCAGCCACTGTTTTTGTATTGTTTATTAGGATTTAGGGCAACTGAAATCAGTAAGAGTGAGACACTATAGGAGGTCCTGTGGAAATGAGATGCTAAACAAAATGCAGTCTTTTTGTGGTTTGGAAGAAGAGGGAATGAATAGACAAGTATACCAGTAATTATAAGCAAAACAGGATGAGTCTCCTCTCAGATGTAGAGAGACCAGGGAGATTTGACTTGGATGAGTGTAAACTTTACAGATCCACTTGTAGGTCTTGTTCTGCAGTCCATGGGGTCACAAAGAGTCAGACAGGACCTAGCGACTGAATTGAACTGTAGGTCTTGTAGAGAGAAGGCTACATCTCGAGAGTCGCATGCCAGCTTCATCTTAAAGGGATGCAGAGGTCTGTGTGGGGTGAGAGGTTATTGCCTATACATGTGCAGATGGACAGCACAGGCCATGTGTGTGAAACAGCTAAGCCATCCGCTTTGACTTGTGGGGCGTGGGGTGCATAGGAGGTACACTGTGCAATTGTGTCGAAGGCTTTGGTCATGGACTTCTACCAGGCTGAAGAGCTTGGACTTGGCCTTGCCGACCACAGTGTACTGATTTTGAACACAGACTCCAGAGTCAGACTTCCTGGGCATGAATTCTGTTGTGCTCCCTACTAGCTGTGTGCAGGCTCAGTCCCTTAGTCGTTTAGTCTGACTCTTTGTGACCCCATCGACTGCAGGCCGCCAAGCTCTCTGTCCATGGGATTTCCCAGGCATGAATACTAGAGTAGGTTGCCATTTCCTCCTTTAGGGGATCTTCCCGACCCAGGGATCAAACCCATGTCTCTTGCATCTCCAGCACTGGTGGGTGGATTCTTTACCACTGCACCACCTGGGAAGCCCTACTAGCTGTGTAATCTTAGGTTATTTGCTAAAACCTCTGTGCCTCAGTTTCCCTGTCTGCAAAATGAAGTTAAAACATTAACCTCTTTGTAAGTTTTTTTGTGAGGATTAACTGAGTTAACATTTATTAAGTCCTTACCCAGTGCCTGCCAAACAGTAAATGCTAAGTGCTTGTTAAAGAGGAGAGATTTTTGTTGTTGTTGTTTGGAGGAAGAAAATCACATAGCACAAGTTGGATGGTAAAATGCTTACACTGGTAGCTGTGAGAATTATGGGCTAGGTAGAGGCTGTGTATGTGTATTACGGGTGGGGGCGAGTAAAAAACAGTGAGAAAGTCAATGGGAGGGGTAAGACATCATGAGGGAGGGTCTAAAAGAGAGTGTCAAGAGGACCACTTCATTCAGTATTCCATTAATTTTCCCTTCCCTAATTGACCTGTCCTTGTTGATTGTTCAGATTTAAATCTCAGTGCACAAGCTCCCTTTTTGTTCTTTTCCATCTTCTGAGAAGTCATCAGCAAAGCAAGTCTACAGTCGAGAATCTTTCAGCTGCTCTGCAGTGAGTACCATTAGACATGTTGTCAATACTTGGATAGATGATGCCTCTTTATCATGACTCCATTTTACCTCTGTAATGTGAGGAAAGCATCTCCTTCATTGCTCTCTGTGTCAGTGTGGTTAATAAACAACAAACATACATAACAACCCCCAGCACACATTATATCTTATTAGCAGTCCAGTCGCTACATAAAATCCTGCGTCTTTGCCTCTGACCAAATGATAGAAACCTGATAATCAAGCCCGACATTCTTCATGTATAGTAGAGGAATTGTGATTCTCACTTTTTAACGTCTGATCTCCTTTTCATCATTTGAAATGTACATGAAACACACATCCAGCAAGTGATAGTTAATGGTAGAACCCACCTATATGTAATAAGGGATATTTTTGGACACTCTGAAGTTCGGCTTTCTAAGATTCAATTCAAGATAAAAGGATCGCAAAAATAAAAAAGATCATATAAGTATTGTAGCAAGCTGCTGTGGTTAGGGAGGTCGTTTAAAAATAGGGAATCTTTACTTCCCACTTGGAGGAATTATTGATTGAAGCCTGAACTGGGGTCTTTGTTTCTGCCTCTCATTTGTCGAAATGATCTTTCGAAAAGGCTGCAGATATCTTATGCTATCTGAGACCTGTGAAGGGAAGGACATTATTAAAAGAAAGGAACAGAATCAGTGTCTGTGTAGACACAGGTTTAGGATTATTTAGAATTCGATTATGGATTATGTGTTTTCAGATCCTGTCTGGGTCTCAGCTCTCAAAATCTGTTGCTTTTGAGTCCAGTGCCTTTAGCCCACAGCTCGGGCTACATGTGACCCAGTAGTCACCCTTTCCCAGTCCTGCGGTCATTCTCCATCCCAGCTACCCAGTGAAATCACCCTGAGGACTGAAAAATAACGGTGCCCAGCCCCATGGCCAGAGTTTGATGTGATTAGATTGACGACAGCAGTTCTCATAGACATTAGGGTTGGGAATCCCCACTTTAGAGACCACTTACCCCTCAGGCAAGAAGATCTAAAGAGTTTACGGTGAACACTCTTCCACTCAGCATCACCGTGATATTTGCTGCTGTCTGGCCTTAACACGGCTACTCTTTTGGAAGCTGATTTCTCTATGAGCCTCAAAGACCCCAGTCTTCCCTTTGACCTCAGTTCTGATGACTGGAGTTCAGCTCTCTTTCCCTGTGGCTGAGTTCATGACTCGCTAACTGCCTGCTTCCTCACAGTCTTTGGAAGCCCAGAACTCTTCCTTTTTTAATTTTATTTTTTTGCTCTTGGGAAATTGCCCCTAGAATCTGCTAGTGCTAACTAGCCGTTCTTACAGAGCACCGCTCCTGAATGCCCCCTTTCAGTATTCTCTCTCCCAGCTTCCACTCTTGCTCTTGTTGGGTGTCCCTGACATGACAGTTGGCCCCCACACCCGTGGGGTGGGGGGCACCACGGTTTCGGAGAGCCTCGAGCTGGATTGATTTGACCTGCTGCCCCTGAAGCCGTGTCTTGTCTTGCTGCCCTCAGAGTTTGTTCTGGTTGAGAAGCTGGGTCTCTTTCTTGATTCCTGCCCCTTTCTGTCCTAGCTGTAGGTCCCTGTATGCTACCTCACCCTTTACGAGGTGAAAGGCGCTGGTTCAGATGAACCCATTGTGAAGACCAGGCTGCTGGGTGATGTGCTCCTGGACAGAGAGGGTGGCAGAAACTTTGGGAGATACTGATGTCTCCCGCTTTCCACTGAGATCAGTGAGTCACCAAGCTCGGCAGCCTGTCTCGCGTGGACCGTTCCTCTGAATCTCTCCAGTGGTTGATGCGTCGCCTGGGGGCACCACACGTCCATGCAGTGGCTTGAGTGTCAGTGATACTTGCTTTGGGCAGGTTTCCCCAAATTTCAGTTTTTGTCTTTGTTAATATCCAGGGTGCTTCATTCATTGCTTCATCTGTCGTCCAGAAATTGAGGTATTAAGGTTTGTAGACGCCCAGTCTCTTATTGACACAGGAGGAAGGGTGGCATTCTCACACACTTGCGTGCACTGCTGTGTGTGTAGTGGAGCCCTTGCTCCACTGCGGTCTTAGTGTGAGAAGACGTAGCTTTAGGATTATGGAAAATTTGACTAATTTGGATAGTTCGAAGTAATGTTATCAGAAATAAACCCCAGTCTTAAAACATTTACATATTTTTCATAGTTTCTCACATATCTGGGCTCTGATTCTCCCAGCAGCTACTCTGCTTGCCACCTGGTTTATTAATTTACTTTCACACTGAAGCCAAGTAGGCTTTGGTCCTGCTGGTTTGTCAGTTCCCTGGGTGTTCCATCCAGGACTGGGTATTAGCCGTCGTTGCCTGTCTTCAGGGGAGCACCAGTGGACACACCTGTTTGGGCCTCATCTCTGGCAATTCTGTGTAATTAAGTCAGGTGGGGTTCCTAAGCATCTGTATTTTTTTAAAATTTATTTTTAATTGGAGGGTAATCACTTTACAATCTTATTAGTTTCTGCTGTACAACAACATGGATCAGCTGTATGGATACATATATCCCCTCCCTCTTGCGCCTCCCTCCTATGGCCGCTACCCCCATTCCACGCCTCTAGGTCATTACAGTGAGCGTGGAGCTGAGCTGAGCCATGGTACATGGTAGTGTATATTAGAGTGTATATGTTAATGCTATCTTCTCTCTTAATTCATCCCACCGTTTCTTTCCCCACTCCCCCCATGAGCATCTATATTTTTGCAAAGACCCCCAGGTAATTCTGATGTATCCTAAAGCTGAGAAATACAGTTGTAGAAGAACTGAAATAAATACCAGACAGGCATGGCCTTTAGAGATTTTTCCAGCCCTGAGATGTCATACAGGTTGGTCTAGCGTAAGGTGTCAGAAAGTTTTAGAAAAATTCAGAAAAACGATGAAAATGAGAAGTTAATGAATAAAAAATTATACATTGTAAGAGAATCCTTTATCATTCAGAAGGATTTTCTTCAGGACTGTTTCAAACAGAGAGCTTCTCCAGTACATTCAAAAGATAAGTTGGTACAAAATAGGAAAAGGCTGAGATACAGCTTTTTGAAACAGCTCCTGGGAACAGAAACCAGATTGTCCCAGATCTCCTGTCTTTTACCTGAAAAGAAGCTGTTCAGGACCTGGTCGGTTGGTTCTCTAATGCTTTGGGATTGGGAAAATGAATTCTAAGTTTTTGCATTATTATTATTAATAGAGCAACCATACTGCTCTTGCCACATTGATAACTTTAATGTTAAAAAAAAACACTCAAATTTCCTAGTGACTCACAAGTGCTTGTGAAATAAGACACCATGAACCCTGTCATCTAAAAGATACCTTATAAAGTGCTTTCATTTCTTCTCTTTTTATTTAGTGCTAAAAAGAGAGCTAAGTGAATTTGGATACTCTGCTACCCTATGTATAGCTCAAGGAATAGGGTTCGAGAGTGGAGAGTAAAGAGTCTGCTACAGTATTCAGTGAGGAACAGTGAAAAGGACCACTGCATTCTAGAACGTGAGGGACGAACGGTACTACTTTACAGGGCAAGAAATAAGTGAACCCCCTTGAAGAAAAATGAGTAGAGCAGTAACTTCAAATTATACTTATTTGTATGTATGTTTATATTACATATACACTATGTATATATATATATATATATATATATATATATATATATATATATATGTATTTAGGTTTCCCTGGTGGCTCAGTGGTAAAGAATCCGCCTGCTAATGCAGGAGATGCAGAAGACATGGGTTTGATCCTTGGGTCAAGAAGATCCCCTAGAGGAGGAAAACGGCACCCCATTCTGGTATTTTTGCCTGAGAAGCCCATGGATAGAGGAGCCTGGTGGGCTATAGTCCATGAGGTCACAAAGAGTCAGACACGACTTAGTGATAAAAGTTGACACCTGGATTATTTGATGTTACTTCAGATTTTGAATAAAGAAAAGGGAGCTAAGATTTCTCTTCGTAAAATCAGAGCAAAGAAGCATTTTTGTCATCTGATCCTCTTGAAAATCCTGACTGCTTGGAGCAAGCAAATGGGGTTGTTGTTTTCTTTTTTCCTCTCATACCATGAACATTTACTGGCTTCACAAGTGGTCTCTTCATTTATCCTCTTAGAACTTCATTATCTTTTTTCCTTTCCAATCAGCAAAGTGCATGTTAAATAGTCTTGGGTACTCAGGAGCCAATTATGTAATTTAGAAGTGTAAAAGTTCTCATTACCTCCCTACAGTCTGCAGTCTTTTTCTTCTGAATCCGTAGAGCGCTTGGCAAGACTTTCTCTTTAACACCATGGTAGGGTTTCTTTAAAGCAGTTTCTAGGAAAAGGTATTATTTTGGGATCACATAGGGAGATCAGAATTAAAAAAAAAAAAAAAAAAAAAAATCCTCCTCTCCTTAAAATGACACAGCGCACTCTGTTCCCAGTGTGAAAGATTTAAATTGCTGTCACTCAGGTCATGTGCTTTCCATTAAGGCAACACCCACAGGCTGATTTAAGAGATTTAGTGTAACCGGTTGAACAGTTGAAATGGTATAACTCCCTTCTGTGTTGGTACTTTTGAAGTTGGTTTCCTGTTTTGACTGTTGCCTTTGGGATCGTAAATTACTCCAAAAAGTTCATCTGAGTAAATTAAATTCCACATCTGATTTTCTTCAAGATTTCGGTTTCATTTGGTTTTACTGTTCAGCTCATTGAGGCTTACAGAGGTCAAGTGCGTCTGCCAAGGTCATCTAGCGTGTCGCTGTCTTAGCGCAGGTGAGTTTTAAGTCCCTGTTGATGTCTGCATTCTGCTTTCATCCATCTGTTCATTGACCGCCAGTGCATCCTTGTTGGTTGGTCTCCTTATGAACTGGCTGAGTTTAAGGAACTTCCACACCAGTGGGACTTTCTGGGAAGCCTGCGTGTTCAAGGGCTGTCTTTTATATGCAAATGAGAAACATACAGAGATCAATTAGAATCATCTTTTGCATGCAGCTCTCTAGGGATTTGTTCCCCCACGCCAGCAAAATCAGGCCCAGGTTCATCACTTGGATGCTTGTGTGGGGCGGGATGCTAGTCATGTGCTGTCTGGTATTTGAGACTGGCATGATGGAAGGCAGGATGGCCTGCAAATAGATGACTTCATTTCAGGGGCATGGAGCCTTTGCCAGGAGAGGAATGTTTTGCATTCATTTCCTAGAGGCTGCTGCAAGTGTGGCATAACTGCTAGATTTTTGTGGCTGCTCCTGTAGGTTTTTGTCTGCTCCGATCTCACAAGTGAAGCTTGCAGGAATGCACCTAGGAGACTATACCAGAAGCATTAGAAAATAGGAACCCATAATTAGCCTGCACGGTCTCAAGCCTTCTAGGATATGCTAGAATGCAAAACGCTTTGAAAAAAATGCCTAGGTTGAAATTTAGTTTAAACTTATTAAGTGAGTAGCATGAATAGAGAGCCAAGGCATACTGTAATTACATATAACTTTTGAGGTCTGAATTCATCAAAAACTGTATTCAAGCTCCCATTTTGTCTCTCCTGTGGAATACCCAGAGTAATTTATTTTTTTAAAAACATGAAAGCAGACATTTTTGACTGTTGGTTTCCCTGCTCAGTTAATAATGCTTTTTAGTTAAGCAGTTTCTTCCGTTTGGGTCTCTCCCCATTTTCCCTCATTTCAGGGTGGTTGGGAAGGCATTGTTGATGCTAATAAATATAGGGCTAATCATTGAGCCACTCTATCGCCTACCTCAGCACACATAGCTTTGCCGTCAGGCAGAGATAAATTAGTAAAGGAGAAAGATGATTTAAAGCAATGCCTGAAAATGATTATCACACAAAGGCCAGCATTTAGGAAGCTGTTCAGCCACAGAGAGATTCCCAGGGAGGCTGAAGCGACAGCCTTTATCTTGCAATAAGGGCAAATGGTGAAAATCAAGTGTCGGCCCAGGCACGTTTTATGTCCATTTGAGTGACTAAAGGCCAATTTGGCGCAGCACGTGTTTGGATCATATGCTGTAAAGCCCATGACCTTGTTTCCTATTGCTGATTTATCGCTTTTGTGTGCTTCAAGCTTTCTGTGGGAAGAAAAAAAAATCCTCGACCCTTGATGGAAAAGTGGGCAAAGCCAGAAGTGGGCTCAGGAGTTGTATTGTGCCTCTCTCTTCACTTCTTGAGGGCAGCTGGCGGAATCATCCCTAGCTTGGAATGCTTCGGGACTGGGGCACACGGGCAGGGACGGTGTTTTGTCAGAGAAGCCACCAGGTGTAAAACACAATAAGAGTCTTTGCAGGCCAAGTGGGCAGAGCTGTTAGAAGTGCACCCGCTCCATTTAAAGGGGGTTCAGGTCTTGTCAGGATCAAATGAATGCAGTTCAACAGCAGTGGCTCAGAAGGCTCTCCAAAGAATCACTGGGACCCATTTGCTGGTTATTGGTTGATCTGCTGTATTCCCGCCAATGCTCTGAAAACTCAGCATGCTCCTCGTACATAGTCTTTGAACTTGTTTCTGAGATGTGGCATTATTATATGGGAATTAGGAGTCCTTGACCACTTCACAATTTTTCTTTTGGTTTTTGGCTGGTTGGAGTTAAATTTTTCACATCAGTCAGTTGTGTCCTGGGTTGGCTTCTTCAGCTTTGGGGATATTAAATTCTTTCCTTTCCGTGTAAGTGCAGACACGCATCTTACATTGGAGTCCTGCCCTGTGCTGCTGGTTTGGGGGCCCTGCTGAGTTAATAAGGAATGTGCCTTCCATCCACCCATCCCGTGGCACTCACTTAACCCTGGCTAAATAATAATGAGCTACACAGGTGGGTTTTGTGGCTCACATTTCTTTGGTAAATTTTATTTTCGCAGGTAGCATGCTTTTCCGGCTTTGATTATTGTGGTCCCCGTTTGTAACAGGATCACCACAGTAACCTGCTTTTCAGAGCAGGTACAGACATGGTGCCAAGGGGCCCGTGTTGATGCCAAATCCCGCTTCCTCTGTGGGCTGCAAACTGGGAGCAGGTGATCAGACTTCAGGACAGACTAGTCACTGCCCCTCTGAGCCACAGGGGCAGAGAGAGGTTGAGGCGCTCGCTCTGTGCCCTCGGAAGAGACCCTTCCTTGCGAGAGCTTTGTCACTTGTGGCTCCAGCCCTCCTTTTATCCATTTGTTTTAGTTTGTTCCTAACCCAGGGAGTCAAGCGAATTGCAGAGTGCTTGCTGAAGCTTGATGGGACATTAGAAGTCATCTTTCCAATTACTCAATTCACAGATGAAAGAGGTGAACCCAGTTACATTAATTCAACCAGTTTAAATACTCAGTGCCTGAGACCAGGCCAGAATGTGGGTCTCCTGACCTTCAGCCTAAAACATTCTTCATTCATCACTCAGCTTCCCGTCAAGATGAATGTCATGACCTGGAGTAGGGATTACAAAGATTAATCGTTGGATTTCGAGAATCAGGTTGGAAAGAGTAGGGTCAGGATGGGCTCATCAGTTTTCTTGACTGGTCCTCAGAGTTGGAAAGAGGGCAGAATTCCTTGAATACTTTGTAAGGATCTAGCTATTAGTCTCTGTAAAACCTGTTCAGTTTCACTCAGAGAAATCTGACCTCTTGCATTCATGATGAGTCAGGAGACACACAGCTATTCCTGGACAAGCCATTGATTTTTCACTGGCCTCAGCTTCCTCATGTGTAAAATCAGAGTAATAGTCCTCATCACCACGAGTGAGAGATGATGCAAGTCATCCCCTGTGTCCTAAGTTTCTTATGAAGGAGGCCGGTCATCCTGGGGTAATCTAAACCAGTGTTGTTACAGTGTGGGATTACTGTAACAATAATCCCAAATAATCCCACAATAATCAAAGCCGGAAAAGCATGCTACCTGCGAAAATAAAATTTACCAAAGAAATGTGAGCCACAAAACCCACCTGTGTAGCTCATTATTATTCAGCCAGGGTTAAGTGAGTGCCACGGGATGGGTGGATGGAAGGCACATTCCTTATTAACTCACAGCACCAGCATCACTGGGAAACTTGTTAGAAAGGTAAATCCTTGGGCCCCATCTCTGAACTAGTCTGTATCACCAACTGTAGGGGAGAGCCTGCCAATCTGTGTTTTAATGAGGCTTCCAAGTGATTCTAATGCACAACAAAGTTTGAGACCCAAAGATCTAAACAGTTCTTTCTGGCTTTCTTGTACCCTAGACTGTAGCCATGGAACTGAGGAAGTTTAAAAGGAAACATTTATATGAGAATAGACTGATGTTCATGGATAACTGAGTATCCCTTAAACTTCAGGAGGGAGAAACAAATGTTTTGTAGCTCTGTTCTGTGCCTTTATTATTAACCGTATTGGGGGACGGGGGAATGTGAGAGTCTGTATCCAGCTATAAGCTCTGCAGGGCTGGGGCCACACCCGGCATACTCCGTTACTTTCCCCAGCATCTGTCACAGTCTCTGGAACACACTTGGAACTTAATATTTCTTGAAGAATGAACAAATGAATGCTGAGAATGCTTTGCATGGACCCAAAGGTTATCATACCAAGTGAAGCAAGTCGGAGAAAGACAGATATCTTATGATATTGCTTATATATGGAATCTAAAAAAATGGTACAAACTTATTTTACAAAACACAAGCAGACTTGGAGACATAAGAAAAACATACTTATGGCTTCCAAAGGGGAAAGATTGGAGGGGAGGGATAAATTAGGAGTTTGAGATGAACAGATTCACACTACTATATATAAAATAGATAAGCAACTATATATCTATATATATAGTTAATGTGTTAATGTATATATATGCACATATATATAGCACAGGCGACTGTATTCAGTATCTTTTTTGTTGTTATTAGTTTGTTTTTAATTGAAGGAGAATCGCTTTACAATATTGGGTTGGTTTCTGCCATACAGCAACCTGTTAAACCTCCCTTCCACCTCCAACCCCATCCCACGTCTCTAAGTAGTCACCGAGCCCGGAGCTGAGTTCCGAGTCATGCAGCAGATTCCCATTAGCTATCTGTTTTACCTATGGTAACGCGATGTGTCTGTGCTACTCCCTCAGTTGGTCCCACCCTCTCCTTCCCTCGCTGTGTCCACAAGTCTGTTCTCTATGCCTTCGACTCCACTGTTGCCCTGCAAAAAGGTTCGTCTGTACCATCTTTCTAGATTCCATGTATGTATATATGTTGATGTGTGATATTTGTTTTTCTCTTTCTGACTTGTTACTCTCATCCCACTTTAGGACTGAGAGACTATGGGTCTTCCTAGGTGGTCTCAGGGCCGGGGCTTGTGGTCCACTTCTCTGGAGAAGGAAACTTTTCAGAGAACCCACAGGCAATAGCTGGGCTGGGAGAGAAGTCTTACAGGTAGGTGCTCCAAAAAGTGCTGGGGAACACGGAGGGAAAGGCAGGAAGTTACAAGAGGAAGTGCAGGAAGGGACCCTGCGTGGATGTTATTATGAAGCATTTCTCAAGGACAGCTCTGCTTGTGTTTTTGTTCCATAAGGCAGATACCCGACAGCCCACAAAATCTTACTATGGAGCACCAGAAAACAGATAGCAAATAACGTTTTCAGTGTAACTTTGCTCCAGAGAAAAATAGACTTCAGATTAGTGATTGAGTCCAAGCTATTACTAAAATGCAGAGGAAAAAAAGTTTTTCATTGTCCTCCCAGCCTTTACCCTTTCTTTAAATTCTGTGGTTTTTTCACAAAAAGAAGATAGTGTGGTTTGACAGTATTCATTTTTCATAAAGCAAAATTTCTGTACTCATTTATAAAGTCAGTTGATCTAGAAAGTTAAATTTTCCCCATCTCTGTGTTAAACCCTCTGCTTTGCTCCTTCTATGCATTTGTCAGGGATGAGGACTACATTTCCTTTCTTTTTAAACTAGTTTTAATCAATCGATAGAGGTTAGGGGCAAAGAGGGCCGTGATTGATTACTGATGACTATGGGAAATTGCCTGTGGGAGGAAGTATGTTTAATATATTTTGCAGTTTATTCTCATTTGTAAATTTTTAGTCAAGAGCAACTTTGTTATAATGTTGTATTATTTTAAGAAGCAGACAGCTGGGCATATAAACCGAGGAAACCAGAATTGAAAGAGCCACGTGTACCCCACTATTCATCACTGCATTGTTTACAATAGCCAGGACATGGAAGCAACCTAGATGCCCATCAACTGACGAATGGATAAGAAAGCTGTGGTATATATACACAATGGAATATTACTCAGCATTAAAAAAAAATTCATTTGAATCAGTTCTACTCAGGTGGACGGAACTGGAGCCTATTATCCAGAGTGAAGTAAGCCAGAAGGAAAAACAACAATACAGTATACTGACGCATATATGTGGAATCTAGAAAGACGGTAACGAGAACCCAGCATGCGAGACAGCAAAAGGAACGCAGATGTATAGAACAGACTCATGGACTCTGTGGATGAGGGCAAGGGTGGGATGATATGGGAGAATGGCATTGAAACATGTTAATTATCATATGTGTAATCAATTGCCAGCCCAGGATTGATGCTCGGGGCTGGTGCACCGAGATTTCCCGGGGGGAGGAAGTTGGGAGGGAGGAGGGAGGGGGGTTCTGGAGGGGGAGCATATGTAAACCCGTGGTGATATCATGTCATTGTATGGCAAAACTAATAAAAAAAAAAACTCATTAAAAAAAAAAGAAGCAGACAAGTTGATGAAATGTTACAATTTGGTAAATCAAGATGTGGAGACAGAAATGTTCACTATACTAATCTATGACTTTCTGTATATTTGAAATACTTCATGAGAAAATATTTTTAAAATAGTAATGATAATCACGGATGCTAGTTACAGTGATTTAATTTCAGATTTAAACTGCATTATTTCAAGTTGCCATTTTTCTCTTTCACTATTTGTTTTGCTTTGTTTTACTTATTACTTAGCTTTTCTATTCAGGAAGCAAAGTTATCCATTTCTGTAAAGAAGACTTACTTGCAACTAATTTCTATGACTCCTATTTTGATACTTTCTTCCACATTCTTTCCCCCTTCCCTTTTGTTGTTTCTGGAAAGTTGCATGATGGACTCTTGATTAACATAGGGTTTGGTGAAGAATTTTAGATCTAATGATTTCAGACCTATATAAAAAATACAGTTTCCCATGTACCCACCATTCCCGGGTCTCAATGCTAAAAATAAAATCCTGGGGCAGCATGAGAAACAATTGTTTCCTGATTTTCAGTTTCTAGTGACCTACTCCCTTGTGACTCAGCTGGGAAAGAATCCACCTGCAGTGCAGGAGACCTGGGTTTGATCCCTGGGTTTCGAAGATCCCCTGGAGAATGGAAAGGCTACCCACTCCAGTATTCTGGCCTGGAGAATTCCATAGACTGTATAGTTCACGGGGTCGCAGAGTCCGATACAATTGAGTGACTTTCACTTTCACTCCTGGGAAAGATTGAAGGCAAAAAGAGAAGGCGGCAACAGAGGATGAGATGGTTAGATATCATTACTGACTCAATGGACGTGAATTGGAACAAACTCCGGAAGATAGTGGAGGACAGAGCCTGGTGTGCTGTAGTCCATGAGGTTGCAAAGACTCACGTGACTTAGTGACGGAACAAGACTGAACAACAACTCCAGGAAAGGGGCAAAGCAGCCCTCTTTATAGTTACTACAGACATCTCCACCCCATTTGCTTCAGGGCAAAAGTAGCTCTTCTGGAAAACACTGTAAGGAGGAAGATAAAGATAAAGGAAATTTGAGGAATGTTGCTTATAAACCAACCCTGCTCAGAGTTTATGACTTGATAGACTGAACTCTGTCTTTAACGGGTGATGCTATTTTTGCCTAGTTTTTTGATCTCCAGTGTGATTATGGTTAAAAAGACTAACTGTACTTAGTGTTAGCAACTAAACAACAACTACGTAAGGATGTGGATGAACTAAAACATTCACACTGCTGACAGCCATATGAAATGGTACAACTGCTTCAAAAAAGAACTTGGCAGCTTCTTCTTTTAAAAATATTTATTTATTTATTATTTTTTAAATTTTTGGCTGTGCTGGATCTTCATTGCACTGCTTGGACTTCTCATTGTGGTGGCTTCTCTTGTTGCAGAGTATGGGCTTTAGGCATGCATGCCCAGTAGTTGTGGTGCACAGGCTTAGTTGCCTGCGGCATGTGGGATCTTCCCGGACCAGGGATCAAACTCATGTCCCCTACATTGGCAGGCGGATTCTTAACCGTTTGACCACCAGGGAAGTCCTGGCAGCTTCTTAAAGAAGTAAAATAGCTACATACCATGTTACCCAGCCGTTCCACTCCTAGGAATTTACCAAAGAGAAATGAACCGTATATTCATACAAAGACTTGTGCATGAATCTTCATGGCATCTGTAGTTATAATCACCCCAACCTAGACACAGTCCAGATGTTCATCAACAGGTGAATGGATGAGCAAACGGTGATCTACCCATTCACTACAATATTATTCTGCAATAAGAAGGAATGACTTTTTGGTACATATGACAGCCTGGATGAATCTAAAAATAATTGTGCTGAGTGAAAAAAGCCAGACAAAAAAAATAATATGATTCCACTTATACAAAATTCTCAAAAATTCAAACTATTCCATAGTGAAAGAAAGCAGGTTAAGGGTTATCTGGGATGGCAGAGTGGGAAATAGAGGGGGAGAGGAATTACAGAAAATCAGGAGGAAACTTGATGGAATAATGGATACCTGTGTTAATTATGGTCATGTTTTTTACTTTTATATACACATTAAAATTTATCACATTGTACACTTCAAGTACGTTCAGCTTATTATGTCAGTTATACCTCAAGAAAACTGTTAACAGGCTTCCCTGGCAACTGAGGCAGTAAAGAATCCTCCTGCAATTCAGGAAACCTGGGTTTGATCCCTGGAGAAGGGCATGGCAACCCACTCTAGTATTCTTGCCTGGAGAATCCCATGGACAGAGGAGCCTGGGGGTCTACAGGCCATGGGATCACAAAGAGTCGAACATGACTGAGTGACAAACACTTTGACTTCGAAGGCTGTTGAAAAGAAGGGGAAGGAAAAGAGGAGAGAAGGGAAGGGAAGGAAAGACAAAGGGATAGAAAAGGGTGAAGGGAGGGATGGAGAAAAGGGTCTGGGGACTTGAGTTGGGGTCTTGGACCTGTCATTTATTTGCTCTGTTTCTATGGGTGAATTGCATTTTCTATTATTTGAATATTATATAGATAATATTCAAATATTATATATTTGAATTGTATTCTGTGAGCCTTGGTTTTCTTTTCTATAAAATGAGGTTAGTAACATCCACCTCACATGTAGATAATGTGTAACAATATTTTGCCATATGCAAAATGTCCTTCTAGTAATAGGCATTATTATGAATGTTATTTACAGTATTTATCAAGCAGATACAAACTGTAGCCATTGGGGCATTTTCCTGTTACTTTGGGAGAGATGTCTGGAGTCCTTTGAGGTGGAGGGGATGCTTACCAGAAGTGGGGTCTGTCTGCTCGCTGCTCTAAAGCCAGTAAAGAGGCCAGGTTGGTGGAAAGGAAAGTTTGCTTTAGTCTGGAAGCTGGCAACCAGTGGGGCGGAGAGCTGGACTCTTGCCAAAGGCTAGTTGCCCACCACTGACAACCAACGGACAAGAGCTCTTATCAGAGAGAAGGGGCTCCACGCAGAAACAGTACAGTCCGCTCGGACAGTCACCTTGAAATTGGTCATCAGTGCTCTGACCAGCGTTGTCTTAATTGTTCTAAGGACCTTCAGTTTCCAAGGTCAGTTTGTTCCCATTCCTTGAGGCCAGTTCTTAGAATTGTGGCAGCATGTGTCATGGCTACAACTGGTCATCATGTAGTTGACTTCTTCCACTTGGTGGGGGTTTCAGTGTCTACCAGCTCACAGGACGTGGCTCAGAGTATTATCTATAGCCCTTGAGGAGGAAGTAAAGGTCCTTGACTTTGCTTAATGACCGAACTTGACTATCTGGTCTTGTTGGACTGCGTTCCTTTGCTTCTGCATTTTCTCACTTCTCTGATTAAACTCATTCTTTGGCTAAAGGTTTTTTTTGCAGACAAAAGGCAGGTGGAGGACGTAGAGGGGGAGGGGAGGGAGGACCATGGGGTCCTGCCTCATTTCTGATATGGCGAGGAAAGAAGTAGCAGTGGTGTTCATCTTTTGCTATGAGATGGAAAATAAAACCTGAAACTTATTGAACCTCTCATCGCATGGAAAATGTTCTATAGCTGCCGTCCTGTTGGCCGTCTGCAGGTCCTAGCATGCAGTGCTCCAGTGCAGTGTGGGCCACCGAGCTCTGCTTGTAAGGATGCATAGTTTCTGTGGGCTGTCCCCTGTAAAGAGGAACTGAAGCAGAAACGGGCAATAAATTCTTAATACATTGCACACATTATGCATTATGCTATTTTTAAACAAAAGCCTACCATGCATTTTCCCTGTAAGTCAGAATACATTTATGCACACCAAACAGTGCCCAGCTACTGCTTGGATAACATTAAAAGCTTTTATCAACCTAAAAAGGTTGATAAAAAGACCGTGTTTAGAAACAAGCATATACTCTCCTCAAATATTGCATTTTCTTTCTTCTCTCTCTCTTTTTATATTAAACATCGACTCCTTGAGTGGGGAAGTAAAGATCCAAAGCTCTAAGCCATTTAAAATCGAAATCAGACTTTAATAAGGGAATGTCATGTTTCATTTAAAAGCTTCTCTTCACCTCCTTTTCTTCTGCTGTCAAGTGAAAGAAAAGCTAGCTTTATAATTACATGGCTGCCTCAGCTTTAGATTGTATGTGAGATCTCACATTATTTTTTCACACCTTCCTCTCTCTTTCAGTCCTTAGCCACCGCCTGCCTTCCTTCTCTGCCCACCCCTCCCCGACCCCAGCTTTCTCCACTGCCCCCCCCAACCCCTGCCCCGCCCCAACTTCCTTCTTAAGGAGCTGACAAGATGATGGAGTTCTGTTGATTAAGCTGCTGAACGGTGGTGGCCCTGATTAATTTAGGGGTGACAAGCGAAAAGTAAAATAAAGTAAATGAGGAGCATGAAATGTTTCTCACTGTGGATGATCGTCCCATCCTGGCTGGGTAGAAATTAAATGCTTTCGGTTTCTACTGCTCAGCAGAGTGTGAAGTCAGATGGAACTTAACTCTGACAGATGTTTACTCTCCTCTGTTCCGTGATCCTCCCCTTGTTCCTATGCCTCTGGGGTCCTTTCTCACAGTTGATCAAATTGATCACCGTGTTTGCTTCTGAACATTCAGATCCTCATTTCTTGTTAAATGCCTGGCAAATATATTAGCAGTAGTAACAACAGGTCTGTCTTCATACATATTTTTGTTTATCTTTTGTTTTTGTCCAGAGTCACGATTAACTGCCCTGTTGGTCATGAAATAGGAGTATTGGAAACCTTTACAACGTCCCCTAGAAAATTATATTGTAATGAGGATGACTAAGAAGATCGTGGTATAGAATGAAGCTCTGTTTTTGTTAGTTTTGCCACTTGAATGTTAAGCTGACACCCAAGACAATCAAAATCTCCCATATTCAGTATCCCACTATTTTCTGGTTGCACCAAAAAATAACAACCAGCGAATGATATCATAACTTAAAAAAAAAAAAAGACATTTAGGGCAGCAACATGGATGAACCTAGAGATTGTCATACTGAGAGTGATGTCAGACAGAGAAAGACTGACATCACTTATATGTGATATCAAGCAATTATGGAGTAATTCCTTTCTGATAGTAAGGCAATACAACCTTGAATAGATGATACTGTCTTTACTTATGCTGTAGACAAAGTATTATTATTTAGACAGTGTACGAAGGTAGGTAGATATTGTCATTCACTGGAAACATTTAGAGGGAATGAACATGGTGAAAGAATCTCAGATTTGGAAGGAATAGAGGAAGTTTATTCTCTACCTGACACACGAATCCCTCCAGGGCACCCATGACCCTTAGTCTTAATAGTCAGGGAGAGGGACTCGTTGACCCCATGACTTCTGTTGGACAGTTCTTCTCTCTTTTAGCCAAAGGCAGCCTCTCAGGGTTTGAATCAATTGATCAGACTATATTTGGGTGCCTCTGAGAATAAGTGGAATTATTCTGCCCGAGAACCCTCACATCCTTTGACAGTTCTCATAGCGCCACTAAATCTTTCATCCACCAAGTTAAAAAAACAACTCACTTCTTTCCATAGTTTCTCACTCGTCTCCTTTAGGATCTTGCACAGTCCTCTGCACATAGGGGCCTTCTGGCAAGGTTTGACTTGACAAAATGCTGACACCAGTTCTCTTCTGAATTCCACTGACAACAGTATTCCGTTCAGATTCCACTCTGTGTAACGTGGAAATAGCCATGACTCCTAGGATGCTTCGAGGCTGATCACATCTCTATGTGGCTGATTTTAAACTATTCAGTTAACCTCACATTTCCTCCTGAGTTGGTTGGTTCATCTTGCCTGAGATAGATGTTCCTTTTAAATTGGCACCTAGGATTTTAGGAGAAATAGGCCTGTCTGTGTAGACCAATCTGAAATGAAATATCTAGGAAGAAAGCCTGAGTTTTGAGGAAAGCAAGTTCTTTTATTCTCCTGAGTTGATGAGACCAGCTCGAGATCTTAACTGGAGTTAAATCAATTTTAATTCATTCATTGACATTATTATCCAGTTTGTTTCTATTCATGTTAAAGAGGCCAGGTGCACTGAATATGAAATTGTATATTTTTATCTTAGCTGTTGGCTGTGTATATGGAAGTAGGTAAAAGTGTAAATTAATATGCTTATTCCTGCGTATATCTTAGGCATTAGACTTAAGAATGTGGATATTATGGGCTTAATTGTGTCTCCTCCAAATTCATATATTGAAGCCCTACCCTCGATATACTTCAGCATGTGACTGTGTTTGGAGATGGGTTTTTAAATAAATAATTAAGTAGAAATGAGGTTATTAGAGTGGGACTTAACTCAGTATGACTGTGTCCTTTTAAGAAGAGGCATTTAGGACACAGACCCACACAGGAAAGGCACCATGAAGACACAGAAAGAAGACAGCTTTCTACAAGCCAACATGGGAGTCTGCTAAAGAAAGCAAGCTTGCCAACACCTTGACCTTAGGCTTTTAGCTTCTGGATTTACAAGAAAATAAATTTCTCTTGTTTGAGCTACCCAGTCTGTGATACTTTGTATGGTCGTCCTGGCAAACTAATTTATGCTTATAGCATAAATTGTGAAACATGAAGCCAAACTAAGATTAAAGAATATTTAAGACCCCTTCAAATATTAATATAACTACAAATAATTGGTCTTTGGTGATAATACAGGATCTACTGATCATGTTCTCTGAAATGATTCATTTGATATAAAACCAGTCCTTTCTTCTTAACAGCTTTGAAAGGAGAATTCACCAAACATGATGATTAAACTGAATATTTTAAAACCTTACTTTGCTGTAACTAAATCAATACAATTTGAGACAGGTTACTATCCTTCCAGATGACTCACTGATGCATTGCTTACTATAGTCATGTTTATCACATGAATATTCATATTTGTAACAACTTTACGCCTTCAAAGCTGAGTGAGCATTTTGCTGAACATATGATTATAGGCCAAAACTTCTGATCTGATTATTTTGCCATCTTTCTCATTTACACATGTTCTATCACCACTTATGGTTGTTGCCCTTTGTAGGGGGCTCTTTGTATGGGACTGGGTTAAGTGGCACCTTGTGAGAAATTGGTCTGATGACTTAAATAGGCACGCAGCAAGTTGTTGGCAAAGAAGCAACAGGATTTTAATTATGTCAGTGTTTTTCAAACTGTTGGGTGACCAACTAATGAGTTGCAGCCAACACTTTAATAAGATGAATTAGAAGAGAATTGGATGGACTGTATCCGAGTCCATTGACATAGTAACGTATAGTTTTGTTGTATGAAATCTTGGTTCAGCTATATTCATTAGCTTAACATATATTTATTAAGCACCTCCTGCATACCAGGCACTGTTCTCGGTGCTTGGCCTGTATCAGTAGACAAAGATCTCTGATATTGTGGAGCTTATTCTGTAGCAAGTAAACAGTAAGCATACTGCATAAAGTACACAATATCTTACTACATGATATGTTAGAAGGTATATATGTACATATGCCTTAGTGCAGCGGTCCTCAACCTTTTTGACAACCTTTTTGACACCTGCTTCTTGGAAGGTAATTTTTCCACGGACCGGGGAGGTTTTGTGATGATTCAAGTGCCTTATATTTATTGTGCACTTTATTTCTATTATTATTACATCAGCTCCACTTCAAATCACCAAACATTAGATCCTGGAGGTTGGGGACTCCTGCCTTAGAGTAATTATGTAAGGTATATATATACTGTTGTTGTTTAGTCGCTCAGTTGTGTCTGACTCTTTAGCGATCCCATAGACTATAGCCTGCCAGACTTCTCTGACCATGGGGTTTCCCAAGCAAGAATACTGGAGTGGGTTGCCATTTCCTTTTCCAGGAGATCTTCCTGACAAGTGGTGATTAGTACAGGGGATTAGGAGTTACAGGAGTTGAGAATGGTTGAACGTTATATGGGATGGTCAGGGCAGACTTCATGGAGCTGGTGTTTGGGTGGAAACTTATAGGAGGTGAGGGAGCTGGCCACGTGTATCTCTCAGGGGAGGATGTTCTAGGCAGAGGCAATGACTCGAACGGAGGTCCAGATTGGGAACTGAAGTGCTTCTGGGACGGCAAGGGGCTGTGTGTCTAGAAATGAATGAGTGAGAGAGGGAGGGTGTCCCAGAGGTAAGAGTGAGATTGTGGAGCCCTGGCAGGCTATTGTAAGGATCCTGGACATGCTGCTGAGTGAAACTGGAAAGCACTCAGGGTTCTGGGCAGAGGATTGACATGGATATGGATGACGATAGAAATGAGTTTATTACTCTGAGTCTCTGAAGAAAAGACTGGAAGAGACTGACAAGTCATGAAATCCGTAAGACTCCTGCAAAATGGAGTTTCTGTTTTCAATTTCTTGGGCGTAAATAGAAAGTCCCATAGATGCAGCTGGCTTACCAAACTCGAGGGAAAATAATAATCACTTGGAGCTTTTTAAAGATCCTATTTCTCAGCCTCACTCCAGATCTCCTGGCTTAAAAGGTATATTTTTAATAAGCAGCACAGTGGATTCTTTAATGATCAGGGACCTTTGCAAATCACAGACTTTTTGAAAGATCTGAGTTCGGTTTCTGCCACTGTTATGACCAACCTAGATAGCATGTTTAAAAGCAGAGACATTACTTTGTCAGCAAAGGTCCATCTAGTCAAGGCTTTGGTTTTTCCAGTGGTCATGTATGGATGTGAGAGTTGGACTATAAAGAAAGCTAAGCGCCAAAGAATTGATGCTTTTGAGCTGTGGTGTTGGAGAAGACTCTTGAGAGTCCCTTGGACTGCAAGGAGATCCAACAAGTCCATCCTAAAGGAGATCAGTCCTGGGTGTTCATTGGAAGGACTGACGTTGAAGCTGAAACTCCAATACTTTGGCCACCTCATGCGAAGAGCTGACTCATTGGAAAAGACCCTGATGCTGGGAAAGATTGAGGGCAGGAGGAGAAGGGGACGACAGAAGATGAGATGGCTGGATGACATCACCGACTCAATGGACATGGGTTTGGGTAGACTCCCGGAGTTGGTGATGGACAGGGAGGCCTGGCGTGCTGCGGTTCATGGGGTCACAAAGTGTCGGACATGACTGAGCGACTGAACTGAACAGAACTGGACAATGAGGCATTTGTCAAGTCATAGAACTTGGAACCCCACTGCCTACCTTGCAGAGTGGGTTTGGGCTGTTCACGGGCCACCTGCAACACACAAGAAATACTCAGGACATGGGAACTATATGTGTCCTGCGACTTCTCAAGTACAGCACTCCAGGATGGGAATAACTGGTCAAAGATTCACAAAGGAGTGATTTACAAGAAAACAAAGTCTGTCTGTGAACAATTAGCCGTACTGAAAGCTTACAGGACTATTTGCTAACTGTCCTGAGAGAGTCACGAGGGCTAATGAATTCTGTAAGCCCAGGTCCCCTTTGATCTGGCTAATTACAGTGAAGCATGAAAAAAAAAAAGTTAATTGCTTGACTCCTGGCTCCTATTTTCCTTAGCATCCTGCTTCTCCGCCCTGGCTCTCTCTGGCCGAGCCCCTTGTCAATTTTTTTAATACGGGTGGATGCCTCTTCTGAAACTCCATGACCACGTGAAGAGGAAGCTCCTGGCCTGCACACTTCATGGGGTAAATGAAAGAGAGCAGGGAACAATAGATCTTATTTTCCTCTTGTTTTTGTGAAATGCCACCAGTAGTCATCTTCCAGGGTGGTGATATGGTTGAGAATTCCATTCAGTTGAGATAGACCCTATGGGAAACCTCAATATATTTTGTAGGAAAATCATTACCAATTGTCAGGGGGAAAGGAAGTGGGGCTATTTCAGACCAAGTGTTTTCCTGGTTCTAATGCACAGACTTTGTGGAAATTGAGTTTTAACTAAATCAGGCTAAAGGAGGAAAACATATTCTCTCACAGAAGGAAAATATTCTGGGCTGATCAAAGGTAATTTCGAACTTTGTAGTAAAAGAGAATGATAGAATGAGATGTGAGACAGGATAATAGTATAGGCTGGCATTATAATGAAAGATGTATTCACATAAGAGATATAGTGGCTGAATTAAAAGAATCCTGATCAGGAAATTGGAAGACCATTGACTTCCTGTTGCTGACAGTGATAAACAGCACCACCAGGAATGACAGCGTTTACTGTGTGCACTTACTGTATGCCAAGTATGATGAGAAGCACTCCACTTTTAACCCTTATCTGTGAGATAAGTACCTTTGTTTTTGCTCATGCTGCACAAGAGGAAGAGGAAAGACTTCTAATTTATCCTCTCCCTGCTTCCCTGGTGGCTCAGATGGTAAAGAATCTGCCTGCAATGCGGGAGACCTGGGATCGATCCCTGGGTCAGGAAGATCCCCTGGAGAAGGAAGTGGCACCCCACTCCAGTATTCTTGCTTGGAAAATTCTGTGGACAGAGGAGCCTGGCAGGCTACAGTCCGTGGGGTCACAAAGAGTAGACAGGACTGAGTGACTAACACTTTCACTTTCCCCTTTGGTAACCATGAGTTTGTTTACTATACCTGTGAGTCTATTTCTGTCTTGAAAATATGTTCATTTATATTATTATTTTTAGACTCCATATACAAGTGATATCATATGATATTTATCTTTCTGTCTGACTTACTTCACTGAGTATGATAATCTCTAGGCCCATCCATGTTCCTGCAATTGAGATTGTTTTACTATTTTTTATAGCCAAGTAATATTCCATTGTGTATATATACCACATCTTTATTCACTCATTTCAGATTGTAGAGGCAGAGATGGGGTTTGATGGACACAATTAATTCTTTTTTTTTTTTTTTTTCTTTTTTTTTTTTTTTTTTTTTTTTTTTTTTTTTTTTTTTTTTTT